>JAUTXW010002841.1:752500-1106354 GCA_030620095.1 Kuschelorhynchus macadamiae | reverse complement strand
GAAAGGAACTTTTCATTTGTTTATGATAATTTACAAATTTCAAAATATTATCATATGAATAGTTTCCAAACTTATCATTTATTAATTCTTTAGAAGGTAGGTTAATTCGTAAATGATCACAATCATAGCTATTGTGTTGTAATAAATTTTCTTCTGTAGAAATATTGTAAACAACCATCGCAAATATATTTTTTCCGTGATGTTTAGAAATTTGTGCAGAAACTAGTTTTGATAAATCTTTAATATAACAATAATGAAAAGTTTTTCATCATCATCACTTATTAACAATAAATTGACATGTTGATTTTTTTATTCGATGAATAATAAAGTGGACCAATTACTTCATACCCCTTTTTAGGATTTATAATTTCTAATCCATATACATTAATAGAAATGTTATTTTTTTCTTCAAAAATCTTAATGTTCTTTAGCAACATTGGAAATTCTATACCTGACATATCCAAAACAGAAGAGTAGTGTGGGTAGGATGAAGTTTCAAAATCTAATCCGCGTGGTTGGTGAAGAGCAGACACAACTGCCCAGGCGAAGCAAAAGTTGTCATCATTCCTAATGTTGATCACAGCTTGACGTCTCTTGATCTCTTGAGGAAGTTCGATAAAAGATGAGGCTCTCAGCGGATTGTGCTTGTTAACATTAATTTCCAAATGAAGTAAATTCATCAAAGCCCATCCTGCAACGTAAAAATTAAAAAATTACTTTTTTTGTTGCTGTTGTAAAATCGAAAATAAATTCTTTACCTGAATCTCTTTCTGCAAATTCGTCAGCTTTCTGGTCAATAATGGTGCAGATTTGCTCTAACAGTTCTTTTTTCTGATATCCCTGGCAAATGACTTGGAACGGCGCATTAAAAGATTTGACATCATAGCTGTCGCTGCTGGGGTTAAAATAGAAACCGAACAGTTCCATATTTAGCTTGATACATTTATGTTTCTGCAGTTCTTGATCTATTAGATGTGCAATTTTGTATTCCAAATGTTGAAAATATTCTTTCACATTTATGAAGTTTTGATGTGAGGAAATCCTATAAGATATTATTCGTTCCCTGAATGCTGACTTGATAATTTCAACACCTTCCTCCAAGCCTATTTTGGAATTGTTCTTGTGCACACTAGATCGAAGATGTCCACCCATAGACTTTGGTTTATATTTTTCTTGCATTCTTTACAATATTTTACAATATTTGTAGAATCTATATAAATTAAGAAAAAAATATTTTACAAAATATGACATGAAAAATAAAATGTTCTTACCTTTAACAAGCTTTGGTTTTTTTCAACCAACTGTTGAGTTTTACAGAATTTCCGTTAACATGTTTTTAATATGTCGCAGTAAATTATCCTTTCTAGTAAAGACTTTATTACATGTTACACACTTATGCATTTCTGAAGTTTTCTGCATAATAATAATAATAAAATTAATATTGTACAATTCTATTTAGTTATAGTCCAAATTTTGAAAAAAGCAATTGCATTTTTATGAAGTTCTTTGTATAATAATAAAATTAATATTGTGCATTTTTATTTAGTTATAGTCAAATTTTGAAAAAAGCAATAGAAATTAATTGACTTTATGAATCCATTTCTTCAAATGAGTCAACTAATTTGTCAAAGGCCTGTTTAACATAATTCACCGTACTTTCGTCTCCCTTTTTAATTGTGATCAAATTAGTTAAATTTTGAATAGCGAAACCCAGACACTTAAGGTTTGCTATTTGTTTTTTTTTTTTATTTTTTTTATTAATTTTAAATTTTTTTTTAATGATAAATGATGGTTTCGAAATCGAATTTTGTTCAACTGGTGAATTGTGGGGAGAAATATCCCAAAGTCAGAATTTTGCATCAATTTGTTTTTTCTTGCGGATCAGGAGTACAATAGCATATGGTGGATTAATAGAATATAGCCGAACTTAAATTTTGATCAATTTGTTTTTCTTGCGAATCAGAATTTGCAATATCATATGGTGAATTAGTGAGACAAATAGCCAAACTTAAATTTTGATCAAACCCACAATCAGAATTTTCACTAAACAAAAAGGAAGCAAATTGGTCTCAAGAGAATTAGTGGCGGTGCTAATGTTAAATAATTTGGATTAGGTTTTAAAAACAAACAATATCCTCATAGCTAAATTTTGAGTTTTCGTCAATGTCATTCAGTTCTTTGCAAGAGTTTGTTTTAGTTTTGTTGTAATTAAGTCCGTTTTGTTATCAATAATGTCCCATTAAGATCGTCAAGAGTTTGTTGTTGAGTAGCTGTAAATAAATATTTTTCGTTGTTGTGTTTGTTGGCATTATTCCTGAACTTGGCTATTGTAAATAATTTCATTCAAGTCCTGAATAGTTTGTTGTTGACTAGTTGTAAATACGTCTGTTTCATTGTTTTGTTGGTTTGCAAAATTCCATTTGAGTACATGTGTATAAGTCAAAGTCATTGTCAATTATTTTGCTACTCGATGCCAAAAAATTGTCCATTATGAAAAAAATCGTAATAACAAATAAAAATGCCACAAATGTACATAAAAATGTCACCAATATATATAAGAATTAAATCTTGCCAAATAAAAATGTTAGAAATAAAAATAAAAATTTACCAAATAGACACAATGTAAACACCAGAAAACTCGCGAGCTCTGCACAGTGTGAATGCAGAAATCAATTGCATTCGTCTCTTCGCTGAGGCGATTTTATATGCAATAGTTAATCACATGTGTCCTACTTAAAGTTGAACGACAATCTCTAAAAACCACTTTCCCAAGCCGATCAATAACCTTACCCCTTAAGGAGAAGGAACATATAAAAAAAGAAAGAAGGAAGGGAGAGAAAGAAGATAAGGTGAGGGTGAGGGGGGGTTTAAGGGGGGCAATCTCTGACAGGGAAAGGGACAGCGAAAAAAGGAAAAAAAAAAAAAAAAAACTTAAGTATTGCAGGTAGTAAAAGTGGTGGTCGATGGAATATATACTTAAGAACATCCACTCGACGATCATACAGTATCATTCGCTGTAATATCAGTTGTCGATATTATTTATAAGCTATAACCAAAATCGTTTTTTATCAAATATATCTATCTAAATCTAAAGCTCCTAACGATGGCAGAAAATATGATTGGAAACGCTGACCAAATTGAAGAAAATAATGTGGAGAACGCCGCTCAAATTGAAGAAAGAGAAGAAATTTTTATTAACTTGGAAGGCGATTCCATCACTTATAAACATTCATTTTTGGACAAATCATCTAGGCTTGTTAGAAGATCATTCTTGTTTAACATCGACATTAATTATATTGAGGAGGAAGAAGAAGATGGAGGAAGATGATCAGGAAATTGACGAAGGAGTGGACATGGATGGACAACTGCTAAATTTAGGAACCGAGGCTGACGTAAAAGTAAGCAAGTTTAGGGCTAGTGAATTATTTAATAATTTTGAAGAAAAAAGATGTATGTGTTATATAAAGCTACTCTAAAATTGAAAGTCGAAGACTAGGAACATTTGCTATTTGCCTTCCTTGTAGTGCAATTCACATGAGATATTTACGGAGAGGGGAGTCCGATCATGTGAGCTGCCACTACAAAAGAGCTTATGTTGTTAGTGCTTCTGATTTACATTGTGCTATTTGTAGGATACATCTTTTTCTACTAATTCCTGAACATGCTTGCTTTTACTGCAATAAAAATGAAAAAAAAAGAGATAGAAGATTATGTTGTTAAATATTAATAATAAACATAGTTTGTAAAGGTGATGTGTAGATTAGTTCAACAATATTAATTTTAAATATAGGTTATAAACGTAATGGGTAGATAATGTCAAAAATATTAATTTTAAACATAAATTGTAAAGATAATAAGTAGAATACGTCAACAATATTAATTTTAAAAAATGTCAACTGTTACTATAAGCGGTTATATATTTTCAGTGCTATATGCAAAATACTTCTTTTTATTCTAACATCTGACACTGTATTTCTAAATGAAATAGCTAATCATATGTAAAAAAGTGTCGATTATGTCAACTGCTACTAGAAGCACTCATATAACATTTTGTTAACGCTTGTTTCTGTATTCAATTGAGTTTTCTCTTACTTGATGCAAATTATATTAATATTATTAGTATAATTAAAAAAGTAGTAGATTAGGCTATGCCGGTCCGATAATCAAAACCGTCATTTTTACATGTAAATTCCCATAAGAAAATTTAAGCTTCCATTTGCAAAAGTGGTGCCATTTTAGGGCGTGGCACTTTTTGTGTAAACCCATAACAATTGTTTTGTTATGTAATGTGAAAATTAGTATGTATTAAAAAACTTGTTAGATCATTGTTGTCGTTTCAATATAGGAAAAGGAAAAAATGTGTGTCAATTATTATATATATATTTACATTTACTTTTTTTTTACAAAATTATTTGTTACCAGAGTTTTCACAAACACAAATTATAAAAAAATATTATCCTCTTTTTAAACTTACAACAAAATGATGTCTAATTACATCTTTGAAGATTTGTACCAAATAGTAATATCTAGTGCGACATACAGGACAATTGTTTATCATTATAGAACAACCATTTTCATCATTCCATCTTAAAATACATTTTAAACAAAAAATGTGGGAACATGTATTTGGTCTACATGAATCATAATATTCGATTATTTCAAAACAAATAGCACAAAACACTTTTTCTCTTCACTCTCAGTTTTATTCAAATTTTTTAAAACAATCCCATTATTTTCTTCTCGAACTAATGGTATATTTTCTTCTTGAACTCCTGGTATAATTTCTTCGAGGCTAATTGTCTGAAGCGGAATGGATCGATTTCTTTCTCCAACTGATTCACTCATTTTATTTTAATATTATTATTAATAGATTTATTCAACAGATTTTTTTCTTTTAACAGTCACTCGTACCTTAACATACTAAAATGTTCTTGATGCACCTATTTATAAGACTTAAGAATGCAAAATCAAATGTGGGAGAACAAAGAGAAAAAATTAAAAATATGATGCGAATGAGAATAAAAGGGAGGAAGTTAAGAATGAGGGACATGAGAGAGAGGAAGAGGAGGAGGAGGAGGCGCTCCCCTATTATAACTACTTATATATATGTGTATATATATATATAAATATATATATATATATATATATATATATATATATATATATATATATATATATATATATATATATATATATATATATATATATATATATATATATATATATATATATATATATATATATATATATATATATATATATATATATATATATACATATATATATATATATATATATATATATATATATATATATGTTATCTCACTATTTGAAAAAGTCACTTTTTAAAAAACACTTTTTATTAAAATAAAATAAAACAATATGTTCACAACTTTGAAAATCAAATGGACATTAATTATTGTTACAACTTAAAAGAATAATATTATACTGTTCTTAATAAAATCTACATAGTCTATTTATATTAAAAATCTTGCTGAGGTACGTGGGAAACCGGCAAGCATCCGCTGGCTTCCATGGAGACTGCTGACGGTGTTTGAGCGTACTGTCGCAATTCTTGGAAACTGCTGATGTTGGTTTCTGTGAATGACGCAACTGTGTGATAATATGTGGCGACATTCTGGAGGCACGTGGAAGGTCATGGGAAACGGATATAACAGCTTCCCCTTTTAGTGAAAAGTTGGTGCTTTGCAGCTACTTTTAGGACTGAAGTTCAAATGCTTCTTCCTCTTCTTGTGTATTTTCTGGATGGATGCTAGTTCGCCTTTTTGGTATTAGTCTTCTCAACTGGTATGGGGCAAAGCGCTTCGGACTAGGCCTGGGAGGTGATGGAGGATCCTGACTACCAGTTATGGACAGTTTCAGTGGCTTCTTACGTCTACACTTACAGAGGATGTAGAGGATTGCCATTCCAACGACCATTGATATTGTGAGTATCGTAAACCAATGGATATGTTTGGTTATGAAGGGTTCTTTCATCAACTTGTCTAGCTCTTCTGAGTATTGGTCTAGGCGGTGTTGAGCAACGTTCAGGTCATCGGCATTGATGTTGCTGAGCTTCAAGGGTTTGAGCTTTGGGATTTGAGACTGTTCTGGGAACTGTTTGCAGCATTCGAAAGGAATCTGAACAGGATGGCTTTTATAGGTTACATTTTTATATTCCTCCACCAGGTACTTGGAATGAATCTTGTGCTTCCAATAAAAGCGTTACAGTTTGGTTGTAACTTAAGAAGGGAGTTCGTCTTCAGGATCTGGGTTTCTATATTCCTGGTTCCACATTTTACGGTTACAGGAAGTGGCTCGGAAACTGAGATAAGCCAGTAGTTCGTGGAGATCTCTTGGACGTGGTAATCGGTGACTAGCAATATCGATGTTTGACAGGTTTTCGGTAGTATGTTCTGCTGCCTGAGTAGCTGTGCTTCGCAGATAGCATCACTGTCGATTGGATATTGCAGAAGGTCTGAACAGATCTTAGTGTGCGTCTCGAGTGGCTTGCAGCTGGAGATGTCTTGTGGTAGTACATATAGTAAGGTGTCGTCATCTCGCGCAATGTATTTTTTTGTTGTTGGTATTATGTGAAAAAGACCTGTTCGATTGTCCATAATAGGAATAGGAAAAATTCGATACAAAGTGTATGATTCTGGTTCAGTTAGAGGAATTTTAAGAACGAACACAATCCTATTATCGGACTGGTATGATTCTAATTCAATTAAGTCAATATAATTGGCAATATTTGATGAATATATAGGGAGAGGAAGATTATTTTTTGATAGAGAACGCGATATCCCTTGGAGAGAAGTGATCAAATCTCCTGGAGTTATTATAGAACTATGAAGAATTTTCAAACGAGCGAATGTGATGGCATTTATAATATCGTTTAAAGAATCTTCTAGAAAAACATAACTTTCCATTAAAGCTTCGCAAAGATTTAGAGTTTTAATTTGCCCTTCGTAAAACGCTAAGTCATCAGATATGTTCATGATAGCGCTCTGTATAATATCTATGTCTTGGTTGAAGGTTTCTTCATCAATTTGAATCTTTTGAATGGTGGAATTGAAGTTTTTAATTACAGATGAAGTTACCGATATTTGATTTTTAAGTAAGCTTTCAAGTTCGCGTTCATCTCGCGTGATTTTGTTTATACATGCATTGTAATATTCGCCATCGGCTGAATCTAAATTGCCTGTGATAGATTTAAAAATACTACCAATGCCGTTTATTAATCCGCGTTTGTTCCTATAAGATAACTTTTTTGTATCTGCCATGATTTCTCTATATTTTTGATTAACTGCGTTTGAAATTTGGGTTAATAAGCTCAAATGTGTTTTAATTTCTATTTTAAAAGATACAGTTCTAGGGGATGGGTCATTCAACACGTCACTGAGTGTAGTAAGTAATTTGTCGTTGTTTTGTATAGTTTCTTTAAGGGGTTGTAAATCTTTGTATACGAGTAACGTCCACTTATCGTTAGTAATTTTGACAAAATTTTCCTCATGGTAAAATAGTCCAACGGTATTGTTGATTGGTGTGAAGAAGTATTGGGAGAAGACGGCTGGAATAAGCCAAAGGAGTCTGGAAAAAAAAAATAGACTAGTCATAGTATGTCTTTAGCCTATCAAAATTTATTTTGGAAATTTGGTTTGTAGAAAGGTTTTTAAGTTTAGCTGAAGTTTGGTAAAGTTCGATAATTTGAAAGGGGCCATTGAATTTATTTTCACTTTTGTCTTTAATTTGCGATTCTTTGACATATACTTTGTCACCAACTTTATAATCGGGTTGTTTATCGGAGACTGATTTGTCGAATCTGATTTTTGATTTTTCCTTTTGGGCGTTTGTTCTAGCTCGTGCGATTTTGTAATATGTTTCCATTTTATTATTTAGATTTCGGATGTATTTGGAGATAAGTTGTTCTTGATTATATAAGGTTTCTGGGGGTCGGCTAGACGTATGGCCGAATATCAGCTCATAAGGGGTGAATCCATGAGTTTTGTTTTTTGTGTTATTATAACAGATGACTGAATAGGGGAGGATATTGAATGGGTGTTCCTCGGGATGTTCTGCTGTGTGAATCCTAATCATTTCGGTTAAAGTGGCGTGGAATCTTTCGAGCGATCCATTTGATTGCGGATGGCTAACACTTGAAAAGGTTAACTTGACGTCATAGAGTGTGCACAGGTCTTTCATTAATGTGTTATCAAACTCACGGCCATGGTCACAGTGGATCCGTAGGGGAGTTCCATAATGTTGAAAGAATAGCAGGAGTGTATTGACAATCGTTGAGGCTTTTTTATCCGACGTTGGGTACGCCTGTGTGAACTTGGTTAGCTCATCTCGGATCGTAAGGGCATAGTTACGAGTTGGATACTCGAAGATGTCAATATTGATTCTTTCGAATGCAGTTTTTGGAGTTTCTGTTATGACTAGGGGCGTACTAAGATTTTTCCTACAGATTTTAACTTTTTGGCAGATTTCACAGCTTCGAATGAGTTTTTCGACATCTTTAGTTAGTCCGGTCCAATTGTATTTTTGTCGAATGCGTTTGACAGTTTCATTAATACCGCGATGAAGATTCTTTTTGCCAGTATGGTGTTGATCTAAAATTGTGGGTATTTCATCCGGGTCTGGGGTTCTTACGAGGTTATGGCATATTTTTAAGTTAATATCTTTATCAGAGAAAATTAATGAAAATATTTCGAGGATGGGAAGTTGTAAATTATTTTCGATACAATAGGTTTTAGAAAGATCGAATTTATCTTGACATTTATAGATAATATAGAAAAGCTGCTGGACTACGGTATCAGTATTATACGACAAGGGTATTATGAAATATTTGCGGTCCTTTACACTCTTACTAGACAGGGTGTTTACCGTAAGCGGGGCAAAATCATAGTTTTCCTCAAATAGGTCCTCTATAATTTTAAAATGAAAATCTTCCATTTTAGTTTGCCAAAAGAAAGTGACAATATTTTTGTTTGATTTGTCCAAAAATTGATCATTGGAAATTTCGATTTTGGAATAATCGATGATTGATTTTGTCTTGTATAAATTAACAAATCTATTGTATTCGTCGGTTATTTCATTATCGTCTAGATCGTTTTCGGTTATTATTTCTGAAAATGAATTTTGTTTGCTGGTCGAGGGTCTGTTATTAAAGTCGTCTTCATTTGAGGCGTAAATAGCGATGGTTGATTGAAAATCTGAGCAATTTTTAAAATGGTTAATTTTAATACGTGATAAGGCGTCTGCGTTTTTGTTTATTCGGCCGGGTTTATATTCAATCTTGTAATTATATTCCTCGAGTTTAAGGCGCCAGCGAGCTAGGCGACTGCCGGGGTCCTTAATTGAAAATAGCCAAGTCAAAGGGCGATGATCTGTTACCAAAACAAATTTTCGACCAAAAAGATATGGTCTGAAGTGTTTGACAGCCCATACAATGGCTAATAATTCTCTTTCTATGGTAGAATACTTTGTTTCAGCACTACACAGAGTTCGAGATGCATATGCTATCGGAAGATCTTTTCCGATGGGACCTTGAGATAAGACGGCTCCAATAGCGAATGCGCTAGCGTCTGTGGTTAGCAAGAAAGTTTCTTCGAAATTGGGGTAAATTAAGATTGGGTCCGATGTAAGTGCCTTTTTCAGGTCAGAAAATGAGGTTTTGCATTCCGCGTCGAATGTGAATGGGACGTCCTTTTGTAATAACTTGGTCAGGGGTTTTGATATTTTGGCAAAATTTGGGATGAAGCGTCTGTAATATCCAGCAAGACCTAAGAATGACTTTATTTCTTTAGGATTTGTTGGCATAGGAAATTTCTGAATGCATTCAACTTTGCTTGGATTAGGTTTTACTCCACTTTGGGTAATAAGGTGTCCTAGATAAGCAACTTCCTTTCGAAGGAATTCGCATTTATCAGGTTGGATCTTTAAGTTGGCTTTGCGGAGACGCTTGAAGACTTCTGTTAGTCTTGAAATATGTTCATGTATTGTTGGAGAGTACACGATGATGTCATCCATATACACTAAGCAACGTTCATTTTGAATACCGAGAAGGATGTTGTCCATGACTCTTTGGAATGTGGACGGGGCATTCTTTAAACCGAATGGCATACGGACGAATTCGTAATGGCCATTTTCAACAGAGAAGGCAGTTTTCTCGATGTCTTTTGGATTGATCTCGATCTGGTGGAAACCAGAAGCCAAGTCGAGGGTTGTGAAATATTGACATTTCCCTAATTGATCGAGAAGGTCGGAAATGTTCGGAAGAGGATATTTATCAGCTATAGAAAGCTCGTTCAGCTTGCGGTAGTCTATAACTACACGCCATTTGGGTTTTCCGGAGGCATCCAATTTTTTGGGAACAACCCAAACCGGGGAGGACCATGGAGAGATGGACTGGCGAATAATTCCTTGCTCTAACATTTTATTTACCTGGCTTTTTACCTCTTCTTTATGAATGTGAGGATATCTATATGATTTGGTAAATACGAGCCTTGAATTATTAGTATCTATAGAATGTTTGATCTCGTTGGTAAAAGATAAATTATCGCCTTCTAAATAAAAGATATCGGAAAATTCGAGACATAGGTTAGTTATTAAATCGTTTTCTTCGTTGTTTAAATGTTCGGTGCGTAACTGGTCTTTAATAATTGAGCGCCTATCTAAAACTGCGTTTTGAATAGGGTAGGTATTTAAGTTAAAAATTGTTTCAGTATCAATTCCAGGGTCAAAAGGTTCGATATTTAAATTTGAAAAGTCGATTGTTTTTTATATAGCATTTAAGTTAATTATAGATGTAAAAAATTCACCGCGTTCATTAACCTTAACCAGGGCATTTGGCAATCTAACATTTTCTTTGACATATGCGTGAAGTATAGCATCCGTATTAAATAGTTCGCACTTGAGTTTTAAAATTTTTTCAGTTCTAGCCTCTATAGAAATTTTATTACGGTTTTTAATGCATTCTTGTACATCTGATATGGCTGTAGTTGTGGTTACTTTGTGAAGGGGCATAGTTTTAAAATTTGTAATAAGTTGTTTTGATTTCAGATCTACAATACATTCATAATGTTCCAAGAAATCCAATCCTAATATACCGTCGAAATCTATATCTAAATTGCAAATATACACTTTGTGTGGATCACCAATAGTAAAAGGTATGAGTGTAGATTGAGATATTGAAAGTTTTTCATCGGTAATTCCCTGAATAGTGACATTTTCGGGAAATCGTGTAGGAAATTTTTGTACGGTGTTTTCCTTAAATATAGAAATGCCTGCACCGGTATCAATGAGAAGTTTGAATTGTTTTGATGCGTCATCGATATAATATAGATTCTTGGAATTTACAGTAAGAAGAGGACTTAAAGAAACGCTTGTTCCGGGAAATTGAGATTTGGATCCATATTCTCTAGATTTAGTGTTTCTATTCTCGATTGGATCTCGGTCATTGGGTTCTGGGGTGAATTGTCTGGAGGGTCGGTATTCGTAAGGGGTGTAAGAAAATCCTGGTAATTACTAGTGTCATTTGAATAGTTTATATCTTGATAAGATTCTTCCTCTGGTTGGAAAAAATCGTAAAAACCGGGATTGCCGTTTTCGGCGGTGTACTGATCGTATTCGGGCAAATAATTCTCTGAGGAGCATTCTTGTCTTGTATTAACATGATGCGTCTTAGCTGGTTGAAAATTGGGATTTCTTTGAATTATTGATGGCCTAAATTGTGATTGGTTTGTATTTTGGCTAGGATTATTTGGTCTATTTTGTTGCGAAAAATTTGGTTGATATTGTGATCTTTGGGAATTCGAGTTTATTGCGGGTCTTTGAAAATTAGAATTTGTTATGGGTCGTTGGAAATTATTATTTTGGGGAAAATTAGAAGAAAGTTGCCTGCACTGAGATATTGTATGACCAATTCTGTTACAATTGGAACACTTTCATTGTTGTGGCTGGTGTGGTCTAGGTAACTGAGGACTGGGTTTCGGAATAGTTGGTTTATTAACTTTTTGATTTTCGAAATACGAAAGCTGAAGTTCTCTCCGAATTCTTGATTGTGCTTCTAAAAGTGACGTTGGATTACTAGCACGGATAAGTTGTCCTAGGCGTGGCTCTAGACCGGTAAGAAGTGTATTAAGAGTCATAGTTTCAATTAACATGGTCTGAGCATCTTTTTGTTCTTTTGAATGTAGGAGTGGGGACTTTTGTATGCTGGCATGCATTTTAGCGTTCAGGACCTGAAGTCGATTAAAGAATGTAAGGGGCGACTCATTAGGAAGTTGTCTTAATCGCTGCAGATCGTGTATAAGGGAAGTAAGATCCCTTGAATCACCGAAGTGTAAATTTAACAATTGTTTAATTTCAAGGTATGAACTTGGATTCCTTGAACTAATTAATTGAGCTGCTCTACCACGGAGCTTGTTTTTTATGTGAATAACTAAAAACACTTTTTGTTGCGTTGTTGCCATGTCGTATGCACAATCGCATGCGGTTATAAAATTGCTTAAAGAAATTTGTTCACCTTCAAATTCGGGTACAATGGAAAAAATTTCAGAAAGTTTATAAGGTTCAATTTCAATGGTTGTTTGGGTATTATCGAGAGACATTTTGAATTTTAAGTGTAGATGCGTTAAAAATAAAAAGGTTTTATCAAAAACGAGTAAAATGAAAACGTTAAGTTATTAAGAATATCTTAACAAAAATAATAAATAGTTTTCCTTTTTGTAATTTAAGAAAACAAATGGTAAGGGAAATAATAATATGTTTAAATCCTATTTGAAAAATCGAACAGTATAGAAAAATAAAATCAAATACGAGACGATTCTTACGTAATCGTAATCTGCATCTGGGTTGTCTTGTTCTCGATGTGGCTCCAAGCTTTACGAGTGAGGACTTCTCAGGTTCCTTTTGTTCCGTTAAGGGATTGGAATCCGCCGCTACCAGTTAGACCTTTTTCTTGTTCTAATAGCGTTTAAACGAATCCTACCGACTGCGCCAAATTGTTATCTCACTATTTGAAAAATTCACTTTTTAAAAAACACTTTTTATTAAAATAAAATAAAACAATATGTTCACAACTTTGAAAATCAAATGGACATTAATTATTGTTACAACTTAAAAGAATAATATTATACTGTTCTTAATAAAATCTACATAGTCTATTTATATTAAAAATCTTGCTGAGGTACGTGGGAAACCGGCAAGCATCCGCTGGCTTCCATGGAGACTGCTGACGGTGTTTGAGCGTACTGTCGCAATTCTTGGAAACTGCTGATGTTGGTTTCTGTGAATGACGCAACTGTGTGATAATATGTGGCGACATTCTGGAGGCACGTGGAAGGTCATGGGAAACGGATATAACATATATATATATACATATATATATATATATATATATATATATATATATATATATATATATATATATATATATATATATACATATACATATACATATATATACATATACATAAACATATATATATATATATATATATATATATATATATATATATATATATATATCAGTGTTGCCGTTTTTAGTACAATTGTACTAGATTCAGTACGATTCATTACAGTTTAGTACGTCAGTACCTCTCTTTCATATTTAGTACAATTTTAAATTTTTTTCTTCCATATATTTTTATCGACTGGAACCGCTTTCATCGATTTTTATTCCCATCTCTACTTGTTTTGAAGGTTGCATAGCACTAGCAGATTCAGATTACTGTGAAGTGAAGCTTACTGTAAAGGACACTGGAAAGATTGCGCGACGTCAAAATTTTGTTTTGGTTGGGTTTGTTTTAAATTGTGTACTGTTTTATGGGAATCCCAGGTTGATCCAGCGAGCTTGTTTGTTTTTTCTGTTATCAGTGTCTGGGTCAGTGTCATTACCGGGTCGTATTACCGTATATATATCGTTGTTCTCAGTTTTAGACAATCGTATTAACTTCGATAATAAAGCAATAGCAATGGACAAGTAAGTTTAACACTTTAATTTAACTAATTCATCAATTTATTATCTAATAATAATATTATTACAAATAAATATCTCAAAAATTACATAATTATATATTATAATATACGGGGTGATAGATAAAGTCGAGCAAAAAGCAAGTTTTGTGTGTGTCACTGTGTTAAAAAAAATAGTTACTACAATAGGATTTGTTACTAAGGTAATATCAATATTTAATATTTCTATAAAGGTTTTTGGCCAGTTTTTAAATTTACTATCTATATCTCAATTTTAAATTAAACTTTAAAACCATACCAAAAGCAGTTTGACTGATTGAGAACGAATTGTGACGGGGGGTGTGAATACATAGTTGTGTTCGTTGTGTCATACAGTGTAGCAATACGATATACGATTTATAAACAAATATCTACCTACTTGTGTCATAATCACGTTTTAAAAAAATCACGGGCTTTTCACTGACATCCAAACAAGAATAAAAATGCTCATAAGTGCGTAATATGCATAATATTATTATAGGTTCGTAAATAATGTTCATTTATTTTTTTTGCGTGCAATTTTAAATTATTAAGGGAAAACTAGAAAACCCGTAGTTTTTGAAATTTCATAGTAACATAACTAGGATTGACAAAGATTTTCCTTTAGATTTTTGATTCGAAAATCAACGTCCACAAAAAAAAATGACAATGAACAAAAAGAGCCTGAAAAAAATCTGTCTTTAAAGAATACCCCAAAACGGAAGCCAGAATCTTCTTCCATTTCTGTTGCTCAATCATCAACGCCATCTACGAGTAAAAAAAATCCGAATCAATTGAGGAATCGAGGTTGGGACCAGGTCCAGAAAAAATATGTCCAGAAATTTCGTTCCGCTTGGCAGGAGGCCTATGCTTGGGTAGAAAATAAAGATGGAAAAAACTTTTGTAAGGTGTGCAGTATGGCTATAAGCGGTGCTGGTTTCCATCTAAAACGCCATGAAAAAACAACTTTTCATCAAAAAAAAAATAGCAGCACTAAAATCCACTCCAAAAATGACAGAAATGCTACAAAATAACAAAGAGAAGCAGCATTTAAGCAAAAAAATTAAACAGGCCGAAGAAAAGTTGTGTGCTTTCCTTTGCGCAAAAAATTTACCTATGAATATAATCGGAGATCTAGTAGAAGTTAATAGCAACATTTATGATGATTCAATGATTGCTAAATCATTACATATTAAACGTACCAAAGCAACAAAAATAATAAATAAATCATTAGGACCAGCTTTGGAATCCGTCATTGCCCAAGAGTTAAAACAATCATATTTTTCAATTATAATAGATGAATCCACATGAGTTAGTTTAAAGAAAAATTTAGTAGTTATTGCTAGGTACTGGAAAAAAGATGTGGTCAAAGACGTTTTCTTTAAATTGATAGAGGTTCAAGATGCAACTGCACAAGGGTTGTGTCAAAGTGTAAGAGCATTGTTAGATTTTTATAATATTCCCTATGAGAATGTCATTGGTTTTGGTGCGGATAACGCGAGCACAATGATGGGCTAGGCCAGAGGAGTCCAAGCCAGACTACGCCAGTTTTGTCCAAATATAGTAGTCCAGAGCTGCAGTTGTCATTCGCTTCACTTGTGTGCCTCTGCAGCTGGAAAAAAAAATACCAGAAGATATTGAGCAATTCACCAGAAATATATATTCCTATTTTTCACACAGTAGCAAAAGAATTAGTGAACTGAAAGAATGTCAGATATTTGCCGAAGAAAAACCTCATCTCATGTTATATCCTAGCCAGACCAGATGGTTGTCACGGCAGGTAACTTTATTATGTTGTTAAAAAATCAATGCAAACATTTAATCTCTTTTTTTACAGCGTGTTGTGGACAGAATACTAGAGCACTGGCAATCACTCATTTTATTTTTTCAACGGGAAGCCTTAGAAGACCGTCTACCAGCTGCTATTTCCATTTTGGCGCATTTGAGAAATCCTGTGACTAAGTTATATATGTATTTTTTGTCTCACGTCCTAAACATTATTACAAAATGTAACTTGGAGTTACAGAGTGAAAGTCCTAAGGTTCCTCTACTACTAGATAGAATTTTAACTATGCACACATTGTTTTTAAAAGCATTTATTAAACCAGAAATTTTAAATAAGTATGCAGCCAAAGAAATAAGCGTGACAAATCCTCACAATTTTTTGGATATTGATTCGGTTTACTGTGGCACAATGGTAAATATTTTCTTAGCTGAAGCGAATACACAAATTAACAACGCCGATTTGCAGTCTTTTAAGGTAAATTGTTTGGGGTTCTATACAGAGTTTTGTAAGCAAGTGAAATCAAGGTTCGATTTTAACAATAAATATTTATTATTTGCACAGCAATTCACTCCAAAAGCTGCTGTTTTCGGAAATATCATGTCGATAGCACCAAACGTTTTAGAACTTTTCCCCAATATAAATTGGAATTTGATGGAAATAGACACCGAATGGCAAAGTATATCAATTCGAGAAGAATTTAAAAATATTGTTAATGTAGATATACAGAAATTTTGGTCTATTATAAACGAGAAAAAAAATGAAAACAATGAACCAATGTTCAAAAACCTGATGAAGATAGTAAAAATAGTCCTATCTTTACCGCATTCTTCAGCAACAGCAGAACGAATTTTTTCAGAAGAAAATATAATAGTTAATAAAATTAGAAATAGAATGGCAGTAACAACCTGCTCTAATATTTTACATATTAAGCAAAGTGTTTCATTTGAGGGATCCATATCAAAATGGAATTTTGAAAATATTCGCCCTGCAACTAGGTCATTAGCGCCAGATACCGACCTAAATTCTAGCTCCACTTCTAGTGAAGAAGAAGGACTTTAGTCACATAAACTTGAATTTAGAATGCCCCCCTCCCAGAAATTATTATTTTAATATTTATATTTACTTTAGTATTTTAGTTATGTTAACATATTTTCTTTTTTATGTATTTTGTACGTATATTTGATATGACAAAATTATTTAATAATATACAACGTTTGAGTTGAATAATACATATATTGACGGCAAAAAAAGCAGAGTGTATTATTGCCCTACCTAAATGTTAAGCCCCCATCACTAGACAAAAGTCTAAATGTGCACCTGGTTATGCACTCTATTTATCGAGAAAAAGTAATAACTGTCAAATATAGAATTCATGTTTTCTCAAGGACTAATTTAGTACAATGATGGGAAATTTTAGTATAATTACAGGTCAGATGTCAGTACGATTTTAATAAGGACAGCGGCAACACTGCACACGATACGATTGTCGTTAAGACAGCCTTTTCGGCTTATGCGCTCGAAAAGCTATAACGTATGTAGGACGTTTTATGCTTAAGTCCACTGATTCGGCAGGAATCCGAGTTATTACATATGTTATAATTTTTTTGTAATTTCATCCTTTTTTTAATAATCTAGTAAACACCTTGTTTGTTGACTTTAGAATATACCTAGAAAAAAACCAAGAATTACACCACCTACTGAAACCGAAAACCGAAAGTAATTAAGGGAAAAACTACTTTTTAAATGTCGGTTAGTACCGGGAAGGTCCCAGTTACCTTTTTAGTAAATAATTTTATAGTTAACGCGCAAATCATCTCGCAGAAAAAGGTTATCATTGCGTAATTTCTATTTTTTAATACACTGGAATTCGAATAACGCGGCACTAATTGAACATTTCTTAAAAGATGGATCTGGCGAAACCATTCTGAAGTTCTCGGTGTACATATATAAAAAATACATAGGGTCATAGCTCAACTTGAAAATATTTCTCAAATTAATACTTAAGTGACGTGATGCTTCTGTATTACTAAGTCCGTAAATAAACATCTGTTACACACCTACTAAATCTACTGCATAAGCTCTGATTATAATAATTTGGGCTGCTTTCGGCGTATTCTTTGTAATCTTGCACTTGCAGGATAAATGTATCATGTTCGTGTTGTTATCTAAATCATTAAATAAGCTTTAAATTCTGAGTACGTGCGTTTTCTGGCAACCAGGCGAGGACTTGCTAAATCATCCAATGAGGAACGATGAGGCCTGGAAGTTCCAGTAGAATGCTCCTCAGGGGATTCCAATACGATTTTCCGAATGACGAGTGAGGCCATCTGGAAAAGTGTGGATTATACAATTTAAAATCATGTGTTTTATAACTTTTGAAAAATTGTTTTCCGTCCGAGCCGATTCCGGCTGGATTACTGTGGCTTAAACTTTAGGCATAACGCCTTCATAAACTTAAAAAAAAATCCAGCATTAAAAAATAGGATATTTAGCGAAGAATTTTTTTTAGATGGTTAATCAATTGCGAAAAAAAGCAACGCCACGTTTTTTAGATTCTTGGGTTCGTCTGGGCGTTACGCATTTGATTATTGTTGATTCTGGAATACTCCTTCCTATCTTGTCGTCATTACTCTAGATAATAATACCATTTTATAGGTTTGTGTCGAGGCATCGTTCTGAACCACATTTTCGCAAAACCAATGACTCGTGCCCGATATTTCTGTGCTGCTACTGTGGACAGCGAGGAAAACTACGCTCATTACGCTCTGAGCGTGCCAATCTATACCCATTTTACTTCTCCCATTCGGAGGTACGCGGATATCATGGTGCATAGGTTGTTGGCGGCGAGCTTAGGTTAGTATTCTGAAATGTTATCATTTGGGATGTAATTAGAATTATTATTGAATTAAAACATTTTTACTTATTATTCTTATTAAATAAAGTACCTACAATTTTTTGGTTACCGTTTAGGGGTTGCCTTCAATAAAAAGACCGACAAAACAGCGAAATTTGTACAACTAGTAGGCATGGATAACGTTAAAAGAAACCATTTGTATGGTGGCAAAACAAACCCATCTTGTTTCTCCTAACGTTATTCGTTACTACTTAGAATATCGTTAAATTAGCTTTTACCAATATTTAAAGCTAATCATGAAAAAAAAAACGCAAGTTGTGTAATTTTTGCAGCTTTTCGATGCTCTCTTGGTTTTTGTCATATCACTAAAAAATTTCTCACCTCAAAATCTACAAGTTTTGTATTTACATTTTTTTTTGTATCTCGAAAATAAAGGTCATACATGTATGTCAAAATATAAAAAAACCTGTACAGGGTTTTCATTTATATTTTGACACATCTTTACAGCTTTCACTGTAGGACGTACAAAAATACTTTAAACAGAAAAGTTTTTCTTGTATTATCTTTTAAGAATTTCCAAAATAAGAAAAAATTACAATTAAAAACTAGAATAATTATAGACATAACGTATATATTTATTATAAACATACCAAGTTTATTTTAAAAGCAACTAAGGAAATTTCCAAAAACCCTGCCATAATTAATAATACCATGTAGTAGAATAATCTATCGGTATTTAAGGTATTAATAATGATATACTGAAATATTCTCGTTAAAGATAAAGGTATTGAACCTGGTATGTTTGTAATCAATAAGAAAATACCCATTTAATGAGGCAGTAATATATATGGTACTCCATTAAAAATACATAGTTCGTGTGTCTATATCTACTTTTTAATATATATAATTTTAAATTTTTGATATTCTTAAAAGATAAAGTAGAAAAATCCTTACATATATGTATATATATATATATATATATATATATATATATATATATATATATATATATATATATATATATATATATATATATATATATATATATATATATATATATCAATTACTGATTTTGAAACCTTCATACATAGGTTACGCAGAAAAACCAAAGTGGGACTTGGATCAAGTGATTTCTATTGCTGCCAACTGTAATAAGCAAAAATATAATGCTAAAAGGTAATTAGTGATGTTTAATAAATTTAACAGAAACAAAACACACTTTCCGTGGTTTTAAGATACATTTTTAACTAAACATTTTTAATGGTTGTTTTAAATGCTCACAATTTTGTTTTATGTCGTATATTTTCTAGCAAGATATTGTATCCTTTTGATTCATCGTGCATAACTGATTTTTTCTATTTTCTATGTCTTCTATATATATGATTTTGTAATACTAGTATTAATACTAGAGTATATTAAAATGCAAGTTTTTAATTACAAATATTTTTTAATCTTAAAAATCTCTTAGGTTTATAAAGGTTACTAAAAGGTTCCAAATATGGTCGTTTATAAATATATTATCGAGTTCTATGTTGAAATTTTTTTAAAGGTTTAATATATGACGAACAGGTACATTTCCTAAATATTGATTTAATCTATTATTAATATTTTTTTGTATTATTTTAGAAGACACTATTAATATAGATATCGGTCTATACTTATTACATTCATGTCGTTTTTCATTTTTAAGTATTAGAATTACCTCTAATTTTTTCTTGAAAAATACTTTGATGCATAGAAATTTGTTTAAATTGTTGTAAAACAAAGAAATATAGTAACTAAGTGTTACTAGTTTCTCCGGTAGGGATGTTGGTGTTGCATATTCAATAGCCCTTGGGGGAATAAATGTCTGATAAGCTTTTTGTTTTACTGCTTTTATATACTTGCCTTTAATTTAGTTAGCTGATCCATTTTTTATCCAATAATTTAAAAAAAAATCAAATTTTTTTGTCGAAGGAATATTCTTCACAAAAGTATTTAGGTAGTTTAAACTCTTTTGAAATGTGTGAGGTATGACATTTAATTTTTCCAGAACTTCTAGTTTATAGTGTTTTTGACAAAAGTTCCCAATCCTACACGTCTTTGTTTCTTGTGGCATATAGATTTAATGTTTTAAAAATTATAATACATTTCTTCCTCGTTTTTAACCCAAGTTCCAAAATAATCTAATTTTACTGATCTTGAATTTAAATATAAAATTTCGAAAGTAGTAAAACAAAATGTTGAAATCTTTTGTTACACATTTGTCCCGTTCTAAAGACAGTTCTATATTTACTAACTACTGAAATGTTTTCCCTTCCCTGGTTCTATATTTATTATATATTTTTTTTGTGAATTTTGACCGTCTAATATATACGATTTTAATTTTATCATCTTCAGTGTACCCCATTGCCATTAAATCTTCAGTTCGTTCATTAGTAGTGTATGATTTTTTAGATCCCAGTAGAGCTATTCTTGGTAATTTCATTTTAGAAATTTGAATAGTAAATTTTTCATTTAGTTATTCTTCTGATACTTTATTCTTTTGTTTGGGCTTTTATTACTATGTCCCCCTTTTTAATTTCGTGAACTTCAGAAATTTGACTTTAATATTTTTTGGATTTACTTTTTTTTGAACCTTTGGGTTAATAATCTATTTACATATACTGGAAGTTAAAATGGGCTGGTGGCAGACGATTTACTAGCCTAGCATTTTATACAAAAAAAAACGAAGACATAAATGCAGATGTGTTTGAGGTATATTACCATTATTCAATTTTCATTGTGAACTAAATCTACTAGAATTGGCTTGGAGTGAAGTTAAAAGTAGTGTTTTGGCAAATATTTGTTAGCAAAATTGACGGTAAAAACCAAATACGCAGTTTTGTTCAGCACCTTTCGTTCTTTTAAAATAGACCTACAATGCATAGCTGATTCTCTTTAGAATTGACCCCATTTTTTCAAATTTACATTTCTGTTGAAAAATTGGCTGTTTAAAAAAGAACAAACAAAAAATTCTGACCAAAAAAATTAGTTGAAAAAAAATCGTAGAATATTAAAATAGCAACATTTCGAATCTAAATGGAATCAGACAGGGAAAAAAAGACAATGGAGTTTTATTAACAAACTAATAAAAGTTGAAAACATTACAGAAATAAACTCAATTGAAAATTTAAAAATTTTAACAATTATTTTAGTAACGTAGGCAAAAATATTGTGAATAGCATTAAAAGTATTCCGTCATCGGATTAATTTTCTAACTTTGATGAAATCTATGTAAATCATTCCTACTTTTTTAAATAATAAAAAGTGCAAATCCTATCAATAATATATAAATTAAATGTTAAATCAGCACCGGTCATGACAATATACACTTAAAAGATATTATAACTTTTGAAAATAAAATTGTGCCAGTAATAGTTGAACTGATAAATTATGCTTTTAGAATCGGACAATTTCCCAACTCTCTTACGATTAGAAAGGTCTCACCGATACATAAATCTGGGGTAACAAATAAGTTAAACAGCTATCGACCAATACAGTTATTTTAACCTTATCAAAAGTGTATAGATTGCTCTTAAAAAACGTATTGCTTCTTTTCTTGATAAATCAGATCGACTACAATACACAAAAGTAAATCAAGTTCCAAGTAGTAACTCAATTCTGGGGCCATTGTTTTATTCACTATAGGTTCCAAGTTTGGAGATATCGGTTATTACTGGCAGATATTTTATTATGCTTGGTCGATGTTTTGGTTTTGTATATAAAGGGACTGACCTGCACAATATTCAAATATGTAGCGCACAATAAGTTGATATAATAATTGATTTTCTCTCAAAAAAAATAAGAATGCAGAAAACCTTAACAAAGACATAGGGGGAGATGCAAAATATTTGGGACTAATTTTAGATGATAAATTAGTTTTTCCTAGGTCTTTCAAATATAGAGATTATCTGTATAGCTCACTCAATACATCAAATTTACAATGCTTACTTTGTTTCAAATTTCAGATATTTGATCCCGTGTGGGATAATCTTATTCAATAAAACACAAAGATTTCAAAAGATAATAATCAAAGTTGTATTTAATATAAATGACAGAACTCCAATTGATATAGTTTATGAAACAACTAGAAATAGAACAAAGCAAGTCTATGCACAATGTATTAAACAAAAACCTTAAGTGTAATCAGAGATACATTTTGTAAAAGAAGTGCATGACTCTGGGACACACAACCATACCAAAATAGGAATTAATACAGCTAAAACAAATATCAGCATTCATAATCCAATTAGCTAGTGTGCTAGAGTATTTAACTCCTTATATGGTGGAGTGACTGATAGTCAGAGCATTGGTATAATGTATATGTATGTATTTATTTCACTAATTAACGTTCCCATAAATAGTATTTAAGTAAGTGTAAAGCTGGGTTAATTCTTAAATATTTGAGATCAGTATTTTGAACTGATTTGGATATAATTCAAGCAAGACTTAAAAATTGTAATGTAATGTTATTGTTCAACGACATAATGATGAAATTTAGATATTTTTGCGGTTTTGGTTTTTAACCGTTTATTGATATTAACTTTCGTAATGTTTTTAGGGCGGGTGAGGCCAGCAGTGACTTATACTTAGCTCATTATATCGATAAGAATCAGCCTTATATCCAGAACTGCGTCGTGATTGACGTGAAGGAGAGATCGTTCGATACGATTGTCCTCAAAACTGGCAGCGTGGTCAGGGTGCACCAGAAGGTTAGTTAGCAATTTAATCTCCACTAATTACGTGTTAGCCTGTACATTGAACTGATAACTTTTGTATCTGTATTTTAACATAGTCAAACAAATAAGAATTAATTATTTACAGAGATGTGAAGGTAATCCAAATTGGGTAGTAGAGACAATACCTTCGAGCTCCGTGAACCAATCTGAGAAGCCAGAACACGAAAAGAAGGTACTTCGACTGATAATCACTTTTCCTGAATCCAGGAGATTCCCTCAGTATAAGATGGTTGTGGAAATGTTCACAGTTGTGAAACTGGAACTAAAAAGGGTGCCTAACAGTTATAAATTGGAACCGTTACTTCTTAGGCCCTTGATGTCTAAGACTTTCGAGAGAAGTACCAGTACAGCTTCGACCAGTAGAGATATAGACATTTAGCTTTTGAAAACTGTATTTTTACACCTAAATTTTAAACTATTAGTGTATTTTCGAAATGCATTTTTTTTGCTAATTAATTTGGAATATTTATAGGGTTAGTAGAAAATACCTACAAAAATACGATTTAACATGAACGGGTATTTTTGCCAGCTGACTTCCAAACCACAAACGAGTCTGACCTCTTGGCCTTGTTGTGGTCAGATTCTTGACTAGAATTAATGTTATGTTAATTTATTTTGTTAATATTCTGTCATTCACAGGTTTTCCTATTATCATTCAACACTTGTTACTGCACAGGACAACTACAAACAATGGTAGGACACAAACCCGGAGTGGTTCATAAGTAATTACTATTGGTATTACTTAACATTTAAATATACAGGGTGATCCAGATACGTTTTTAAAAATATTTATTTATTTATTCATACAACACCGAAAAAAACAGTAATTACATGTATGAATTGACTCTTACAACTAAAAACTACAAATAATACTAAACCTTAGAGGAAGCTAAAAATCATTGATGTCAATGTTTTTCTGTAGTTTTCCCAGACTAATTATTTTTCTCCTAGTTGTATTAAATAGATTTAAATCTCTAATAAAATATCTGTTAAATATTTGTAACAAATGGTTTAATGGTGAAGTACTACTAACACTATCAAAAAAAAGTTTGTCTCTTCTGATCTTTAGACTTACTTTTGGAACATTATATTTTATATTATTAATGATATAATAAACAAAAAGTAAACAGTGTATTTGTCTTCGACCACTTAGTCTTTGTACATCAAAACTTGATAGCATGCTTTTATATGATACAAGGTAAGGTTGAGTATTATTTATATGCACATACAAATATCTTAAAAATCGTTTTTGATAGTTTCGTAACGGACATTTGCATGCGTATTCTAAATGTGGTCTTACAAGAACATTATATAATCTTATTATAGTTTCTATTCTGGAAAATATTTTTGACCGTCTAGTTAAAATACAATAGCACGGTAGGCTTTATTTATTATATTTGCGAAATGGGTATTAAATTTTAAATTTGATTGAAAGGTGACCCCAAGATTCTTAACTTCAGCCCTATTTTGAACGGGTGCATTATTTATACTGTAGGTTATAGTGTGTGATGTTTGTTTTTTTAAAATTAATTGAAAAGCTTTTGTTAACATTTAAGGACATATTACTAAGTTTAAACCAATTGCACATCGAAATCAAATATTTTTGTAGTTCTACACAATAATTTTGAGTTTTTACAATTTTAAAGATCTTAAAGTCATCTGCAAAGAGTAGAGTATCTGAATATTTCACACAGTTAAGGAGACCCCTTCTAAACAATAAAAAAAGTAAGAGCCCCAAGTTGTTGCACTGTGGGTAACAGATACTACCGGAAAATAGTTCGAAAAACTACTATCAACTTTCACAATTTCTTGCCTTGAGGACAAAAGTATGATTTAATAAAAGAATATGAATTTTTATATATGTTAAAATTTAAAAGTCTATCCAACAATATCTGGTGGTCCAACAGATCAAAAGCCTTGACACAATCAGTATAGATTACATCAAGTTGCTGGTTGTTATCGATTGCCTTAGAAGCATAATTAGTAAAGATACAAGTTAGTAATAGTCGACTTGCCTCGGAGAAAGCCATGTTGTTTTTCTGTAATTTTATATTTAAAATGAGATCATAAAAAAGTAACATTTCAAAATTTTTCGCTAATGAATTCAATACACTAATCAGCCTATAGTTGGAAACTTCCCTTCGAGCTTTGTGCACAAGGGTTATGACAGCAGATTTTAATCTGCCAAGAAAAGTTTGACTAATTATTAATGCTGCATTAAAAATATGGGTTAACGGCTCTACGAGGATGTCAACACAGGCCTTATAATTTGGTGGAATATTATCATCGCCTGTACTTTTTTTGGGCTTGAGCTTAAAAGAAAAATTAAATGTACTCCAGTTGTCAATGTCAATAGTATTAGACTAACTGTATACAGAATGAAAAGAATTTGCAAAGGAATTTGCTATATCAGTTGGATTTTGAAGACTTATTAAAAATCATCTCACGAGGAATACCAACTCTTTGACTTTTAGTTTTAATGAACATCCAGAAACTGGTGGGATCAGAATTAATATTAGTTTCAATATTTTGTAAATATTGGGAATACTTCTTAACAATGGTTCGAAGCCTTCAGAAATCTCATGTTGATTAGCTTTATTTCTTTGTATGCACCTCTGCAATCGATTTAATTTTTGAATTATATGTATAATTCTAGGTTAACTTGATTTAATATATCTTATTTATGTCTGTCTTCGAGATATTCTCGTTTGAAAATTGACAATTTAGAATTTTAAGAGGCTGTAAAATCTAAATAGTTTGACCTAGGGCAAAACAACTTCCACATTGGTATTACGATTTATGATCTTTTTATGGCGTCTTTTAAATTCAACATGAAGTTAAACTTTTTCTGATTTTTTTTTAGAAGAGCCGAAAATCTTTTATTTCTGATTAGACCAGAAGAAAAATTGAGATAAGAATATATGATTTGTTTTGTCTTACGTCGAACCGTTTAGATTTTAAAATCTTTTGTCAATTTTGATTTTTTTCAAAAACAATTGAAGCTAGCCATAAGAACATCAAGCAAATATTTTGAATTTATATTACTTTTTTTTATTAATTTTGTGCCATTTTAACTTTTACATCCAAAAATATCAAAAAAATAAATATAATTTTAAAATTCATTAATATTTTATTTATGTTTACAGAAATATTAAAAGAAGTAAAGTCATTTATTAGATTGTGCATTTTTGATACTTTATATCAACAATATATAATATTAAAATTAAAACAGTTAATAGCATACCTTTTACACCTAAATATAATTTTACCTTAAATATATAATTAATATGATGTAAAGTATTTAAATAAAATCAACAATATTTAAAAGAAAATATTAAAATTAACCTTATTGTATGAATTTATTCCTTGGTAATAAATGGAACTCTTACCGATTCTAGGTGGCATGCAAGGCAAATCAATGAGTATTAAATCTAGTGGAATAATTATCTATATTATTCCTATAACTTACAGTCATATTTGAATGTTTATTTTTTAATATAATATGAATGTACTTTGCCAAAAATGGCTATCCTTTTTACGCATAATATTATATTTTTTATACAAATTTTCCGGTGGATATAGTCTATCCAAGGAATACATATTTTTATTGCTTCATTCTGTATGGTTTGTAAAGGTTTTAATACATTTTGAAAAGTTGATCTCCAAATTATATTTAAATATTGTATATGTGAAGTCTAGGCTATACAATGGGCACTATTTTCAGTATAATTGGTAATTATATTTATTATATGTCCATATTTTTTAATTTTTATCGGTACCTGAGATTTGAGTATTGCTAGCAATATTTTTTTTTGTAAATTAGTACAAAGGGAATACCTATTATGAAAAACGTGAAACTCATAATAACTTAAATGAAAATAAACGAAGCAATCGTTCGCGGTGAAAATAAATACGGTATTCCATTTAAAACAAAGCAGTTTTAGGTATGAGGCATTCTATTTAAAAAAATACAATATTTGGTGCAGAAAAATCTATACATCTTATAACATTGCTAATAATTTTTTTTAATTCAGCATGATTATTTCACCTTATAAAACATTTTGTGAACTTAATATTTTTTAGTTGTGAAGAGATAGACAGTTTTTCGCAAATATTCTGGGTCGTCAAATCATGAATATTAGCAGAAATAAATAAATTATATGTTGTGGTTGGATATCAGCAATCGACTTTCCTGGATAAATATTTGCAGGGAAATTGAAAAATTTGGCAACCCTGGTGATACTTTGGGCGTGTTAAATTACCCCACAGTATTAAACATCTAATTATGGTAGATTTGGTCGTTACCGAAAATAAAATATCGATGTGGTTCTTTCTACTAACACAGCAGATAATAGCGAGTGTTTTAGTACAAGACTAGTGTGAAATTCTAATTAAAACTTGTTATTGAGGCATGGGCAGTCAGTCAAAATCGGCTCTGTGTAAAACCTATAAAATGACTGCTTTCTATACAATATTATTAAGAAATAGAACATTAGAGATTATCTAATTTTAACGATTTATATTTACATATGGAAAAATCCGAGTCTAATACATCGGATCTTTGGTGTTTTTTTCTTATTTGTGTCTATTTTTTTAGTATATAAACCGTGGTCCAAGAAGTGTGAACCATTTGGTAAACTTTTTAAAATTTTTGAGTTCTTAGAAATTAGTTTTTGTAAAACTCGACAGGTATATAGAGTAGGCAAAAAAATGTGAAAACCGATCAAGAGGAAAGTAGCCTTCATTTTAAAAATATGGCAAAATATTATTGAGAAAAGTTATTTAGAATCAAAACCCCTTTTCGTATATGATATTGTAGCCATCTATTTTTTCTCAGCTTACTAGCATCAAAATGTGATAATAAGAATAAGTTTATACCTAAAGTATGTTATTAGAACTATTTTGAACCTGAAATGAAAATATTAAAATACTAACATTTTGGACTGAGATTCAAGTTTTTGTGTATGTATGCTAAATTGATTAGTTATTTATTTTTTTTTAAATTGCATTCAAAATTCTGAAGATTGTTTAAATTCCCTTGTAAAAGACAAATTATATTTGTTATTATTAAAAATAATAAATCTAAATAAGTTACGTTAATTTAATCTATTTTCTGAAAATTTAGGCACACGTTACTTGATCTTGCTTAGATTTAATGCATGTTTTCGTTTATTGAGCAAAAATGCAATAATACGGGGTATATTCAAAATTTACTGAAAAGATTTTTTGTTTCAAATTGGAGGTTATGTTTTCAGATCTAAACACTGGCTTTGATTCTAAAAAACTTTTCTCAGTAACATTTTGCCATATTTTTAAAATTAGGGGTACTTTATTCCTGAGTTCACATTTTTTGTCTACCCTGTATACCTTTTGACTTTTACTGAAACTAACTACTGCTAATACAGTATTTTTATATGCACCAACTTTTAACAAGAATAAGGTTTTATGAGAAATCAAAAATAAAAAAGTTTCCCATGTTGCACACTTCTTGGATCATACTGTATATTATTGCTTTGACAGCTATTAATTACAAAGGCATAGCAAAAATTTTTCTAGTGATGGAAAAAAATCTGTATATTTTAAGAGAAATTTTATCTGTGTATATTGAATTGAATTTTAGAAATTATTGTAAAAATTATTTAGCATTAATAAACTTTTTTATATAGTAATAATGCGATGTTTTATTACGAACATATTTTCGCTATTAATTTTAAATAAACGAAATAACGAAAATGTTCTTGTAATAGTTGGATAAACAGAGGAGTAGCTCTTCTCTGACTGCAATGGGTGACATTGGTGTATTTAAGGGGGGGTTTTGGAGGTTAAAACCACCCCCAGACCCACTTTAATTTAAGTTAAAATGGTAAAAATAGTATAAAATGACGACCTTTTTTCGGGATTGGTGGGCAAACACATCCCAGAGCCAGTTTTACTTCAGCTAAAATAATCACTTTTTTTTAAATTTTTTGAAATTTTTCATCACAAAACCATGCCAGAAGCAATCTCTATATACGCCACTGATGGGGGATGTTGAGGTATTAAGAAGAAGCTGCTCTTAATTACAGATTCATATAAAATATATATGAGTGAACATCTTTGTATTATTCAGTCCGCAGCTTATTCCTTTTTTTAATATAATAAAAGGGGGACGGGGGGTCCACACCCCAGTTAATCTTCGTGTTAAATATACATTTCCTTAATATGTAAGTAGAAATTATAAATATCATTTGTAATTTCTATTTAAACACAAAAACATTTTAGGATTTTTCACTTCTAGATATGTCCTTTTTAAATAATTTTCGTTTTTGATGAACAGTTCATCCATTTGGGTACTAAAGGATGTCAAAGTTACCTCATTTTTCGACGTAGAAAAATAAAAAAAAAATATTTCCCAAGCTTAGCACATTTTAAACGGGGTTCAGAAGACTATAAACAAAAATATTTTCTCAAATTTTGATGGAAATCGCTTAATCTTCGACAGTTGTGTATCACAGAGAATTTTTTTGTGATCTCTCAAACCAAAAATAGCCCGGAAATAATTTTTTATCGTTTAAAATCCCCAATACATATACTTAAAATTACAAAAGATAAGAGGATGGAGCTTTAGGAATAGAGAAAATATGAGGGAGACAAAGCGGTGACAAAAACTAGTAATGCAAATTTAAATACAAATTAAAATTATTATTGCATAGGCTAGTTCTGACGCAGTTGAGTTTATCCAAATAATTTCCAGACACTAAAACTTTTTCTTTTCCCTTATATCAATATAGAATCAATTAGAATCACATATTCTAATCATTTCAATTCAAAGAGGTGGGGCTCTTTTTAATAATCACGAACATGTGCAACAGAATGACGGCGGGCATTAACCTGCATAAACAGAAAATTAGGTTCAATGAAATTGACTTAGGAGGATATGATGTGAGATTCCAACAACAATTCATTATATCATTGAGTAATCCAATTAGTGACTTAATCTAAAATAAAACGTAATTTTTACAAAGAACACTATAAATGATCCTCACTTTCGAAACCTCATATCTTTAAGAATTGAATACTCGTATAAGTTGATCGTTAAGAGTACTGAGCAAACTTGGACTTATCAAAAAATAGAACTCTGGTCCATCCATCTTTTGTGATATCTCCTCTCTGACCTGAAGTTAAGACCCATCCAGTAACTGTTTAGTGGGGAGCTAAACTACATTTATAGAACCTTTTTCTTACAGAATCGCCTCTTGCATGTACTGAATCGACATTCTAAAGAAAGCGGTCCTCTGCTATGATGTTAACCCCAGTGGCGCCAAAGACGGGGGGACAGGAGGGGGCATTTGCTCGCCCCCTGTGGCCAAGTGATATAAATTAAGCAAAATTCAACTACAATTCCACATAAAAATTAAAAGCATTAACCAAACTATTCGTGCCGTTCTGACTTGCGTCTGATATGCACATGGCTCTTGCTCAATGCTCATGCATGAATGCGCAGTGACAAAGCAATATCCGCGTCGAGTTGGTTGTCAACGACTTCCAGAATTACGCTCGAGGTAAACATTATTATTTTCATTCTTACAAGTTTATGTTTATTTAATTGATGAATCCCTACTAAAAACACAACTTCCCATTGCTAAAAAGTATATGCTGAACATAGTTAATAAGAACCATGAAACTGTCACTGCACTGGTAATTCTGTATCATCTCAAAAAGCTTCCTGTTCCTGTAACTTATTCAGATGGGATAAAATGTTTACAAATTTTATCTACGATTCCAGTGACAACCACTGAAAAGAGGGAAAGAGTATCTGAGCCAGAACTTGTTAAATCATTAGGTTTAGATAGTGATAGACACAATTCCAATTGTTATTGTTGATAAATACTTTATTTTATTTTATGTAATTTGCTTTTCCAGTATGTAATAAAATTTTCATGTAATATGTAATTATATTTTTTCATTTTACATATGTATTTTCCTCTATTGCATATATTTGCATTTTTTTGATAGGACAGTAAAAATCGAAGTAAAAAATGCTCTTATATACTTAATTTTTATTCATCGAGTTTAACATAAATATACCCTGGTTTTAATTTAACCTTACTTAAAAATTACTAAGTTTATGAAGTTGCCTATGGCCGACATTCATCGATTATTAAAAAACTTAAGGCAATTTATTGTTGGATCCCGAAGATATTCTGGTCAATAAGCGACTCAATTTCCATTATATCAGAAGATAAGAACTTAACAGACCTTGTCTTACATATACTTTATTTCATTTTTCAAGAAAATTTTTATGATCTCTTCTATCACGTGTTGTAGCAAATATCTTTATGGAAGCCTTTGAGGATATTGCTCTAACCTCCGCTCTAGTAAACCCAAAACACTGGTTTTGGGTTTACTAGAGCTGAATAATTTGGTTGTTTGGCCTCATGGACAGGATAATCTCCTCACATTTCTGGACCACCTTAATCAACAACATCATAATATCAAGTTCACAATGGAAATTAAATCTAATGGAACGATTCCCTTTCTAGATGTGTGTTCAAAGGAAGGAAAATGGTACATTAGGACACTTTGTGTATAGAAAACTGACGCATATAAATAGTTACTTAAATGCAAATTCCCACCACCATCCAGCACAAAAGAAATCGAAGCTCTCAGAGGGAATGGCTATTGCACTGAAGATATTACGCCTTCAATTAAAAGATGTAGAGGAGGCACCGATAGGTATTGTCGCTATTCCCTATATATATGGCACTACAGACAAAAAATTACTTCGGCGGTCCAACATACCTACAACCTTCAATACCCATGAGAAGATTGGACAATGCGACCTCCGAAAGATATTGTACCTTTTCAAACAGAAGGAGTATATAAAATCCCTTGCTCCTGTGGAGAAGTGTATGTGTGTTCAATCTGCTATAGCTGAACAACAGCATACCACTGGCCATATTATAAATGTAAAGTAAATCAAGATTCTAGCGTCGGTTCTGGGATTTTATAAACGAAAAATTAGAGAATCTATTGAAATTTTTAAATACCAAACATTCCAATAGAGATACTGATTACGGTCTACATCACACGTGGAAATCGATTAACATAGGGTCATGGTTCGGCGAGCACAAGACGGGTATAACGCCTGAATCTCATCAAGCTCATTCAGTGTTCAAATCTCGTGGAGTAAAGATGCCTCGTGCAATCAAAGACGAGACGTCGGACAGCAATTTCAATTTGACACGGTCTAATTTTAAGAACCATAATTTGTTAAATACTGAATAACCTCTATGGATAAGATGTAATGATACTTTATTGATTTTTGTCAAAATTGTATACTATTTTCTGAATTGCTATTTAAAACTATACAACAATTGTCTTTTGTAAATTTTACAAAATTTTTATTAGCTCACTTTTCTGTTCGCTTGTCTGTTTTTTCTGGTTCAATTCTTGTATTGGATTTTCCATCCACTTTCACATTTTACTTCAAACTCAAGATGGCGCTTATATGACGGACAAAATAAATGTTTTTATGTTTAGTCCGGCTTTATGAGTTCCATTTAAAAGCACAAATTCAAAATAATAATATATTATAGGTCACAATAAAAACAGAAGTTTTAGAAAGTAAACTGAAAAATAACTTATAAATGGACAACGAACTTTGGGCTACTACTATATAATACACGAAAAAGTGTGATATGCCAGTCATTAAACACTGACCAAAGATAGTAATAGTTACATGAAGTATTTCTCTGTACCTGCATTGGCACCCTTTTTCTTCACGTAATATATATATATATATATATATATATATATATATATATATATATATATATATATATAATGTGCTAAATCCATTTTATGAAAAATGTTACTCTTATATATATATATATATATATATATATATATATATATATATATATATATATATTTAAAAAAAAATATTATAAAAAATACTTGGAATATTATTGGAATTATAAAAGTTAAAAAATATTGTACAGGGTTGCCAAAAACTTTAGAAAATCTAAAACTGCCTGAACAAAAAACTACCCATAAATTTAGTTTTAGAGCAAAATACCCTAAGATAAAAACTGAGTAGGCTGAAAAAAAATTGAACATACTGTTGTTACGGAAACATAATCTTGCATTGTACTGATAGTAGATAATAATTGAAGTGTTTGGTTATTTTATTACATTGAATATTTTTCTGTTATTTTCATCATGGTAGCTAAATTAACAAAACAGGAAAAAATTAAAATTGTGTTAATTGTTGAGATCATTATAAAACATGTCGTGAAGCGGTTGAAATTTTTAATAATAGACATCCAGATAAACAAATAAGCTATGTTACTGTTGCAAATGTCATGACCAAGTTTAAATCCACTGGGTCTGTTGATAATACATTTAAAAGAAAACACCAAGCCTGGTCTACTACCGAAAAAAATCAAATACAAGTTTTGCAACCGGTCGTTGAAAAAGTCGCGGTGGGGAAAATATGAAAATCACTTCCGGGTAACGTAACAAAGTCAACACTCAGTACGATTTTACGGGCAAATAAATTCAATCCTTACAAACCTAGATATATCCACATATTTACCTAGAGATTTTGAAGTTCGTTCCTTGTTCAGCGCATGGTTCCAAGGAGAAACTGTAGATTCTTCGTCAGAAAAATATTATTTACCGATGAGGCAATTTACGTCAAACGGAGTCTTATGCCCACAGAACAGCCGCTGGTGGTGTAACGAAAATCCTAATTTTCTCCTAGAGTGTCTCAGTCAATACTCATTTAAAATAAATGTTTGGTACGGTATTTTGGATAATCATATAGTAGGGCCGTTTTTTTTTTGCGAAAACTTGACATGCCAAACTTACTTGAATTTTTTAAATACTTAATTGTTTGATTTTGTTGAAAAATTGTCATATCAGGCGTACACTTTGAGCACCATGTCATAGCACACAGATACTTTCCAGTTTTTTACAAAGGACTTTTTCAGATCGTTGTATAGGAAGGTATTCTGCAATTCCGTGGCCAACCAGGTCTCCTGATCTAACCCCGTCGGGCTTTTTTATTTGGGGACTGTTAAAAGAAAAGGTTTATCTTCACGTGCCATTCCAAAACGTCGATCACCTGGAAACAGTCATCGGGCAATGTGTACAAGAAATTACGCCAGCTATGGTACGAGCGGCAATAGCAGAGTTCGGTAGAAGAACTATAACTTGTATGGAATGGGATGGCACTCAGGTAGAAGTATAATTTGTTCATTGTTCATTCTTAGTTGATTTTTTATACGTTAATGTTAAATAAAACTTTTTGTATACCCCGTACATTATATTCAGATTTGAATTTCTTTATGAAATCTAGTATTTTATGACACCTCGGAATACTCAGAATAATTCTCTGATGGCATTTTGCTCTAAAACTAAACTTATGGGTAGTTTTCTCTTCAGGCAATTTCAGATTTTCGAAGTTTTTGGTAACCCTATACAATATTTTTTAAGTTTTATAATTCCAATAATATTTTCGGAGAAAGCAGAACTTTTTATGATGATGTAATACTTTTCATAAAATAAAAATTAAAAAGTTTTCTTGGCGACCTAGTGGAATGTTAAAAAAAATGATCACTAAAAAACTACTTATGCAATTTACCTCAAATTTTACACAAAAGTCATGTATTGAACAAAGATGGGGAAATAAAAGGGCGGCTTAATAAAATATTTTAAAATTTAGCCTGAAAAAAGTACTGAACAGACTTATTTTTATTTATTTATTTATTTATTTGGAGGGTACAACACCCCTGTAGCCCTACCACATTTATTATCTCCAGTCTTTACATAATACATTTTTTAAAATTATATCAAAATTTTAATATATGCCTGTAAATTTGTTCCTCTACAATATTTTTGTAAATGCTAGGATAATTTTCACCCAAATTGCAACCTAACACCTAGATGACTAAACACCTGTATGTGTAACAGTTACAATTTTCCATAGATTAAGTTTAAGTAATGACATAAACAGATAAATTAATTTTCAAATTGTGATGTTATAAAAGCAAAAGCCCCAGGTCCCCACATTATATCAAGTTAATGTACCCTAACAATAATAACCAAACTTAAAATTAGAATAGATTCTTTAATATATTACATTTATCCAAAATATAAGATCTACATTTTTGTTTAAATAATTTAATTTTAGCAATATTTCTTATTTCTAAAGGTATAAGAATATAAATCTTCGGTGCATAGTAGTTAAATAATCTCATATTAGCATTAGTGTTACTTTTAGGTAGCTTCATGTGTTCATTTGATTTATTTCTCGTTAGATAGCTATGGTTGACATATTCTTTGAGATCTTTATTCTTATAAATAAAAATGCTGACCTCCAAAACACACACAGATCTTACATCAAATACTTCTCTTGAATACAACATGCTTGTAGGATAAAGTCTATTTTTCCTGTGAATCACCTTTACTATGTAATTTTGCACACTGCTCAATGGGTATAAAGCATTCTTATACATAGCACCCCACACAACAATACCATATCTGAATGATTCTACAATGGTTTTATAAACAGATATTAACAACTTTTTACTCAAGATATTTCTTAAAATATAAAATTTATACAACAGCTTTCTAATTGTTACTGTTAATTTAGAAACATATTGATTCCATTTCAAATGCCTGTCAATAATTACGCCCAAATACCGAGTATGTGACACCTCTTTGATTACTGTATTTGAATCTTTCACTTGAATGGAATTAAAAGTTGGATGATTTGCAAGGTCTATCGAGAAGGCAATATAAGTTGTTTTGCTTAATTTTAGAGTCAGTTTAAACGTATTTAACCAATTGTGAATAATGTCTAGTCCATTAATTACACTTTCTTTTACTTCAGCCCATGTTCTTGCAGAGAAGAATATGGCAGTGTCATCTGCATAGGAAACAATTGTACCATTCCTGAGTTTTAAATTAGTTAAGGTATTAATAAAGATCAAAAATAGGATTGGGCCCAATACTGTACCCTGCGGCACACCTATTCTAATATTTAATGGACCACTTAAAGTCTCGGCTATTTTGACATATTGTACTCTTCCATCTAAGTAACTTTCAAAGACATCCAATACCACACCATTCCTTTCCAGAACTTAAAGAAGTAGGTGATGGGGTACGGTACTTAAAAATCCATATTGATTTGGAGATAAGATTGAGTTTGACTGTAAAAAATCTAAAAGTATATCTTTTACACATTTTTCGAAAATCTTAGCAAAATTATTTATTAAATTTATAGGCCGATAATTAGTCACTTTTGTCTCATCTTCTGATTTATATATAGGTATTATTACTGATATTTTAAACTGATCTGGGACAGTGCCAATTTTAAAAATTAAGTTGATTATATGAACAAGGGGGTCCAGTAAGAATATATGGTTGTTTTTTATTAATTTTGAACTTATTCTGTCAATACTAGGACTACTGTTATTTTTTAAACTATTTATTTTTTCAATTATTTTATTATTATTTACTGGTCTTAAATAAAGTGATGTTAATTGATTGATAGAAATTTTAAATTCATTTTTTGGTTTCGGAATTTTTTTGAGCATGTCTACCCCCCCATTAATAAAAAAAATTATTACAGAAATTTGCCAGATTTTTTAAGTTTGTAAATGCGCTTGAATCAGTATTTAATGTAGGAGGAGGTGTGTTACTTGTTTTGTCTTGAGTATTATTTGTAACTTTTTTGAGATCATTCCCAGCTCTATCAACTTCATTTTTATAATATTCATATTTACAGTTTTCAATTACTTTTTTTAGGTTATTTCTATAGGTTTTAAATGTTTGGCTATCCTCTTCATTAAAGTTTAGCAACAATTTTCTTTTCATTTCATCCCTTTTTTTAATACTCCTAATTAAACCATTTGTAATCCATGGCTGGCGCTTTTTCAATTGTGTTTAATTAATATTTTTTATATAGGTAACCTGTTTAAGAAATAAATAAATCTTTCCATAAAATTCATCCGATGCTTTAGTTACATCCGTACAACTTAACACTGAAACCCAGTTTTCATTCTGGATCAAACTATTAAACAGCTGCTCATTTAATGTTTCAACTGTTTTTTAAATTGGTAATTCACTATTATATTTTTGGTTTTGGGATACTTTATTTATATTTAACATAACAGGGTCATGATCAGGAAGGTCCAAATTAACAATGAATGAAGTCAAGTTTATTCTTACCTATGTTAGTCCTTATAAAAATATGATCAAGGCAGGATTTTTCCCTAGTTGGGGCATTAATGCGTGATATAAATCCAAAATAATTTAGGATAGTCAAATATGAATTTACTGTATTGTCGTTTTTTTTAAAAATATCTATATTAATGTCACCCAGAAATAAATCAATGTTACCTTTTTTATTTTCTGTCAGATATGCTTCAATCTCCTCGAGGAATGTTATTATATTTATGTTTGGTGGTCTGTACAAACATACTATATTGAATGAAAAATTTTCTTTTCTCAACAAGATACTACTTACAGTGATGTCACACCCATCCAGCAAAATATTTTTTGTTTGATAAATTAAGGTTGATTTAATAAAAATGATCATTCCATCATTTCTATTGTGCTTAGCGCCGTTAAAGTACATGTTATATCCTTTTAAATTGTATTGTCCATCATAGCTATCAAAGCATTCACTAAAAACAATAATATCACAATATTGAAGGTTATGTTTCAAAAGCTACTAAAAACTCGTTAAAATTTTTATGAATGCTTCTAATATTAAAGTGTATAATATTTAATTTATTATTTTTTAGATTTATTTTAGTCTGTATATCACTTGCCCATATTTTATCCTGTGTTATATCCATCCCAAGTTCTGGAATTTCATCTGCCATTTTCAAAACCATAATCTATCTTGGCTCGAAGAGTATTTAGGAGGTACTGATGAGATGGACAGTTTACATCACTCGCTTTGTGCAAAATATTGTAATTTTTCATTGACCGTAACGCAGTTGTTACGATTTTGTTTAGTTTTCGGCACTCTTTAAAATTGATTGATTGATTTCAAATTTTGTGCATTAATTAATTATGATATAGAGATCAACTGGTAAAATTGTGGTACGAATTTAAGATGGCGTCGAAATAAAATCTTTATAATCACTAGGTATTACATATCACGTTTTAGGGTTCCTAGATGATAAAAAAATATCAATATTTTATCAATTCTGTCGGTCTGTTTGTTTGTCAGGGGCATAGCTTATACATTTCTTAGCCGTTTAGACTTCAAATTTTGGTCAAATGGAGACGACCTGGTAATATTTTGGTAAAAATCTAGTATGGGGAAACATGATGGCGGCCTAGTGAAACCTTAAAAAATTACTACTAAAAAACTAATTATCCAGTTTACCTCAAATTTGCACGAAAATCAAGTGTTACATAGGAATGAAGTGGTAATATTTTGGTATGAATCCAAGATAGCAAAACAAAATGGCGACTTATTAGAATAATTTCAAATTTTGTGCAAGCATTTAATTTACTTATTCAATTTATTTTAATTTATGCTCAAAAATCAAGTGTGGCATAGGTAAAAACTGGTCAAATATTGGTACGAATCCAATATGGCGGGACAAAACGGTGTCAAAAAAAATGTTTGAAAATACAGTATATTATTAAAGGACATAAGACAACATTTATATAGTTTTTATTAGCAAACAAAAAATAGTATTAAATAAAAACGCTCTCTGTAACATTACAGCCACTGGTAGAAGTAGAAATTAGTTTTTGTCATCACTAGTCATTATACTAGCGCACACTGTAAATTCGATGCAATAGATATCTTATCCGTGTTGCAATGAATATTAAAAAATATAAAAAACATATTTTATGAACTCTCCTGTTTCTCTTAAAACAAAAATCTCGGGAAACAAATACACCTTTTTCCACAACAGAATTTGGCATTACCCCGCATTGCAGTTATCTGAAATATGTTTAAAATTATAACATTTTTTATTAGTAAATTAATCGATATTTATTAGCTCAATAATTTTTTAAGTAAATGTAGGTATGTAAGAAATTAATAATAAAAATATATTTTATCCGTATATTTTATAATTATATTACACTCAAATATTACATTTTTAAAATACCAATAAAACATAAGTCGGTATTTCATGATACGATATATATATGATATATATTCAAATGCGTTTGATGAATATAGTGCCATTAATTATGTGTTGCTATGGTTAGCTATTAAGTCATACATATATATGTATTTACAATTAAATTAAAAAAAAAGTAAATGGTTATAATTAAGAGTGAAAATCCCCGGATTTGAGATCCGGAAATCCCGAGATCCCGTAAAAAGTCCCGAATTTAAATTATTATTATTATAAATTATTAAATTATGAGAAATAAACATATTTTACAGAAATATGTTAATAGTAAGCATTGAAATGAACGTTCGTTGATATATTTTGGACAACAGATGTAACAATTTAGAAACTATATTAGAAAGTTTTAGTTTCTTAACAGGTTGCATTCAAACGGCATTAATTGATTTAGAAATTTACCATTTTCTATTATATCCTCAAATAGTTCAATCAGTGATTCACGATTTTCAGATACTATTAACACAAGTCTTCCATTATAGTTCCACCTAGTAGGAGCTACTTTGGGCAATAGTTTGTGGACAATGGAGTCCAAAGCTTGTGTACGTTTTGATGACTTGGAAAAAAAGCAGCCATGCCACTTAAAGTAACAAAAAAATACTTTACACTCTTTAATGTGATTGATAGACTAGGATAAAACTAAATTTAATTTATGAGCAAAACAATGGACAAACACAGCGCTTGAGAAAGTTTCTCAAACTTTAGCTTGCAGACCCCCTAATTGTCCTGCCATCACTGCAGCTCCATCATAGCTTTGAGCAACTAATTTTTTCTCTCCATTAATTTCTTTGGTTATAAACTACGGTATATAATGCATCTGCTGTACGATTTTCGGACACATTCTTAAAACCTAAAAATCACTCTTGAATACTTCTGTCTGTTTTAACGTGGCTTATTACTATAGATAATTGGCTAAAATTAGTGATATCAGTTGTTTCGTCCAGAACAATAGCAATGAACCGCCCCTTGCCAATCTCCTGCTTAATTCTTTTTAGAATAATGGTTGCAACAGCGGAAATTAAATCATTCTGGATTCGATTCGACGCTAGACTGCTCTAAATGATTTTTTAAGCAATCATCATATTTAGCCATTAAACTAAGTAAATCTTGAAAATTTCCTCTATTTGAAGAAACCCTTGTTTCGTCATGACCTCTAAATCCCAATTCGTGCTGTCCGAGAAAATAAACAACATCGATAAGTCTTCTTAATATTTGCCTATTTTTATCGACTAGTTCATTGTGTCGGCGGTGACTAATTTCCAACTGTTTATTAAGGGCGTGTTCAATTCTGGTTTTGCCGAAGACTTTTTCTTTTATGACGGCCTGCAAATGCGCTTTGGACATAATGTGTTTTTTTTACAGCTTTATGGAAATTGTTTAAATCGGAAAAACCAGTTTTATTCCAGAGACCTTTTTCATTTTCAAAAAGTAAACATGGCCAACAAAATAATTTACTTATATTTTTATTATTGTTTTTCCGGATAAAAATGTCTAATACAGTTTTTCATTTTTGTGGTTAAATTTTTCATAGGCGGTTTTGCCCTTCCTTTGGAAATTATTTGAAGCTTATTAGCGAAGTTTAATGTCGAAAATCCCTTTATTATTAAGACACACACACCACACATTCACACACACTCTTCTCACTAAATTCTCCAACATTTTCAACGTTATTACCGACAGCCGAAGTTGACGGTATTTGCATATCCACGTCCGTATTATTGTCTTCCATATCGCTCCATGCATGACGGGACGTACGTATCACACAACACACGGATAGCTGTTCAAATAAAGAACGATAGCTTCCGCCCCCACTTAAAGCACACGACTGAAATGCAAAAATTTCAAACAGCCGGTGGAAAGTTCGATAACCTCTGGCTTGATTCACAGGAAATCAAGCATACAGGACTTGGCTGCAGAGAAGCTAGCGGCCCTCATAGGTTCTATTCCATTTTCTATTGTCGCTCGGTCGGAGTCAAGGCCGCATTTATTATGGGCTTGATAATTAAGATAATATTTTAGCATTTTTAATATAAACTGAATTAATGGTTTCTTATTTCAAAAATTACATTTTAGAAGATGCTTTGTAATTTTTTTAGGGGAAGCACTGCTTCCCTTGTTTTCATGGACTGCATGCCCCTGCTGCGTAGACATTTCTACACCGCTTGCCTTAGTCAGACACCCATCGCAAAATGATTTGAGTGTCTAAAACTAAAACTCGTTTGTTTGTTTTTCTTAATAACGTTTAAATGTATTTTTGTTAATAACATTTTAAATGACATTTGCAAAAAATCGCAGCTTCTGTATAGTATTGAAAAGCGGAACGCGTTGTGAAAAAGGAGGAAGGGAGATGGTCCCATTTCCGCACAGACAGCATCTGTGAGTTATAGTCTACCTACTGATATACTTTTACTAGGCACTGCCAGGCAGATACCCTATCGTCTAGGAATAGAATGCAACTTTGCGTCCAGCCTCTTAAAATTGAAGTAATCCGAATTTTAGGATGCACGGGCAATCTTTAAAATATTTAATTCTGTCAAATAAATATGGCCAACTCTGTAAATGATATACGTAGGTAGATCTGGATGTAGTTCTCATAAATATACATATGAAGAAAAAACGAACTGTATTGAATTTTGTTAGTGATTTTAGGCGAAAAAGTTATCCTTCATAAAAAGTTTTGAACTAATTTTGTTATGTGCAGAATGCTCACACATAAGCCCTCCGGTTCAGAAAACAAATGACCAAAAAAAAACCGCTTTTTTTCCAAAATATCGTGTATTTGTAATAATTTTCGAAATAAATTAATTTAAAGTAATCATTGATTTTCCTCTCCCCTATTTTCGGACTAAGAGAAAAATTCTTGAATTTAGTAGCAACCGCGAGGACAAATTTCGCAATAACTGAAGTAAAAATTATTTTTGTTCTATAATTCGTAATGCGTTTGGAAGTCCGTGGCTACATAACATAACATTTTTTGCAAAAACTGTGAGGACTGCAGAAAAAAAAAAAATGCTTATTTTTTTTTTCTGATAATCTGTCTACATTTTAATTTGCTGTATTATGCGATAATTAGGAAGATATTGGGAGAAAAACCATCAGTTTGCGACTTCTTGGACATTTTTTTTGGGATCCAGTCGGTTTACTTACACTCTATACATTCTTAAACTAAAGAGGAACTATTAGTAGAAAAAAGGTTTTTCACTAATTGTTTCCCCCAGTATTTCTTCATATACCTAGAGATTGATTTTACTTATCGCTACTACAGCATAATAATGAACCAAGTTTGCCATAAAATACAGCAAAGAAAACACAACGGCCACTAATGCTACTATCTAAATCCACTTTACACCTCCACTATCTATTTTTGCGCGATCTCATTGGCTATGGTTAATTGAAGTTGCAGTATTTAAGTTTAAAATGAAAGATCGAAGTACAATAGAATACTAACTCTGCATGGAAGTGTAACGCTGTTGCATAATTTTACTTTTAAATTGCTTTTAACCAAATAGAGTTATGGATTTTACATTTATTCATATTTCTATGCATCTGGTCTGCAATAAAACATGTCATTTAACAGCATTGATTTGACTAGAAAATTGTAAATATATAGGGTGGTGGTGCACGTTGTGCCTTCGAGTCCAGTAGCTCGGTTATTGTGAAAATTAGAAAAAAATATACGAAAGTGGTAGGGACTGCTGAGAGCTACAACCTAAAATTTATTTTCGATTTACAGAGTTGAGTATAAATTTGCCACAAACCAAACTTTTATTTTTTTTTTAAATAGAACACCCTGCATATTGTAGCATTACTTGACAATTCAAACTCAGGAGTTTTGTATTTAAAACTAAGTACCGTTTCTATTGTAAGACGCAAAGATGAAATTTAATTGACAAGAAATGATCGATATGATTTATATGTTACAAGCAAGTGAAAAAAATTGTTTCTTAGCGACAAGTGTATATCATGAAACTGATCCTGATAGAAGATTGCCTGTTTGATGAGACGGGTAATGTAGGATAGGGGAGATTCGGCCATTTTCTGTTTTGTGCGTTATATCGTATAAATTATCGAACATAATACCAGTTTTTTAATATTATATGACAGTTTGGGGACTTTAACTACCCCTATTAGTACAAGCAAACCCTTCGGAGAATTCGGCTAGAGGGATGGGAGCATTCGGCTTAACAAATTACGATACCAATACACTAGAAAAAACATTTATTCTGGCAAATATAACACGAATCGAACTGAAATACATTTTCTAAAGAAAAAAACAGGTACAAGTATTATTAGGTAAGAAAAGAACATAAAAAAATCTTATCTTAGATGGTAATTGCTAAAATTAAAGTTGAAACGAAACAAAGATATTTAATTTATAAAGGATATTCTCTCTCGCCACCCAACTCACATCTTCAACTAATGAGAAGCGGAAATTTGAAGTTGTTCCACGCCTCCGAAAAAACTGCCATGGGTGCCTAAAATATGACCAATAAAATAACAAAAGACAGTTTTGTTCAGTGTTTTTTCTTTGCAAAATTTCACAAAAACGAAATCCCCTTTGCCTAACTCTTCATCATCTAAGAAACTGAACAGAGTCGCCAGAATCCGCCTCAGATAATGATACATCTAGCTCACTGTCACTGCTACTTTGTTTTCTGTTGAAAATACTTTCTTTTTTACCTTTACGGAAAATGTTAATAGATATAATTTTAATTACTAAGCTACTGAAAATCATCACTATATTCGCACAACTCAAAATAGATGGTCTCTTAACGTCTGGGGTGGAATTGTTTTTGAATTGAGCATTTTTTTGAAGAAAGGCTTACTGCATACCGATATCTCTAGTTTTTTCCTCCACCATCTACTATAAGAGAAAATTTGAAGGAAAGAATCCGAAGTGTATTTAATAATGTTAATTTTGATACATTTAGAGTCGTTAGCGTATTTTTTAAAAATCTTTTAAATATTTGTGTCGAACAAAACGATGGTTATTTCAAACATCTAATTAGGTAGTTTTTGCTGTTTTATACGATTTGTTAGTAAGTAGTATTTTTTTATTGTTATTATTTTTTTATTCTTACATTCTAATTACTCTAGTGTGGAAAACTTAACAACTAGTAGTTAAGTTGCCCTAGCTATGCCCTAGCTGTCCTAACTAATTTATAACAGGTTTGGATCGGTCAGTTTTCATGTATTCTAAACATTTCCCATGCAACCATTGCGTAATCTTTCAAAAGCGCTTCTCGTGTTCGTCCTCTATCAGGATGCGTTTCGTGATATATTCTTATCGCTAACGAACAATTCCTTTCACTTGCCAAGTTTTTCCTAATACGTAGATCATATCGATCATTTCGTAATAACCACTACTTTTTGTTACTAGATCATTGTAATACTATCATTTGAATTTGTGAAATTTTTGGATTAAAGCTTTTTTTATTAGTGATCATTTTTATTTTTTGAAGTTTTAAACTTTTTCGACCTATCCATGCTGGTATATGGTATGATAATAAATTGAGATGTCCACTTCTAATATTTTCGAAAACTGGCCATAAATCTTGAACGACTCTATATAGACCCCACAAACCCTATATTGGGTGAATAGTCAAAAAGGGAGGAATCTGGAAATGTAATAATATACGGGCGCTCGATATAAATTCTTCGAGAGAGTTTGCATTCAGGATTTTTATTTATCTTGTATACCGTTATTAAAGAATACTAAAGAAAAATACCGCAGTTTAAAGAAGACCACATTTGGAAGTTTTTGCCATGCTAAAATGATTTCTGTTAACTCATTAAAAAAACAAGTACCTATGATATTTTCCAAAAGTGGCCAGAAATCTTGAATGACTCTGTATAGACCCCACAAACCCTATATTGGGCGAATGGCCAGAAAGGAAGGTATCTGAATATAATACAATATACAGGGTGTTCCATTTTAAAAAATGTAATGTGGTTTGTTGCAAACATCCTCGACCCTGTATACTCGAAAATAAAATTATTAGGTTGTAGCTCTCAGCAGTCCCTATAACTTTCAACCCAGCTATTGGACTGTTGGAACACCTTGTAAATTGTATTTGAAAATCGGGAGGTAAAGTCATCCTACTTCTAGACGCTAGTAGCAGATATATTTTCCATGAATAATACTAGCCGAGAAGAATAACCATGGTTATTCTTCTCGGATACTAGTACGGCAGGAAGTTCTAATACTTCCTATGCGAAAATTTCCGGTAACATTACACAATACGCAGAAAAGGAAAAAAAACAACATTTGAAGTGAGTTGATCAATAGTTTCTCTATGCTGATTTTTAAAACATTTTAATAAGCCACGATTTTGCAACCCTAACCATAACAGTTCATGCAAAATTTGAATAAAATCAGTTGCATAGTTTTTGAGCTATCCTGTGAAAAGTCAGACCGACGGAAAAGGGAAAATTTTTTTTGCATCCAGGGAAACGTGAATGTAAAAATCTAGATTATAGCACCACCCTCGAATGAGAAAAAAACTACTAAAAACATATTAGAAAAGCAGTAATTCACAGGCATAAAATGATGACGTGTTAAAAATCCAAGTAACGCATATCTTGTTGCTGTGTGTTGCTTTTATCCTTTTAAGCAAACACTGATAATACATATTTAGCGGAAATATATTTAAAACAGAAGTAATCCCTCTACTTATTCGGTTTTAAATATAAATTGACGTTTCTTAAATAAAATTTACAAAGTACTGTTGATAAATGTTAAAAATAGTTTGGTTTAATACCCAATTCTAATAAGGTGGTGTTCGGAATTGCGTCAGACAAATCAGGAAATACCGCAAGATTTCTGTCACACGGCATGTCGAAAATTAAGATTCAAAAGTTGGACAATAACAGACATATAGTCGCATTAATACATAACCAGTTTTAATCGACCGACAAGTTATACACGTAAAGCCGAATTTCCACCAAGCAATATTCAGTTAGTATTTTGCTTTTGTCTCCAGAAATACATTTGTTCATCATTAGGCTCAGATTTGTTTCGTTTTTTATTTTTTTTTGTTTATGTGATAGTGTTTTATTTACCATAGATGCAGATTTTTCGTACCTTGCTGGAATGAAGCACCTTTTTTTACATCTGAATGACTTTCCCACCAGTAAAATATTTCTCGAACTTCCTCACAAGACTATTCATACCATCAAAAAGACTACCCTGCACACTACCCTGTAAAGTTTGCAAAGAGTCGCACAAAGCTCTTTAAATTGTTAGGATAAGTTCCTAAGAAACGTTTTGATTATGTGGCCGTGATCTTTCATTGTGACTTTGAAACTGATCTTTAGAGTTTCGAAAACTAGTTTTTAGAAACAAAAATTCTCGGGTTCCTCTCATTCCTTGCTGCTGAATGTCACATTCTTGTTAGTTCTGCAATCTCTTCTTCACTGCACTTGTAGTAACCTTCTAAATTTTACATAGCCCATTCTTGAAAGACAATTTTGCTTATTGCTTCCCTCCTAAGGAAATCTTTTGAGGTCTTTACGTTTCAGGGTTCCTAGAAGCCGAGAAATATGTTTTCTCAAGTCCGCCGGTCTGTCTGTCTGTGTGTCTGTCTCTCTGTTCGCGGTATAGCGCAAAAACTACTACCCGATGGATGCGCGTTTCGCTAACCAAGTTAGCATCATCAGCAGATGATATAAACCCAGTTTATGTCATCTGCTGATGATGTTAACTTGGTTAACGAAACGCGCGTCCAAAACGTAACAAGTTGTGGTGCAGTGTGGTTAGAACTGTCGTATTTTGTTGTTGTTTGTTGACGCTTGTTTGCTGTTGCTGGCGGTTCAATTCTGAACGGTAAAACAAAATGTGCATTTTATCACAAAAATAAAAACTTTATAGACAATTTAAATTACTTGATAGTACTTTTATATACTAAGCAGAACTATGAGCTATTTTGGAATCTCTGCGTTATTGTTTAGATTTTGCTGAAAATAATAAATTTGACATATTTACGGATAGCAAAAGTTCTTTGCAATCAATTCTAAATTGTAGACAAAACTTAATTAATAATTATAAAATAAAAAATAACATTAACACACACGTAGATGTAAAAAAATAAATAAAATCCTTACAATAATTGGGATTGAGACCCATATAAGAATTTTGTGAAATGAAATTGTAGACAAATTAGACAAAAAAGCTACTGAAATGGATAACATTCCCAATAGTTTTTTAAGTTCTAACACAGATGTTTTCAGCATTGCAAAAAAAACAATGTATAAAAATCGGCAACAATTATTTGTTGAATCTGGTAAAGGCCTTGCTTACAACAAATAATTTCTCAAAATTAATAAAAGGCTATGGTTTGGCGTAGAATCTGATAGATATTTTATAAGAAATCATCTCACGTTTGAGAAACCATCATGCACAATATCCCATGCATATGAAAAAATTGGAATACGATAAGATATAGAGAACTGTGAATGTGAGGAATTACATATTAGTCTATGTTATAGACATAGGAATGATACTGAGAGATTATACAATAGCTTTGTTAACCTTGTCCCTTTCCCTTATACTCTCGATTGTTTAATATCGTTAGGTAACACGAAGGTGTATCATATATTAGATAAATATATTTTGCGCCGAAACATTAAATTGTAAACAAACTAAAAATAGAAGTATAAAAAAAAGGGAAAATAAAATAAAAGTTAAGGCAGAGAAAAAACCAAATAACTATAAAAAAAACAAAATATAAAAAAATAATAAATTCAAAAAGGTAGACAAACACAAAAAAAATTATAAAAATAAAAAATATCACTCATTGTTTTTGTACAATTAAGGAAATTTAGACAAAATATTGTAAATAAATCTCAGTAAATTGTATTGGCAATTTTCTAAAAAACAAGATATATGCTGGCTAATTTGTTTATCCAGTGCCATTAAACAAACAAACAACAACAACAAATATGCAATTATACTACACCGTTTATGGATATTAACTTTGCTAACCTAAATAACGCTAAGTTAAGAAATATGTGATTTTAACGTAATATTTAAAAATACACAAATTTTATCTCTCTAAAGGCCTCCAAATGCGCAAACAGACACAACTGATTATTCAAAATTGTTGTCTCAATTAAATAGTTACTGTAATATTGCAGGGGATTTCAATGACCTTCACGCAATGGATAACTTTCAAGATGTAATTAGTAGAAATGAGGGTCTGATGACCAAGGTTGGAGGTCTCGGCAACCTCGGCTCAGTTATAGACCTAACCATTATATCATCTAATATGCAAAATAATTCGACTTGAGATTTCTATAAAAATGGATTAGATCAACTGCCGATTAAATTGTCCAACAATGACAATCAAAACAACATTCCTGTTTAGACTTCAGGCGGAAAGTACCTCAAAAACCTTGATTGGAGTGTATACTCTCAAGAAATTGATCATAGTGGATATAGTTTAGATAGAATACCGGATAAAGCAAATGATGTTAAATTAATTATTATTAGATAGATAGATACATCTTTTATTTCAAAACAAATAATTACAATACAGCAATTATGTTTAAAATACGTCAAAGTGGAATGTTTATAATATATATATATATATATATATATATATATATATATATATATAATTACAATAAAATTATACCTACTTAAGTTAATGGTTAAGCATTTAAATCTGTAGGCCTAGGAAATATTCATTTATATCATATGGTTCTATTGTACATAACAAATTGAAGAGTTTACATTTGAATGTTTTTATGTTGGATATTGGATATTTCTTTTATTGCCTTTGGTAGATTGTTATAGAACTTTATACATAAATAGTAACAATTTTTTTCAGTCAAAGTTAAATTATGTTCCGGAAAATTATATTGAATTTGCTGGCCACGAGTGTTATGAGAGTGATTAATTAGGTATTTGGAAAATAGTTCAGGGTTTCTTCTGATAAACATGATGTGTTCGAAAATCGAGATTGCCGCTACTGTTAATAAATTATTTGCCCTGAACATCCCTCGGCAACTTGAATAGGGTTGGGCCTTTGTAATTATTCTAAGAGCATATTTTTGATTTGGAAATACAGATTTAGTATTGGTGGCGTTGCCCCAGAAAATTATGCCAAATTTCAAGTGTGGATAAAAAGTGCTGTAATATGCTATTTTTAGAGTTTTAATGTTTAAGTGTTGGGCCAAAGTTCTTAAAGCATAGCTGCATGACGCAAGCTTTTTATCTAGATAGTTGCTATGTCTTTTAAATGATAAATATGAATGTATATGTACACCTAATAGTTTACTACTTTCGCTAACAGTTATATAATCACCATTAAGCTTAATTCTATCAGGGAACTGAAAATTACTTTTATTAGTTTTAAAAAAGATACATTGCGTTTTGTAACGTTTAAGCGCAATTTATTTTGTAAGAGCCACATTTTCAAGACATTGATAGTCACATGAATTTTCTAAAGAGGCAGTTGTGTTGGCATGTAAAACGTTAGTTTTGTCCGCGTAGTTTATGATTTTGGTATATTTAATGGAAGATCATTTAGGAAAATAATGAAAAGTAAGGGACCTTGGGGAACCCTTAAAAGGGTTTGTTGTTTATTAGAGAATACCTGGTTTCCCCGATTACCTATTTTTACCATTTGTGTTCGTTCAGTAAGGAAGAACTTGATCCATGAGTATGCATTTCCCCTAACACCATACTCAAACATTTTTGCCAAAACCAAAACATGGTTAAGACAGTCGAACGCCTTGGATAAGTCCAGAAGTAATCCGCAGACCCCCCGTCCTCTCTCCAAAGCATCTAGAACTGTGGAAAATGCAAAAGAAAGTAATGTAGAAATGTATTTTTAAAAGAAAACCATTTGACGTCAAATGAGTTATCTTCATATGTCGATATCCAATCTACATTTTTTTAAATGAATTAAGAAATTGTTAATATTAGCATTGCTAAAGTTTCTCCTATAGGTATAGATACACTTTTGAAAGATTTAAAATCTACAGTTATAGTTTGACCTAAATGATCTGAAATATGACCATTTACTATAGATACAGAGAAATTACAGGATTTATTTATTATAATATTGTCTAAACATGATTTACTTGTACTTGTAATCCTGGTATATTCGTGTATGGTAGTACTCATTGCAAAAGTTGTAAGAATTCTAACACAGGAAATTTTTGTATTTATTTTAGGACTAAAAGTTCAGATAGGCGTTCGTTTTTGAGATACAGGGCGTTAAAATAAATAAAATTAAAAAAAAATAAAGTTTAACGCTCTGTATATCAAAAACTAAGGCCTTTCGAACACATGTTTTTCTGAACTTTTAGTCCTAACATGAACCAAAAAATTAGATCCTGCATTTTTAGCAATCAAAATAAAAACAGAAAAAATAACATAAAATTTTAAATTTGCAGTGTGTGACAAATTTGCGTGATTTATCTCTATAAATGTACGACGTCCATGAAAAAAACTAAAAAAAAAAATAAAATTATGACACCCTGTATCTCAAAAACGAAGGCCTTGCGGATGCCTGTTTATATGAACTTTTAGTCCTAAAATAAGGCAAAAAATTACGTCTTTCATTTTCACCCATCAATTAAAAAACACTCTGTATAAAGTAGATTTTCATTTGTTGTGCTTAAAAGCTTCAATCCTCCAGTTTGCAGATAACTTTTGTATTTATTATAAACACAACACAATTCAGGAATGTAAGGCCAATCTTAACCATGTAATGTATATGTGTAACAGGTATTCCCCAGACAACGGATTCCATATCTCTAAAGAAAAATTAGCCTTAGTAGCTTTCTCCAGGCATAGATTTCGTAGTGCGGATACTGTCACTTCCAACAATACTTGTTTCTCTTGGAAAAATATCCGTCAAATATTTTGGCATCATGCTAGATCAAAAGTTAACTTGGAATGATGATATAAATTATATAATAGCTAAGATCGGTTTGCATTACACGGCTCAAAAAAGTAGGCAGAGTTCAATATAGAGCATTAAGGCTAGTAGCAATTAGAACTACACCAACCCAGGCTCTTTTCTCAGGGTATGGTAAAATATCACTGGATGTAAGAACAACATTTTTGGCAGACAAATTTGTCAGGAAAAACAGTTTAGTTAGATAAAGTTTACAGTTTGACTATTTAAAATTTAGTAGTAAAATTTTGGTTAAATAAAAATAGTCCACCTCTAACAAAAGCTTATATTTCAATAACGAGGTCGAAAAATGTTCCGTATTTGAGGCTCCTTTTAGTATAAAGTATATATATTTGGAAGTTATACTTACAAAAATATCGAAATCCCAACAGGAAACTCATTCTAAAAAGTGTTTTAGAGGACTACAAATATTTCTATAACATTTATACTGATGAATCAAGGAGTCAGGACGGAATGGAGTGGGTTGCGCTTTTGTACGACCAGAAATAAATATCACGTATAAATTAAAATGTAATTATTTAATTTTAATATTTACTGCTCAAACATTAAATATCCTAAAAGCACTAGAATATGTTTCTACGAATAACTCTTGGACCAACATTATCATATTATCCGATTTCCAGTCAATATTACTATCCTTATAAAATAATGATAATTATAAATATAAATGGGTTTATGAGGATAACACACTTGTTCCAAAATCTCTGCCATCTCCAGCTTCTGAAACTCTTATTGTTTCAATGAGCTTTTTTGAAATGCAGCAAATCAACTCATTGTGCAATCACATGGGCAGAATTCTGGATTTAATATTTGCCAGTGACTTTGTCAATGCCTCCATTTTAAAATCTGGTTTTCCCCTCGTAAACATTGATCCCTACCATCCAGCAATTGAGATAAATTTTAAAATTAAATATGTTTCTCCAATAAAATTCTAATGAAGTTAGCGTTTATCAGTTTCATCAAGCGAATTTCTACAATCTAAACCTTTTTTACAATCAATCCGACTGGTCTTTTTTATCAGTAGAATCTGATATAAACAAAATGGTTGAACTCTTTTATGAGGTCTTGTTTGAAGGTATCAATAATTGTGTCCCCAAGAAAACGGTAGTCGACTGTAAATATCCGAAATGGTTCGACCTTCCTCTGAGAAAACTTATTGGACAAAACAATCGTCTATACAAAAAATATAAAAGGTCCAATAAAGATGTTGACTATTTTGATTACTGCGACATACGACGTGAGGTTAAGTTTCGGACTGATATGTGCTATCTTGCATATGTCGCACAAACTGAATTGCTTATCCCAGAGAATATCAGGCACTTTTGGTCTTTCGTACGTAATTTGAGAAGAGACTCTGGGCTGCCCAGTGTCATGAATTATGACGGAGAGGAAATTACCGGTTCGAATAACATCGCTAATGCCTTCGCCACTCACTTTGAGTCTTGCTATTCACGTCACCGTAGTTTAGATTTTAGCAAGATTGGCCCTATAAGCTGTTCGGGAAAATTACTATCAACCTATTGTATTACAGAGGCGGAAATCTGCAATAAAATAAAAACCCTTGATCTTTCTAAAAAGGCTGGTCCAAATGGAGTTCCCACTATTTTATTGGAACGTTGCTGCGAGTCGTTGTCTCGGCCCCTTTGTAAAATTTTTCAGAAATCTTTTAATCTGGGTTCCTTTCCCGAAATTTGGAAGTTTTCCACTCTCATGCCGATCTTTAAATCTGGGGATAAGAGCGATATTAAAAACTACAGAGGTATTTCCTTGCTTTCGCATATACCAAAGCTGTTTGAGGCAATTATCACGGATCATATCTTTGAGTATCTGAAGCACTACATCACTAGTATGCAACACGGTTTTTTTAGTGGTCGCTCAACAACTACAAATCTTGCAATTTTCCAGAATTACTGAACAACATCGGTTGAGGCTGGTCAGCAGATCGATGTTATATATACTGACATATCGAAGGCTTTTGACAGGGTTTGCCATCAGCTTCTGTTATTCAAATTGCAGCGAATTGGTTTTTCTGGAACGTATCTGCAATGGATAGAATCGTACTTATTCAATCGTCGTCAGCGAGTTAGCGTATGTGGTTCAATTTCTAGAGAGGTTGTTGTGATATCTGGTGTCCCACAGGGCTCTCATATTGGTCCAATTCTCTTTCTACTATTTATAAATGATATAGTATCATGCTTTAAAGTGTCTAAGTGTCTCTTATACGCAGACGATTTAAAATTCTTTTCACCAGTTTCCTCTGAATCTAATCCACTGCAATCGGACTTGGAAAAGCTTATCAAATGGTGCAACATTAACCATCTTCTTCTTAATGTCTCTAAATGTAAAGTGCTCCGTTTTCATAAACGCATTAAACCCATACTCTCCTCCTACTTCATAGATAACGTGAGTCTTGAAGTTGTTAGTTCCTTTACAGACCTGGGCGTTATTTTTGATGAGAATTTAACTTTTGGTCTGCACATTGATAGTATTGTGCTGAAGGGTTTCAGGCTGTTGGGCTTTATAAAGCGGTAAACAAAACATGTCACAGATACTAAAGCAATTGGATGTCTTTATAACTCACTTGTTCGCAGCGTTCTGGAGTATTGTTCTACAGTTTGGAGTCTATTGTATCAGTGCCATATCGATAAAATCAAAAAAGTCCAAAATAGATTTGCCAAATACCTTTAGTATAAGTTTAATTTTCCGTACCAGGGTTTATCATATAATACCAGGGCTCTTCTGTGTGGCCTTCAAACACTTGAGTTGAGGCACTTCTAGTTTTTCTTTACAAACTGCTCAGTGGAGATATTGACTGTCCCATGTTGCTTGAGTCGGTCGCATTTCTGCTTCCTATTAGGAGAACAAGGCAATCTCAACTCTTTTTTGAAGGATACCATCGTACAAATTATGGGCTTAGCGCATTTGTCGATCGACTGGTACGCAATTACAATCGTCACTTCCCTGATTATGACATTTTCAGTTTAAGCACTTTACAGCTTAAAAGGCGGTTAAACGAATTGCTTTTATGATTGTTTTATATCTATGTATACTTTGTATCTATTTTTATTCACTTGTATTTTAATTATTTATGTATTGTGTTGCTTTTTTGACGAACTATTGTGTGTTCTTTTTTTTTTCTTTATTTCTATTCGACATGCCTCTTAGGGCTATTTTACTTTTTACTTTATCTATTTGACCTTGCATGCGAATTCGTGACATTTGGAATGTTTAGCATTCTGTAGTGTACGTTTCAGAAGGGCCACTTGTCCGATGCGTGCATCGGCTACGTCCTTACGTCCTTTAAGTAAAAAAAAAAAAAAATATCCTATCATATTAAATATATTAAGCAATGCGCCCAGTGACGGCTCGCCACGGGCGGCAGGGTCGACAGGGAAAATTCTCTTTTTAAAAAGCATCCTTAAGACGTACAAAACCAAAATGTAGTTTATTATTTCCTGGGTACATAGCAAAATAGGTAGGTATCCCTATTATCGTTACAAATCACGCCATTAACAGCTGTCCGCGGGCCACCGTCCACAGATATTCTAAAATATTTATTATAGACGGTGGCTCGGCCAGCCGATTCCATCATCTCGCATGCTAGACTTCATGTACTAATTCACGCGGTACGTAGTACGTTCGCATACATCCCCAATGCTATAACCTCGGCTATAACGTTCGTCGTAGCTTATACACCCAACACCGGCCCGATTCCATGTAGCCGTATTGTCGGAATTTTTCCCAGTTGAATACTTCCATTTTATAGCTATTAGTTGTAATTATTATTAAATGATACTACTTATTTTTAAATTAATTTTAGTTAATTCTTTACTTTAGTCATGACTAATGATGGTTAATATATTATATTAGCAATTTTCACTCCATGTTAATGTTTAAATGTGGTGAGGAAGTAAGTCTAAGACAATATGCTTTTTTAGTTGTGTATGTAGCTAGCATGACTGCAGCAAATATATTAATTATATTGTTTATATTTACATCAATACTCTATCTATAGATATGCAAAAGACCCAATCCAACGGTCTTGTGCTATAGTGTTTAGTAGCCAAATTTTTAATCGTAATTTTTCCGTAAAAATATGTAAATTACACATGATGATTGACCGGTCTGGGCGAGGGGGGGGGGAATTACCTTATTACCCCTCACCGTAAAACCGCCCTTGATTGGCCTTGAGCCTCGGCCGACTCTAAATTTTAAAGTACGAGCCGCCACTGAATGTGCCCAACTTGTATGCTAAAAAGTATGTATTATATTTGTTTGGGTTAAGGGTCATTCAGGTAATGAATTAGTCGACAAAGCTGCAGGTATATCAATAGAATATATTCCCTATAAAAACATATTCCTAATTATTTAAAAAGAAAGTCGTTAGATCTTTAAATTGATTCGCATCAAAATTATACGGCCAACTCTTCCACAACTACAACCATAGACAGATACATAGAGAAATATTTCCACAATACATATTAGTACTTATCCTACTTTAGATTCTTGGTTGGTTATGGAAAATTTAACAAACCCGTTTTTAAAATTAAACTTGCTGATAGCCCATTGTTTTCCTGTAGTGGCGTAGAAATAGACGATCTAAATCACAGACTTTTGATCTGCAACCAGTAACAGCAGTGTCTTACTTGCTTTCTAGGGAAGGTAAATCTCCGTATGAATCAAATTTCATGTATAAAGTTGCATTAGACATTAAAGTAGAGAAACTATTTTTACATTATTTAAAAATGTGTAAGGTAAATATACAATTAAACTGTGGGTGTAGGTCATACTCACAACTGAAGATAAGCTCAACTTCGTTTGTGTTTAAATACATGTATTTCATCTTACTTATCCAGGTCTACCTTGTGTACATTGAATCATATAAAACATCCTGAATTGGCCCCAGTCAGATCCCTTAGGTTTAGTTTTTCGTTAAGTACAATTTATTTTTTGGTGTAAAATAGTCATAAATGATATATTTTCAAAAAAAGATCCTGCAACCTTTTGTTGACCCGAAATGCCATTTTTAAATTGCTTTACCTTTTTATTTTCTCTTTAAATGCCTATATTAAAATTATTAAATTAAATTCTTGAGAGAAATGTTTGCTCTTTTTTGAATATACTCGAATATTTTGCAGACAATAGACAATAGTTTTATTGCCACAAAATTCCTCCGTTTAAACTAAAAAACGCCACTGCCCTCTAAACAGACCGAATTCCTAAATACGTCGAAACCTTTTATTTTTTGAAACGAGTTTCTGTTTTGTTCATTTGTGGAAGTGCAGCATAAGACTTCTAGGCCGACAGTTTCTCGTGGGATATTTCCACCCCCCTTATGGATGCCACCATGTGTGGTCGCACCGTTTGCACTTATTATAGCGCCGGCCGCCGGCCCTGATTGTCAGGGTGTTGCAGGTACGGCATTGCTGTCAACCAGTAAAAAAGAATAGCCGTACCTTTGAAAAAAAAAAGTTACAAGAAGGAGAGGCCATTATTTTGGTTTTTGACGGAACTACATCATTTTTGGGTCCTTATTTTCCGACGTTTATCTGTTGGTTTGTTGACGTGTGCCATTAAATAAAAGGAATGTATTTAATACACATCATACATGAAAGTATAAAAGCATGTTGTTAAAGAAAAAGTTAATTTAAGTTAAAATAAAGAATTATGTTCATGAATCCGACATCTGAAAGTCATCATCTTCTGTGTCTGATGGCATATTATTACCGTCATATAATATTTTTTGTCATTTTTTAAATCATATTTTTATTTGGCTCAATTCATGAATTGTATTGTTTTACAATTTCTTGTTTAACCAATAAACTCCCGTTAATTGTTGACGTAATTAAAAGATTCCTAACTTATTACAATCATTCGATTTATTTAACACTTCACATTCTACAGACACAGGATACATCAATCAATATTCAGGGAAAGTATTGACAACTGTCTACGCAAACAAAAGAAAAAATGGCAATTGGAAATCTGATTGGTGACGAGATGATTGTTTAGAAAATTAATTATCATTTTAAGTTTAAATTTTCGTTTGTTTTTCTCTGTAAATGGCCAGTTAGGTATTCAGGAAGAAAAGCCGTGTTTTTCTTACACGGCAGTACAGTAAAGCCGTGGTCGGTGCCTTAGGTTGAAAAGCCGTGAAAACACGGCAATTGGCGAGTCGTTAGCAATTCTGGGCACGAGTAAGACAATGATATATTGATCTTTTAGGTTACCGTGAAAGGTACACATTGGCGTAGCTAGGGGGTGCAAAGGGGCATTTGCATCCTCCAAAGCACCAGTCACTCTATAGATTTGTTTCCAAATATACAACCGAAAGTTACAGAAATTAACGTCAAAAAACTTTTTTTTAAATGTAATTGCTTGTTTTTATTGAGGCATCATTTCTTTATACCTTTCCTCTTAGCGTCCAGTCTAGCGAACAGAATGACTTTACCGACACGAATTTCTTTGATACTATATAAAAACAAGTTAAAAAGGCAAAATTGGCAAAGCTATAGTTTTTGGTTGGTGTCTGTTTGTACATAAAAAAGTTTTTGCCTATTTTAATTTCATGAAAAAAAAAATGTTAGGTACTTACTGTAGTTCAGTTAATTCTTTCTAAAAATATATTATAAAAAACTAAGATTTTCTTATTTTAAAAGTCTACTTCTTTATAAAGATAAACGGTGACTTGCGTTGTTCCAATGTCGGACGATAATCAAAGTTAAATATCGCTACGCGTGGGATGACCGTGCTTCGTCTAAAGACGAGCTGCTAACAATAGGTAGTAGTTGTCGTAGAGATACAATAACGACCGTGGCAGTACTACCACGTTCTCTATGAAGGTACCCTGAAGTACAAATACATGTTTGGGTATTTGAAGAACTTCGACAGAAACTCTGACTCCTCTAATACAGGGCGTGGAGTCAAGAAAAGGCAACTACGGTTTCATGCAACGGTGCGTTATTATTATTTCTCAGGCCTTCCTGGTATGACCAAATATAAAAAATCTAAATCGTGCAAAATAAAATTGAGGTCAGGCAATGTCCGGCCTAAATTTGAGGTCAGGCAATGCCCGACCTCGCCCTCCCCTGCGTATCCCTGCTTTTATTCCCTAGACGAACTTCTGTAAGTTGCATGTTCACGTGTAGTCTGAAGAAGTAAGCTTAGTGTATTATCAATAAAGTTTCAAAATCATAAAAGATTTAGGTTTGTTAATAACTAAAACTATAGAAACTACAAAAAAACTCATTATCCACTCATTCCCAGTCTCTCTCTGACCAAATACTCCTAAAGCAGCAGTTCATCTTATATAGCCGTGATCCACCAGCGATAACTATTTGTCTTAAAACAATCACCTCAACAATCGAAAAACGTTAAAACGTCTAGACGACACACTAAGACACGCATCTTCGGCCTGTCAACTTCATAACAGGCGCATCAATAAGTGTGGAAAATTGAAAAAAAGCTTACATTTTTAATTGATTGTTGTTTCCTGGCGAACACCTTTAATCGGTAATTTAGCGGAAAGCAGTGATTTTTTTATGTTTAGCTTATTTAGTTTTATCTTAATTAATAATTAATGATTAATTATTAACGAACCAGTTTATCCCATTTTCACATTTAATTTTCAGTCAGTTGAACAAGATTTTTCCGTTGATTTTTTAAATATTTTGTTTGACCGCCATTTTAAATTCGTACCACAATTACTTTATCTCTATATCATCACACTTAATTCTTACGCAAAAGTTGAAATTAATTTAATAAGAAGTAGATTTAGGTCGATTTTTTAAATATTTTATTAGGCCGCTATTTTGCTATCTTGGATTCATATATGAATATTACCAGTTCATTCCTATGTAACACTTTTTGATTTTGGTGCGAAATTTGAGGTAAATTGGATAATTAGTTTTTTTTATTAATAATTTGTTTAATGTCACTCCGCCATATTGGATTTTTACCAAAATATTACCAGGTCACTCCAAATGACCCTTAATTTTTTGCTAAAACTTAAACTGTCAGACAGACAGACAGACCGACAGACGGACCGACGGAATTGATAAAACATATTTTTTGGCATCTAAGGACGGTAAAATGTGAAGATATGTAAAACCTGAGAGGATGTTTTTTCACGATTATAAACATTTTATTTGGCCGCCATTTTGTTCCGCCATCTTGAATTAGTACCACACAATTTGAAATCAATCCATTAAGCAGTCTTTCAGGCTAAATTTTTAAATATTTTATTAATTCGCTATCATGGATTCATATCAAAATGGTAACAGTTGAGTCCTACATAATACTCGATCGTTGTGCAAAATTTGAGATAAATTGCTTAGGTAGGTTTTTAATAATAATTTTTTCAACATTTCACTAAGCCACCATTTTGTTTCGCCGTATTGGATTTTCACCAAAATGTTACCAGGTCATCCCTATATGACCCTTAATTTTTGATAAAAATTTGAAGTCAACAGGGTAACTAGTTTTTTAGTTAGGCCGTGAAGGGACAGCCTGACAGACCGACGGAATTGAGAAAACATATTTTTCGGCATCTAAGGACACTGAAACGTGATGATGTGAAAAAAAATTTGCGATTACACGATTACAATACTTACCTTTTACGAGGGAAGCAATAACATACTCCTGAGCTGATTGCACGAAGAAAAGATCCTTCATGGTCTAACGTGCATTGTTTTTAATGTACAGAGTCCCTAAAAATATTTGATTTTTATGAAATCCCCGATAATGCTTAAATGCACTCTATTTACATTACATTTCATTCCTAAAGGCACAACGGATAATTTACGATAACTTTATTTTTTGCTGCGACCATTGTTTTGGAATTAATATAAAAAATTTGATAAGTGTTCTAAAATTCCCACACTCTTTATTATTTTATTTATTATTATTTTATTAATTTTATAAAAAAATTCAGTAGTAAAAAGGTATTTGCTAAAAATCTAGACAAACCCCTGAAAATGAGTACCTTGTGTCATTATACAAGCAGTAATTTTGCTTCTTATATTGTTCCGTTCATATCCAAAAATAAATTCAATACATTTCAGAAAGCTTAATGGATTATCAATAAAGTTAATCAATAAAAGATTTAGGTTTTTTAATGACCTTAACCATTAAAACTACGAAACATCTCAATATCCAGTCATTCATATTCTCTCCCTGACTAAAAAACTTATAAAGCACCAGTTCATTTTATATACCCGTGATACACCAGCGATAACTATTTGCCTTAAAACAATCACGTCAACGTTTAAACAATCGGAACACTTTACAACGTCTCGACGACACAATAAGACACGCAACTTCGGCCTGTAGACTTCATAATAGGCTCACCTGGCTATCAATAGATGTGGAAAATTGAAAAAAAAATTAATTTTTAATTGATTGTTGTTTGCCGGCGAACACCTTTAATCGGTGATTTAACGGAAAGCAGTGATTTTTTTTACGTTTAGCTTATTTAGTTTTTTTTAATTATAGCTGGGTTTTGTTAATAATTAATCATTCACGTCGGTTGGCGTTCGGTTAATTTTTTATATAATGTTTTCGGTTTCGGTATTTAGAATACGGTTTCCTTTGCTATTTTTCGGTGTGCTCTGTTGTCTTGGTCTTCTGATAGAATGGTAAGCGAATCTATTTTTTTTACTCCATATAAAGGTATCTTCTGGTTTTCTTTTCCTTGTCTCTATAATACAACTGGGGCTGGCTGACTCTTGGCAACCTGAAAATATAACATTCAGTAATATGATTTTAAAATTGCCTATTAAACAACTTAAAAAAAATATATATTAAAGCATTTTAATCAAGTATTTTTCTTAAACTGTTGTTGGCTGCATCAATCAAAAGTATTTTGGTTTAAGAGTCCACACTTGTACTATTGATTTACAACATTTTTTTTTATTACGTATCGTAATAAAAAACATTTATTTATCTGATATAAAAACGTAAAAAATCACTATAAGCAGGAATTAATACCCATAAGATGTTGGGTCAACAAAAAAAAAATAAAAATATACAAGCAAGTATTAAAATACTTTATACTTAACATATAATTTTATATAAGTATTTCATTATTTGTCTTTATGTTACCAAAGTCTCAATTTTTAACAATTTTTTTGTTGTTTGAATGTTGGTTTTTAATTTAAGGTGCAATTTTACAAAAGAAATTCTTTAATCTAAAATCTCATGACATAACGTTTCATTACGACTAAATTTTGAATAGTTGTCTATTCGATTTTCATTATTATTTTTTAGAGACATTATAGAATCATTAAGACAAATTATCCTTTAAGAATAATTTATTAAGTTGATTCCAACTAAACCTTCAAATACCTTAATATTACCAAAACTATTAGATTTTTTGAAAAAATTTAAATTCGTTCGGCTTAAATAAGACATTTAAAAACACGTATACCCATTATTACATTTATTGTTTATCACACTTTTTTCAAAATTTGGCATTTCATTTATAAAGGCACAACACTTTTTTTTAACAGACAGCACACTAAAAAACTCTAACTAAAAATCTAGATAAACCTCTAAAAATGAGCACATGATATAAGCAGTAATTTTGCTTCTTATATTATTCCTTTCCTATCCATATTATTCCGCAATCTTGGACTGATACCAAAATTTTACTAGTTATTTTTCACATAATACTTGATTTTTGTGCAAAATGTGAGATAAATTGGATAAGGGGTTTTTAGTAATAAATTTTTCAACAATTCTCTATGCCGCCATTTTGTTTTGTCATATTGGATTTTTATCAAATTATTACCAGGTCATTCCCATATGACCCTTAATTCTTACTAAAATTTGAAGTCAATTTGATGATCAGTTTTTAAGCCATGTCCGAACTGACAGACAGACAAACCAACAGACGGACCGACGGAATTGATAAAACATATTTTTTTGGCATTTAGAGACGCTAAAACCCGAAAATATGTAAAACTTGAGAGATTGATTTTTCACGATTACAAATATTTTATTTGGCCGAGTCCACTATAAACATTTAAGGGGTAGTTTCTCCCCCTTGGAAACTGAGTTTCGAAGAATTCCTTCTTATCGAACCTCCGCACTCTAAAATCAAGCTGTTTGTACAAGCTCAGCTTCCTACAGCAAACGGTTTGAGAAAGACCGCTAAAATTAATCAATGATCCGATTTTTTCAAAAACCCTGTATGGATTTATAAAAAGTCTTGAAATATATAATAAAATAAAAAGCACGTGTTCAAGTGTTTTTCCGGATAACCAATTGTTTTTTAAATAAAAAATATAATATTAAAGGGGTGGTTTCAGCACCTTGGACACCCTGTCTCGGTTTTTAAAAAACTTTAAAATAAGTAAAAAAATAAAATATAAAGCATATGTTCAAGCGTTTTCAGAATAACTAACGGTTTTTTAAATAAAATATATAATATTTAAGAGATGGTTTTACCTCCTTTGGATACATTGTATGAATTTTTTAAAAATCCTAAAATATGTAAAAAAATAAATTAAAAAACACATCTTCAAGGGCTTTTTTGAAAAACTAACCGGTTTTTGAATAAAAAAATGCATTATTTAAGTGGTAGTTTCACCCCTTTGCACACCCTGTATAAATTTTTAAAAAATCCTAAAATATGTAAAAAAATAAATTAAAAAAGAGTTCAAGCGTTTTTCCGAAAAATTGACCGTTTTTTAAATAGAAAATATTGTAATACTTAAGGGGTGGTTTCATCCCCTTGGAATTTGAGTTTTGAAAAATCTCTTCTTATTTATTTTTATGAGTTTGATTTCTATATAACATTTGATTTTTGTGCAATATTTGAGATAAATTGGATAAGTAGTTTTTTAGTAATAATTTTTTTAACATTTCACTAAACCGCCATTCTGTTTTTACCAAAATGTTACCAGGTCATCCCCATATGCGCCTTAATTTCTGACCAAAATTTCAAAGGTTAAGTTTTAATTATACCGCAAACAGACAGACCCAGAGACCAACAGATCGACACACAGACAGAAGATAGACCGACAGAATCGAGAAAACATGTTTTTCCGCATCTAAGGACCCGGAAACGTAAAGATCTGAAAAAAATCTCGGAGGGTGATTTTTTTACGATTACAATACTTCTCTTTTACGAGGGGAGTAAAAATAAATATAAGAAATGGTATTAACTCATTTTTAAATGAGAAACCGTGACAATGTTTTGTCTATTAGAGTATTACAATAACTGTGAAAATTAAATATGTTTTATTTCCTGTTCTAAATATTAGGTAATAACAACTCATACAATTCATTGCATTCGTACAGTGACTAGTGATTAATTATCGATTTTGACCAGATTTATTTCCCATTCGTCATCGATTGTTTACTAAAAGACTGATTCTGACATGTAAAAATTCCATTTGTTACATAAATGCATAATTTTCTTCAAATCTGAATCGCATAGGACAAAATATTGGAAAATTGGTAGCCTCATGGGTAAAAACAAGAAGTTTGAATGAATATATATTTAATTAAATCTTAGAAAAACCTCCGTCTTCACATTAACTTGGGCTATTCCCATTCTTTTAACTTTGCATAATTCTTAAATCATTATAGCGTTCTAGTTTGGTTAGCTATACAGAGTATTACTATTATTTAAAAAAACTGAAAAAACTATATTTTAATGGTGCACAGGATGTCTTATAACGAATTGGTCAAAGAGTAACTCAAGATATCGAGAAGATTGCAAACTGTGTTTTTACAAATTACCCGTTAAACACATACAAGGTTTAAGATTTCAAAATACCTTGTTGACCAAAGATATTTGTTATATTTCGCATCTGACTGTCTGTATTAGGAATGAATATTTTCTGTTTCATCCAAATTTTTGAACGATTTTTAAAGTTTTGAACGAATTTTTAGCCTGTTTTTATATAATTTACCTCTCTTGCGCTCATCTTATATACGAATTTTTTTTTGTAAGAATAGATACTTACATGTTGTTTGTTACTATACAATAACTGTAATTCAATTCATTTTTTTTAAATTTTTACTTCCCTCGTAAAGAGAACTAGTGTAATCGTGAAAAAATTCACCCTCCGAGATTTTTTTCAGATTTTTGCGTTTCAGGGTCCAAAACACAAGTTTTCTCATTTCGGTCGGTCTGTAAGTATGCCTGTCTGTTGAATTCAAACTGTGGTCACAAATTAAGGGTCATATGGGGATGTGGTCACAAATTAAGGGTCATATGGGGATGACCTGGTAACATTTTGGTAACAATCCAATATGGCGACCTAGTGAAGTGTTAAAAAAATATTATTGAAAAACTACCTATCCAATGTCCTCAAGTTGTACAAAAAATCAAATATTATGTAAAAATCAACTGCTAAAATTTTGGTACGATTCCAAGATGGTGAACCAAATGGCGGCTTAGTAGAATATTTAAAAATTCAGCCTAAAAAACTACCTAATGGATTTATTTCAAATTTTGTGCAATATTATGTTATAGAGATGAACTGGTAAAGTTGTGGTACGATCTCAAGATGGGGTAACAAAATAATAGCTAAATAAAATGTTTGTAGTAGTGAAAAAAATCACTAGGTTTTACATAGCTTCACCCATTCCTAGATGTCAAAAAATATGTTTTATCCATTTCGTCGGTCTGCCTGTCTGTCAATTCGCGGCACAGCTTAAAAACTACGTACAAGATTGACTTCTAATTTTGGCCAAACATTAAAGATCACATGAGGATGACCTGGTAATATTTTGGTAAAAATCTAGTATGGCAGAACAAGATGGCGGCTTAGAGAAACGTTAAAAAATTATTACTAAAAAACTAAATATCCAATTTACCTTAAATTTTGCACAAAAATCAAGGGTTATATAGGAATGAACTAGTACCTTTTGGTATGAATCCAAGGTAGCAAAACAAAATGGCGGTCGAGTTAATATTTAAAAAATCAGTGTGAAAAAACTTATTAGATTAATTCCAAAATATGCAAGCATTAAGTGTTATATAGAGATAAAATGGTAAAATTGTGGTACGAATTCAAGATAGCGAAAGAAAATTGCGGAAAAATAAAATGTTTAAAAAATCATGTCATTCAAATGACTTTCAATTTTGTTGTGTGTGTCAATGAAAAAACTACTTATTCAATTTATTTTAAATTATTCACAAAAATCAAGTGTTGCATCGATAGAAACTGGTAAAATATTGGTAGGAATTTAATATAATGGAACAAAACTGTGTCCTCCACTATAAATGTTTAAAAAGACTGTATATATATATATATATATATATATATATATATATATATATATATATATATATATAAATAAACAATATTCTTGTAAAAAATCTTACTTGGGAATAGTGTTCACAATATAACACATCATTGATATTGGATGATTTATTTTTTAAAATGTTTCGACCATTTCATGATAAGACAAATCCCAAACATTGTAATAAATATGTTTAAAAATTTTTAAAAAACAAGTCACACATACTACTACCCATCATCAGTTATCTAAAACAAAATAAAGTGACTGCCTTAGGAGTTTAGTGTAATCCATTACAATTTTTAATTCCAAAATATATATATATATATATATATATATATATATATATATATATATATATATATATATATATATATATATATATATATATATATATATATTATATATATATATATATATATATATATATATATATATATATACCTTAGTCTAATTAAGACAAATCCCAAACATTGTAATAAATATGTTTAAACATTTTTAAAAAACAAGTCACACATACTACTACACAGTAAAAACGGTACTGTATATTTATTTATCAAAAATGCATGCCTATAGAGTTATTTACGAGTGTTTTTATTATTTCGTTTCTTTTTGTGGTAAACAAAAGATTGATTGCGAGAACTATTATTGGTATATATATATATATATATATATATATATATATATATATATATATATATATATATACATGACATTATAAAATTTACTTTTATTAAGTTATTCAGTTGGTGGAAATTTTTATACTACTAGTATTAATTGTTTAAGATGTTAGAATATATTTTGCTTAGATTTTTTATATCTGTTTTATCGTTTTTTCGGATTCTCGTTTTCTTTTATTATGATCTGTCTGCAGTATTTTGGCTTCCGAAAAATTAAATTTATGATTAGTTTGATTTTCATGTTTAGTTAAGGCTGTTGTGTTTTTTTGTCAAATTTGTGCCCATATAATCGGTTTTGCAGATATTGTGATGTCTGGCCAATGACAAACAGTTATGTCTTGTTTTTTGAAAATAGATTGAAATTTTTCAGTAAGCCCCTGTATATACGAAAGTGATAAAAAACTACTTCCGTTCTTACTTTTTTGTTGTGTCCGGACTGTGTATTTTCTTTATGCATGACTTAAAAAGAGTGTTAATGAGTTTTATGGGGTAGCTATTTTTGTAGAATTTCTTTGGCTTTTTTAATAGCCATTTTTTGATAAATTGGGTCTCCTAGTTTTAGAGCTCTATCAGCTAAACCTATAACCACAGACTTTTTCCGAGAAAGGGGATGTTGTGAGTGAAAGTTGAGGTATCTACCGGACCAAATTTTTTTCTTTCACGTGTCCTATGATCAGCCCAAAATTGTTCTTTTAAATTACCTAAAACATATAGACTAATCCATGACAGGCAATACACCTTCTGCCACTAAAGGTCTCCATCAGCAAACCTTTTATCTTCGTAACTCACAATTGTTACAAATCCATCGAATTCCGTGGGAAACCCAGATTATTACCATGACATGACATCGAGCTCGGAGATACAATGGTGGGCAAGGGGGGATTATTTGCATTTGCCCCTTCTCTCCACTTAAGGAAAGCCCGGAACTGAGGCTCTGGTTACTATTTTCATCAGCCATTGTGATAATTTAGTGAAAGTATTACTATAGTAGAAGTTCCGTGGCCTTCCTACACCGCAGTACGGAAACCGTTACAAGTTGTGCAAGTGCCCTTTTCGCTGTCCAATACTGCACCTTTTGGCAGTTAATTTTCTTTTGCTGCAACTTGATTACAATAAAACTGTTGCCCTTTAGTAGTGGTGTGCTAGTTTTGGTCCGCCCGGGTATTTTATTTCTCCGGTATAAATTTTTTAGTTAGAGCGTACTGATTTTTCTTCTCGTAATAAGTATCCCTACCTTACGTTATGACCTTATGTCATTGCCTAAAAAATAGTCTTTCCTAGGCAGTGTTGTTTATAGTTATTTTAAAAAAAATTAGTAAATCGTTCCTGTTTGTTTTAGGAAAATATGTGACATATTTTCCTTGAAAAATATGTTATATAAATTAGAATAAATAAACCTCGGCTTATACTTTATGAGCTTCTACTAGATTTGCGTATCACAATTGCCATAAAACACATTTGTAGGGACAAAATTAAATATTTTTCGAAAAAATACAACTTAATAAATGGTACATGATTTATATATGTTTGTAGAAATAAACTGACGCGTATTTTTTATATTCCGTTAAGTAATCAGTAAGTTAAACATATGTCTTAAACTGATACAATAATGTACAAAGAAGCATGCAGGACCAGTTAAAGTTAAAATATTTTATAAATTATTATTACTTTATTCGTAAGTATTGTAAACTATTTTCATTTTCCTCGTAATGTTATATAAAAAATTCACCCTCCGAGATTTTTTTTGATTTTCACGTTATCGTAGAAAAAACATGTTTTCTCAATTTTTGTCGGGCAAACAGTTAGCTAGCTAGATAAATAACTGCTTTGCCGATTGACTTCAAATATTGGTCAGAAATTAAGTTTCATATGGAGACATGGTAACATTTTGTTAAAAATCCAAAATGGCGAAACAAAATAGCGGTATAAAAAATTATTACTTAAAAAATTATTATTACTAAATTTTGTACAAGAATTAAGTGTGACAAGGATAAACTGGTGAAATTTTGGTAAAGAGCAATTATGGTGAAACAAAATGTCGATCTAATTAAATGTTTCAAATAAAAGAATCAAATACGTACTTATCCAACCAAGCTGAAATTCTGTACAAAAATCGTGTGTGAAACAGGGATGAACTGGTTTTTATTAATCCTATATGACAAAACAAAATCCTAATTAAATATTTAAAAAGTCTGTTGCGTCTGCAATCTCCCCCCCCCCCCAAACTTGTTCGGGTTAGGAAATTTAGCTTCCGTAAGTTGGGAAAAATAAACCTAATTTGGGGAAAAAGGAAAAAAGATGAATAAGTTTTGGTTGAGTTGATAAATGCCCTTTTTTTTGTTGTCGGTGATACTTGCTGGCAATACAAAGGGGCTGCGGATTTTTTCTAGTTCTCAGTTGGGTTTTTCTTGCTTGCTAACCCCCTCCCCCCCAAAATATGTTCTTCTTAGGGCGTCTGTGATAACAGTATGACTGTGTTTTTAGTGTATTAATATAAGGTATGTTTCGTAATTAATATTAAGGAACAAAAATATATCGAAAGTTATCTCATTGCCATAATTATATGAAAATAGAATAATTTAAAAGTCGAGGTTTCAATTAAGATATATTACCAGTAACATAATGTAAGGTTGTGGTAACACGAAATCTTAACTAAATGAATAATGAAATAATTCAGTCAAAACAGGCAATGACTGAAATCATCAAACACTGTGAAATATCTTTGGGATCTAAATGGATCGCTTTTAATTCCAGATAACCTCTTCGTGTTTCTTGATCATCTGAATCAACAACTTGCTAATATAAAATTTACAATGGAAATTGAATCAGAAGGCACGATTCCATTTCTAGATGTTCTTGTACAAAGGAAAGGGGATGGTTCTTTGGGACACTCTGTATACAGAAAACCAACGTATACGAACAGATACCTAAATACAAATTCCCATCATCATCCAGCACAAAAGCGAACAGTTGTTAATTCTTTGGTTTACAAAGCTCTCACGATTTATGACCAAAATTCTTTTTAGTCGGAGACAGAGAAATTGACTCAAGCTGGATATTGCACTGAGGATATTAGACGGTGAGTTAGAAAATATAATAAATCTTCTCTACGAAATGATGCTAATAAGGAATTACCGATAGGAAGTGTAGTTCTTCCATTTATACACAGAACCACAGACAAGATTGCAAGGTTACTTCGCCGGTCCAATATACGTACAATCTTCAACCCACACAAGAAAATTGGACAAACGGAAGGAGTATATGCAATTTCTGTCCATATTGGAGAAACTGAACGATCCATATCGACTAGGCTTAAGGAAAGTGAACTGTGTATCAAAAAGAAACAAATTGTACAATTTGGTGCATCTGAACACCAACATTCCTCTGGATATGTTATACATTTAAAAGAAACCAAAGTTCTTGTATCCGTTTCGGGATTCGATAAATGGAAAATTAAAACATCTATTGAAATTTATAAGCATCCTAACAATTTTAATAGAGATACGGGCTTCAGTCTACATCATATGCGAAAACCGATCGTAACACCGGGTCACGGTTCGGTGAATACAGGTCGACTATAAATAGCCTGCCTAGGTCTCTCCGAGTTCATTCACTATTCCGATCTCTTGAAGTAAAAATCCCTGAAGATGCCTCGCGAAATCGAAGACGAAACGTCGTAAAGTGAATCCATTTTGACACGGTCTAATCCCAAGAACCATGGTTTCTTAATTGACCACAGCCGTGGAAGCTTTCGTTCTATATTTATATAATGTGTTATTACCAAATAACTATATGCATATATAAATTGTGTTATGTGTGTGGTGGTATCCATAACGAGGAAAGTTTCGGGTAAAAACCAATTTACCCTTTTTTACATTACATTTACATTTAAAAACTTTAAATTTAATGATCTGACAAAAATCTGTCTCAAATTAAATAATATTTATTTATTTTTTAATAATAACGTTTATAAACGCAATCTTGTACCGCCAAGTAGCGCTTAGCAGTTGAAGGACTGGGGGTAAATATTTAAAAGAAACTACACAAAAAGGTTCCTCTCAAAAATTATCACTTTTTATCTATATTCAGCCTCCCCTCCTCCTCTCCTCAAAACCTTAATCTGACTTTGCTTCTTCACACCAACTTAAACTTTTTATTTTTGGTATATAAAAAATAGTGATTGCATCATCGAAAAATGCATTATTGCTTATTTCCTATTCCTATTCAAAAACGAACGGAGGATTTTTGAACAAATTATTCATCAGTTTTGTCATCCTAAACAATTAACGCGCAACTGATAAGCCGATAATTTGATTACAATAGTTTCGAATTAGTTAACCACTCTACGGTATTGTCACCGAACAATGTGTCTTAAGTGAGAATATTTTGTTTTTCCAATTAGCGAATACCCGTCGGTATACAAAGGCGACTTGTTTTATTCAGAAAAAATTATTTCTTATGTTCCAATATATGATTTGGGTTATATATTGGATGTCACTCATGCAATATATTAAAACAAACTTTTTATAACATTAAAATCATCCTTGATTTAACCTAATAGAACCGCCTCAAAAAGCGGAGATTTATTTTGAATATGCATTTCTAGTGTTGCTCAACCGCTGACAACAAAAAATATATTGGTATTTTTTATCCATTATCCATCCATTATTGCGAAATATTCTACAATTTTAAACTAAGCAGACAGCAAATCTCGAGGAACTCAGTCAGGAAATGTCCTGATTAACCTTTTATTTACATATGACCAAGGTTTCGAAATATTTTTATTTCTTCGTCATGGGTCCTTAAATTTTAAACAATTTAATTTAGTTAATCATATTAGTAATATATGTATCTAGACTTATATATACTGAAAACGAGAAAGGCTTGTAGGAATTTTTAACAAAAGTTTAAACCTGATTTAACGTGACAAGAACTATAATATAGTGGAAAAAGCAATTTTTTTGGAACGAGCGCTGAAGCACAATGAAGTTTGTTCAATTTCTGACTTAAGACAATGTTTACCGAAAACCTTCCTCAAAGCCTTCATCAGCATAGTCAACTAGTTGAAAGACGAGTACCAAATGTCTGTTTTGCTCCTGTTGGTGACTATGGTGTGTTTTTGTGTGACTGTGTGTTAAGTTTGGCATTCGTCTTTCAACTAAACTGCTGGCCATAAAATGGTGCATCAAGCATTTTTTTTTATCCAAAGATAGATATTTCAATTGCGAAAGGTGCAAATATCGCGATTGATTGCACACATCGATTTTCGCGACAATTCCGTCAAAGCGCCTATTTTTCTAATGCAAAGTGACATTTTAAATTAATTGTTGGTTAATTTTTGACTAGTTTTGTTTTGGCATAATTGCAATATATATTATTAAGTTAGCACGTAAAAATAGAACATACAGGACGTGAAATAAAATCCCTGCATTATTGCAAAAGTTTGTTAGCAACTGAAATTCTCATAATTTGTTTAAATTTTTTTGCTTCTGACTAAATTTATCTTTGAGCAAATTAAAAAAAAATTACAGCATGCAAATCAAATTTCCAAAGAAGCTCCAGAAGATAGATGTTTCCAGCTTTTGTAAATTCGGGATGCAACTGTGCCTGGAAATGAACAAAAAGCCATTGTCGAAAAAAAATTAAAATGCAATTTAAAATGTCACTGTTGTGAATATTAAACTGTATTATAGGATACCTTTTATTAAGAATAGTGAAGTGTGACATATGTATCTGTGTAAAGTTAACATTGTACACTTAACGCCGAACAAAGTGCGTTAAAATGAAAAAATTCGGGAGTACATAGTTATTTGTAAAACACATATATATATATATATATATATATATATATATATATATATATATACTGCCTTTTCAAATATTTTTATTGGGCGCCATTTTGTTCCATCATATTGGATTCCTACCAATATTTTAGCAGTTTCCACCTATGTCAAACCTGAGACACACCGCGAGTTTGTTACGTCATGTTGAATTTATAAGATTTTTTTTACGTTGATTTTTAAAAATTTTGTTTGGCCGTCATTTTCAATTTGTAACATAACTTTACCAGTTTATCTCTATATATCATATTTAATGCTTACACATAATTTGAAATTAATTTTTTTAGGTTGATTTTTTAAATATCTTGTTAGTTGGGCATTTTGTTTTGCTATCTTATATTCATAGTAAAATGTTACCAGTTCATTCTTATGTGACATTGATTTTTGTGCAAAATTTGAGGTAAATTGTATAATCAGATTTTTTAGTAATAATTTTTTTAACGTTTCACTAGGCCGCCATAGCCATCTTGTTTCTAAAAATATTCAAACAAATCTGTAAAAATATCGCTGGGAAAACAAATTAAGAAAGGTCCGTTTTAACTCACAATGCCAAATTAAACAACTAGGACCTCAACTTTCAATATTCAATCTATAATTTATTTTTATTTTTTGGCAGTTAAATGAAATGCCCCCATGCCATATTTATACAGTTATTTAATAGAAACGCAAAAAGATAAAATTTTGAATATTTTTTAATCTTTATCCTGACAGTATTTATACAAAATATACATTCAAGTTTTCTTTAACTTTTTTTTTTAAATTATATCATTTATTAGTATATACATGAAACATAAATATTACAAAATATTTATTTGTATCTATTTTTATGTTTATATTTTTATAGTTTAAACTGTTTTACAATCATACGAGTACAAATGTTTATTTTCTGGCTACCTGGTGAGTAAGACATGGTTTACATTTATCAATATCTGCATAGTAGGCCGTCTGATAAGTAAGGTTAAAAACAAGTCACACTTATTGAAAACTTATTGAGCTGTAAAACAAATTTAATTTGCGGTAAATATTGATATAATTTGGTTCATTAATAAGCCGTTGTTTAACAGACAAATTTGGATAGACACATTGCGATATATTTATTTACTGTATATATTTACATGGTTTTCTGCAGTAAATAAGCGGCGTTCTTAATTTGGTTGTTGTTTTAAAATGGTAGTTATTAATATTCTCAAATAGATAGCTTAAAACCCAGGTACATAAGGTGGTAAGTATATTCCTCTCGTAAAAATATGAAGGACAAGATATTCGTCCTCAAACAATTCGTTTTTATAATATAGCCCAACTTAGGTGCCTTTCAAAAAGCTACTTTTTATTCTGGAGGCGCAGATTCCGTTTACATTAACAAGAAAAAAGTTCCTGTAAAGACGTATTCGCAAAAATTTGGTTTCCGTGCTTTTGTTGAACTTAATTAAGTATTACACCGTCAATTGCGTATATATGCTGATGACATCCAAATCTATAACATTTTTAATTAAAATAATCTGGTTAACTAACGATTACCAATAGATATCTAAATATATCACATAAAAACTGTCGGTGCATGAACAGCTTCACCAGGGGCGTGCGTGTGGGCTGTCGCTACAATGATTTTATAAAAAAAAAACGTATGCGCCACTGCCTTTTTTTATCTTTTGTTAACATAGTTATGTAGGTTGTTTAGTGACTGTTAAAAGTTACTTCTAGATATTTTATCGATTTCGATCCCTTTTATGATAAAAATGTAAATTAGTAAACCTCTATTAAATCTAGCTTGAAATTAATCCGCAAAAAATCTAGTATGCCATGAACCGGGTTGAATCAAAAAATGGGATCGAGTTATTGTCCTTTACTTGTCAAAGTGTTAAATACAGTTGATTGCGATTTTTACGTTTAGCAAATAACTAGTTTCGTATTTCCGTTCTTAAATTTAAGTATTCAGTAGTTTAATAGTTCTAGAAGTTTAACTTTTCCGCGTTGCAGTGGTTGTTGGTTTATTAAATACCTTATTATACCTCGGCTGAATTAACCGATATGTTGTTAGTTAATAGCGATGCAAGATAAAATGGAAGAGAAGGCAGACGTTAAAGAGAAACTTGCACCTTAAAACCTTTAAAATCCAATTCTGGTTGAGGAGACAGCTCTCAATGCAGTGGAACGCAACTCTACTACAAGTATCAGAGCCCTTTTTAACATATAAGTAATATTTCCGCATCGTCATACCACTATACACGAGTCAAGAACGTTTACCGAGAGGTTATGGGCCTTTTTAAATAAGTTTGAAAACGACTCACATTTCTCTCGCCGTGTTCTTTTTCCAGGAGCAACATTTAAAATAATGGTATTAATACGTTTTCATAACTTGCATAACTGGTCTGAGAAAAATTCCCATTTACTAAGGGTAGCAATCTCTCAGTATGAATTTTCTGGTGAATGATCTGTTCGATCTATTACCTGTTTTAATAAGAAATACTATATGGTTCTAACCGGGAAGACTGGGCATCGATGGATTGGCCATGGTGGTCCAGCATCATAGTCACTAAGATCCCCTGACTTGAATGCTTTGGATTTTTAACTGTGGGGGCATTTAAAAGAGCACGCATACAAGACTAGTACAAACATTTGAAGAACTTTTAGAATACATTGGAATGTCATTTGTAACAGTTCTGCAAAATCCTCCTATTTGTAACAGAGTAAGTAGATCTTTGAATCGACGATTGAAAGTTTGTAATGAAACTGATGGTGGCCATTTTCAGCATTTGATCTCATGCAGATAAATAATTTCAGCTAAGGACCTTTAAAATTTATTTTAAGGAAAAAGATCTTCTGTACACTACATAACTAAATTGAATTTTCCTCATAAAAGAGAACGAAATCGAGAAAATATCGAGGGTAACTTTTAACAGGGACTAAACAACCTACGTAGCTATGCTAACAAAAGATAAAAAAGTCAATGGCCCTCATGTTTTTTTTTAGAAAATTATTGTAGCGAGAGCCCACACGCACGCCTCCTAGTGAAGGTATCCACGTATTTTTATCAATGAAATACGTGCTAGTTTAAAACTTTCCATCTACAAATTTCATTCGGATTGCTATAGTCGTTTTTTGCAACACCCTGTATAATCGATACATTTTCCGATCTGGTCTAAATGAGTACGCAATTCGCTGAACATATCATATATGGAATTAAAACCAAGGCTCTGGCGTTGGTCTCAGGATTATATAAACTAAAAATTATAGAATCTACCAAAAGTGAAATCTAAATAATTTTGATAGAGATTAAGTTATTGTCTGCATAACATGTGGACACTTCGGTGAGAACAATATCCAGATTGAATATCTTCACTTAATTTCAGTAACGTAGCCAGAAATTGCTTCTGGGGAGGAGTTTGGTCCTTTAATGATTGCCGGCGGTCACGAAGTAAGGTTCATTTCAGGGTTGCCAAGCAAATTATTCTTGCAGAGCTTATCGATACAAAATAAAATATATGCTTAGGCTTTAAAACAGTTTGTATATATTCTGTCAGATTTTGAAAGAAAACCTTTCAAAGAATTATATATTGTGAATGACAACTAAGACTCGGTGACATTCTAAACAGACATTTTTCTGTTTAAGTGGCTAGGCCTTGGTTCTGCCAGGTGAACACTTCGGTCGTTTGATTTAATGCCTTTAGACTTTTACCCGTTTCTTTTTTACTTCCCTCGTAAAAGTGAGGTATTGAAGAATCATGAAAAATTCACCCTCCGAGATTTTATCAGATCTTTACGTTTCAGGGTCTTTAGATGCCGAAAAACATGTTTTCCAATTCCGTTGGTCTGTCGGTCTGTCTGTTCGCGGCATAACTAAAAAACTATTTGCCCGATTCAAATTTTGATCAAAATTAATGGGGATGACCTGGTAACATTTTGGTAAAAATTCAATATGGTAAAAAAATGGCGTCTTAGTGAAATGTTAAAAAAATATTACTAAAAAACTATTTTTCCAATTTATCTCAAAATTTTGCACAAAAATCAAGTCCTACGTAGGAATAAACTGGTAAAAATGTTGATACGATTCCAAGATGGCGGAACAAAATGGCGGCTTAATAAAATATTTATAAATTCAATTGTGGTATAAAGATGAACAAGTAAAAATGTGGTACTAACTCAAGATGGCAGAATTAAATGGCGGCCATATATATTTGTAATAGTGAAAAAATCATCCTTTTACATATTTTCAGGTTTTAGCGTCCCTAGATAAATATTCAAAAAATATATTTTATAATTTTTATCAATTAATAAAATATTTAAAAAATTGTCCTGAAAAAACCACTCATATTAATTTCAAATTTTGTGCATTAAGTGTGATATACATAGACATAAACTGGTAAAGTTGTGGTACGAATTCAAGATGGAGGAACAAAATGGCGGTGTGTGTCAATGTAAAAACTACTTATTAATTTTAGTTTAAACTAGCTGGCCAGGCAGATCTTTTTCTGCCTTTTCCGTTAGATATGAGTTTCCAGTGTAATTATAAGAATATAAGGCGCATTCACCATATCGTCCAGAAATGTTGGTTTTATAGACAAAATACGCAATAAGTCAATACAAAAATAGTGTTACAAGGCCTCGGTAACCAGACGAACATTAAAAAAAATGCAAATTAGTGGAGTACAACACCAATTTGCTTAAAAATCTGGCTTAGTGTTTTAAATATATAGGTTATACCCAAAATTTAAGTATGACATAGGTAGGAACTGGTAAAATATTGGTATATAGGAATGCAATATGTCATATGATGGAACACCTAATAAAAATGTATGTATTACTAAATGACTATGTTCTGAACTAAATTGGATCACACTTCACTATATTCCTAATAAAAAGAAAGATTCATAACGAGGGAAGTTCCGGGTAAAGGAAATTTACCGAATTTTTAAGATACGTTTAGTGTTAAAAGCATCATATAATTGGAAACATCTAAGTAAAAATGAATATTGTATAATTAAGTTGTATGAATAATAATTTATGATGGAATATATTTGCCTTGTAAACAGATCACCAAATACTTGCGAACGCACTTGTAGGAATCGACCGTCATAGTTTATGGCATCTCATATGTTTTACAGGGCGATATAAGGATTACCGGGTGACTTTTATAGACCATTTGCGAGAAATACTATTTATACCTAGCAAGCTTTTGATTAGTGGGAATTTTAATTAAATCGAATAAACATTGATACATTGTGTTTCATTTATTTATTTTATCTATGTGGTTATGTGTGTCACACGGTAATAAAAAAAATCAAAGTTATGTAAATTACACTCTGAAATGAACTATTTTACAACAATAAATGTAAACATGATTCGGAATAATGAGTAATATGTAAATACATAATTTTTACTGGAAGAAAAAACATCTACTTACTGCTATATTGTCTGCAGCTAAATTAAATATTTTGTAAATTCCTGGTTTGTTCTATATCGGCAAGTTTTTAAATTATTTAAATTTGTGTAAAAATAAACTTAATTGCAGACCCCTCGCAGACAAGTAACTGTTATTCTTGTCAATTAAAACCAAATTTTTTTATCCATAGGCAGATCATGAAGTGAGGAATATATTTTTTTATTACTTAATAAATAATATACTTTGGGTGGTTTAATTAAATGGTTCATTAAATATATTTATGAATAAAGTAAATGTTGTGTAAAAAAATAACAATTGCCTATTAAAGCTTATAATAAATATTCATCTTACGATACAAATTGTTTTGAAGAAGCCGTCAAGGCTAGTAGTCATAAGACTTAAGATTAATAACATTAAAAATGATCTTAATAATACAGATAGAAAAGTTGATAACTGATACAATTATGAAATTTCATAAATTAACCTAGTTCAAGCATCAGAACAGCTGGCTCATAACTACCTCATGTGTAAAAGAAATATCCGAAAGGATTAGACGAATAGCAAGAAACTCCAATATCAAAATGGCTTTTAAGTGGGGATACACTTTAGGAAACCTATTAACAAAATACCAACCTCGAAAACATATATGACAGACATAATTGTATCTATCAAGTACCTTGTGAATGTGGTCAATCTTGTATTGGAGAAACTTCTTGATATAAGAACAAAAGAACATCGAAAGCATAAGGAGAAGGGGGAAACATCAAAATCGAGTGTCGCTGAACTTTCTTGGAACAACAACTTAGGAATTCAATAGTCAGAAGCTAAAATCATTCATAAAGAACCACAATGGAAGAAAAGAGAATTAAAAAAAGCGGTATTCATAGAAAAAAATAAAGAAGCCTTTAGCAATCCTATTATCAATATTCCAGAAGTTTAAAGACCTTTGCTCTCGCTTACGAATATCTCACACTTTGGCACCTAACTTTCGCACATCAGTGCACTCTACTCTACTATACAAGCCCGTAGTTTTAGACTTAGATAACGATCGGAGATACATTGCTCATCGAAACGTTGTGAATAATTTAAATTACAGACAATGTAAGTCCGATAAGTGAATTTTATTCAGAATGTTCCATTGTCTACAACTCTCAGAGAGACGCTAGAATCGCGGTACGGACCCGGCATTAATGAAAAAAACCTTGCTCCGTTTGAAGTTAATGATAAATAGAAAAAGAACAGAATGAATACTAGAAAATGCCAGTAAATGATCAGTTTCTAATCAGTTACCACCGATGTGAGAGAACCATTCTTATGGACGACGCTACATAAAGGTAACACCATGAATCAATTTTCCGTAAAATTGATATCTGCTGCGAAAAGTTAAGAGATGATTTATTTATTTATTTATTTATAACCCAGAAGAATAATAACACTTATCTTTGGCAAATTTTGTAACCTCCCGTTTGAAATTACAAGATGGTGGAAAGTAAAGGTGCGAAATCGGCACCGGTCTGTGAATTCTGCAAATCGCGAACCGTAAATAAAAGAGTTTTGTGTAAATCGTGTGAAACTTATTTCCATACTTCTTGTGCAATTAAAAAAAACCAAGAAATATTGTGAGAGTGAGAATCCATTGCCAGAAAAATCAATAGAACTACTGAACAAATGCTACTGGCGTCGGCCATGTTGCTTCTGATAACGAAACGCAACGATAACAAAGTGTTATCGAAATTGCCGAAAACTCGGAAATTGCATACCTGAAAAGAATTATAAAAGAACTGGAACAAAAAAACGCTATTCTAACAGAAAACTGCATTTTATGGAAAAATCGAGCCCTCCAAGTGCAAGAAAAAGAAAATAAAAACAATGAAAAAACAGGTAGACAAAAACAGCCATCAAAGCTATCCGAATCCGGCAGCACCCTCCTGTCTCTCTACCAGGTAAAATATCACGAGAAGTTGAAAAGCTCAAAAGTCAGCATCAAGTAGAATCTCCTACCACCAACCAACAAAGAACAGTTGTAAATATTTCTTCAAGAACGCTCTCCCACACGCAAGAACAATTTATTAGCAAAGAACTGCATGGGATTATGAACCGCTTTAATTGTTGTCTGCGTAATTCTTACTTGCAGGCTAAAGATAAGTTCTACGCTCAAGAAGAAGGTCTGCCTGTGGGATTTACATGGAGTGGTCCGAGAACCAAAACGTCAAGATTTAAGCCTAAACAGAACAGCCAACACGAATAGCAAGAGACTACAATATCAAAACAACTTTTAAGTCGGGCAACACTTTAATTAGCCTATTAACTAAAATCAATTCGGATTACAGAAATGACAGACATACTCGTCTCTTTCAAGTACTTGGTGAGTGTGCCCAATCTTATATTGGAGAAGTGAAGAGACCCCTTGATGTTTCCATCGAAACCTATTTGTCGAGGATTGTTTTTATTTTCTCCAAGTTTCTAAATGTTTTTGAAATACCCGATCTTAACCCAAAAGATTTTACAATTGAAAATGCAATTTTTTGTTTTGTTGTTTGTAATTGCACCTATAAAAATATATTTTTAATATATTTGTTAATTTGATCGAAAAGCAATAACGAAGCAATCATACTTATTTAATTTTTTAAAAGTAATTAAGCTTTTACACAAAGATTTTACAAGTTTATCCCTATAACACATTCTATGTATCTATACAATTTTTAAAAAATTGGACAAAAAAATTGTGTAAAGCCAAAAATGGTTGGCTTGAAAAACTATTGCTGAGTGTTATTATACGCCAAAAATAGTTGGCCTTTATCAACTATGTTAAAGAAATCTTTCGTTGTGTTATTATATTTGAAAATTTTTAAAAAATTGGACAAAAAAATTGCGCTTTTTAAGAATCGCTTTTTAAGATCAAATATTAAAAAAAAACCTGAATTTTTATTTCTTTTATTAATTTCTTTAAATAAAATTTAATTTATAATATTTCCCACAGAGCATCAATTTTTTAACTTGCTGTAAGACGTAAATAAATAATCAAACTTAATTACATTACCAAATTACTCCAAATTTGTATTTTGATTTCTGTAAATGTGATCAAAATCTTAATTTTAATTAAAACGATTTTTAGTAAGTCAATAAAAGGTCTGAAGTAGGAATTTTATAATTTTAACTATATTTAAAAAACCCTTGAATTTATAGCACGTAGACGTCATTTTTAAAATGTTATTTTTGTGTTTGTCAGTTTGTTTTTTCTTTTGTTACATAGTATCATTTTTTCTTCTGATTAAGACGATAACAACAGAAAAACATTTGAACAAAGCGTTTCTGAATAAATTGGAAAAATGCATTTTTAAAATGTTTTAATACCCTGTGTATTTTTCAACATAAATTTTGGTTTAAATTTAAAAATAACAAGGTTATAACGATATTTTACTTACAGTAAAGTTGATGAATAGTGTAGATGAAAATAAACCGAATTAACCAATCGAATCGATGAATCGAACCGAATAGTGAGTAGCGGGCTTAACTGTCATTTAAATCTTGAAGCCGTCAATCAATTGTTTTTACTTTGGAATTTCATAGCCAACTTTACTGTAAGTAAAATATCGTTATAAATTTGAGATTTGATACAGAGTGTCCAATTTTAAAAAATGCATTTTTCCAATTTATTCAGAAACGCTATGTTCATTTGTTTTTCTGTTTTTGCCACCTTAATTAGAAGAGAAAGTCCTACTACTATGCTAATTTACCGACCCCATACCTCCGACTAAGTCGGCATTATTGCTAATTTCGTTATTATTTGTATTGTATTTATTGCAAGACATACTGAGAGCTTAGTCGGTATCGTATGACTTACAGACCGACACGTAGTAACAGTTGTCATAGCGTGACTATTATAATGAGTGGTCATATTTACATTTCTTTGTCTAATTTGACAGAAATATACAATAGTTCATAATGTAAAAATACTTATTATTAATAAATTTATTTTATTTCAGCCAGGTTACAACCGTCACTGTCTCAGCTATTCCACAAAACATAACAGAGCCAGTTTCTTCAATTCAACACATCCCACACGGTCATCAAAATGTAACCGACCTTACCACGTCAAAAGAGTCAGGACCAGAACCCTTAGCCGTGGTCCAGAACATTCGTCAATTAAACAGTGTCATAAGTCCACAAAATGGTAAGCTGCTTGTCATTTCTGCATTTTCTCTCAGTTTAGAATATGGCTATATACAGAACAATATTACCGGAGGGGGGGCAGTTATTTATGTCTCCAAGTCTGACTGCGTCTGATTTTTTTATGTAAAATGTATATATGACGTACCCAAAGTGCCTTGACAAGTCGCATCCCAAACCGTAACCTCGCTATTTTGCCATAGTACCAAGGACATTCAATCTGCTTTGGGAATTTCTACTGGCTCTAACATTGCATTAACATAGCTATGAAAAAATCATCTTTCTGTACTTTTGCGACAATATAAGGTGTCCTGTTCTCAGAGCTACAGAAATAAAAAATATCCAATACAGAGACCAAAGAAAGCCAATTTGATTTGACAAGTGTTATCAACAGCTGTTAAAACTAATATTTGGCAAAATATAAATTTAAATATTTCTGGGCCTCATGGTTCCTCCGCAATACGGCCATGGGTTTGATTCGCTAGATTTCAGAATGAGCCGCTTTTCATATCGAAAATAAGTTTGAAACAAGAACCTCACCACCATTCAGGGCCTTATCAGTCTTCTTTAGGATCATCACTTATAAACAGGTGATAATGTCTTCTATTCTAGAAGGACTTCAAGCTAACGATGGTAGATCAGCAATCATTTAAAATATAGGAGATAGCAGGACACTCGTGGAGTGAACATCTTTGTGCGTTTTCTTATCGTCTTTGTCACAGTCTTTATAAAGAGAAGGGTCTCTTAGCTTCTTCGTATGAAGCTGTTTACGTAACTTTCTTGTGCAGTCATTCATACAGCTGGTTTTGGTTTTTATATTGTCATTGAAGACGAAAATAAGTCTCGAGTCATTTGCCTTTTTTTATTTAATCAAAATTGGCCTTTATTTTGTCATGCAAGCGTCTTTGATTTGTGTTCTTCTGACAATGGCAATGACCTTCGGTCGCTTAGCGTGGTCAATTTTTATTTTAGTACATGTAGAATGTTCAGTAAATACGATTTCTCGGATTTGAATTGCATTTATTTCACAATGTCAACTAAAAACTAATTTCAAGGGTATGGTCTTATATGGATAGGTTTTTGACAAAACATCGTAAGCGACAAAATTGTTTTATCCTTTTAAACGACTTCTAAACAAAAGCAACAAAATTCTTGTAAATTTTAAAAGGTAATAGATAATACTGTTTCTGTATTTTTAAAAATAACATTTTTAAAATTTACGAAAATAGTGTTCTTTTTGTTTAAAAAGCGTTTAAGATGATAAAACAATTTTGTCGTTTTCAATGTGTTGTCAAGAACCAATCCATATATTATTCGCGTAGTGTGTGTAATGTGAGAATTTCTCGCTCATTGATTACCTAAACCGCCAAATCGAATTTCTTTCAAAAAATGCTGTTGCTATGAACTATGGTTTTTATCAGTGCAGCTTTCTGTGCAAAAGTTGCGGTAGAACTATATCATTCTGTGTATTAATAGTCGGTATATATATAAGGAATTAGTTTTTTTCGAAAAGCTTGAAAATCAGACTGCTTAAATAAAACCTAATCCTTTTATTATTTGAAAAGCAAATGATAATCGGTTGATAAAATTACTAAATTAAGTTGTATATTGAGAAAATATACCTTACCTTAGCTTCAACAACTTCTAATATTTCAAAAGATCTTAATCTAGAAATTGTAAACATAAAATAGGTTTGTTGCAGAATTTTTACCCCAAAATGTTTATCACAATACTGTATATTAAGGGAATATCTCAAAAATCGAAGAATAGCCAATAATGTCAACATCAAAACTGCAATTAAATCGGGACATATATTTAGGAAGATTTTGAGGAAAGTCAAAGCACACTGCAAAAAAAAATACATTTATCAAGTCCAGTGTGAGTGTGGTCAAGAAGCATTTTAAGCACACACTAGATAAAGAAAATTCAAAATCAGGCATAACCGAACACGTCTGGGTGAACAAACAGCTAATGTAGTTGTCGGAAGATAACAAAAATAGCTTTTAGCGAAGGAAATCGGGAAATTTTTAGTAATCCTAGCATAGATATTCCAAATATATGAAAGCAGCTTCTGCACAAAACATCATACTAAAAAGTTACGGTTCAGATAAGTAAGAGATGAGAAAAAGAAGGTATGTCACATTTTACCAATATTTTAAGCTGTTATAAACCTAGAGCCATGGGGCAAATTACTTACCCCATCGTGTATAAAAGATTAAGTTTTTTTGAAATAAAACCTCTCTCTCCCTATATATATATATATATATATATATATATATATATATATATATATATATATATATATATATATATATATATATATATATATATATATATATATATATATATATATATATATATATATATATATATATATATATATATATATATATATATATATATATATATATATATATATATATACATGACCGCTTGTCAAAAGTGCGAATAAAATAGAGTAAGTTACCTTATAAGGTATATACTGAAATTCTGGCACTAGGTGGGGAAACGCGTCACAATTTAGATTTGCGACAGACAAAAAATCCGGGGCAACTTACGTCATCAGGTATATGTATCAATTTGGGCTCAAATGAAAGGACTCTATGTGTAGATTACGGATGTATTTCGAAAATTCGGTCAGTCGGTCAACTTAAAAGAGAAAACGCTTTAGAAGGTCCAACGTCACTGTGTTGTTTTTGTCTTACTACGGATAGTTTATCCTCGGACAATGTACTATTTCTTTAAAACTGATAAACGGGTATAAAAAATAAACTGCTGTTAAAACAAGGTTTTTATTTCAATAATAAATGTAAAGTGTGTATTATTTTTCTTTTTATGAACTCTTAGAAGTACATTCCCTATCTAGATGGAAATTCTATTTTTCAGGAGCTGTAATATCATACAGGCCTAAGTGAATATGCAGGATTTTCATTGGGGGGAGACAATTTTTAAAATTCTATAAACTTTTGTATAGCTTATATTTTATTATTCACCCTTCACTTTGAAAACATTTATTCAAATCATCGAAAAGACATAGTTCTGTAAAGCTTGAAGAAGTGTTGTTCTATTTTTAATATTTAGTTTTTTTTATAACTATAAATAGATAAAAATCGAATATAAATATATAAATTTTTGCGACAGCAGATTTAAAGGTCAGAATACGTCGTAAATAAAGTAGGTTTTTGGATATTTGTTATAAATGTAGATATATTAAAAATATTTTTCAAAAATTAAAAAAAATCATTGAATATTATAGTCATTAAATGAGCCTTTCCTTGCTGGTTTTATACATTAAATAATAATATACATAGTGTTCTATTTAAAAATTATAGGTGGTGTCTATATTCTTATTTTTAATTAATTTTTTTATATATGATATTGTTAATATAGGCGATAGAGGAAAAATCCTACAACTTGTAGTTATCTGTTCTCCCTTATTTAAAGCTGTCGGTTGGTTTCAAAATATAAATTAAAACCTTGCAAGTTGTATATCAAACTCAAACTATAATTTGCAATAAAATAATGACATTTGTTGCGATCCAATCACAAATGCTACAAAAAAGTGTTCAAAAGTTATTGTTGAATGCTGGGCCTTGAACATAACCTAAATAAATATGTCTCGAAATCACTGAAAGCTTGCACTGAATGGACCATACTTTACTTTAAACATATATTAATAAGTTTGTTATGTTTTCCTTCTACATTTGATACCAATAAAAATTGAAAAATTTAGAGACCTAATAATGCTGAAGTAATTTTTCTGGACCAGCCGCTGCCGAGTTTTTCTAAAACCTACCACACAAAAAATCTTTATATTCTTGCTCACCCTATATATACTTTATAGTTGGTTTCTCTATCTTTAAAAGTCTAATTAAATAGACGTTTTTGATTTATTGGCATATTATAGTACTAAGAGTCATATTTCGTTTGATTGTCTTTGTTGGGCATTTGAGTAGGTAATATTAATTTATTTACTCAGTTTCAGTTGAAAGCAATAGCGACTCGTGTCCTTAGAAAGTGACAGTGCTGCAGGCTGTAGTTTATGTCGAAAATAAAATATAATTTATAACTTAATTAATTTAATAACTCATCTGTCGACGTTATTTGTGATTACTCTGCATACAGTATGCCTCGCAATATTCAAACAAAGTCAACATAAAACTCAAGGGTTCCACAAAATATTATAGCGTCTATAATTCTTAAAAGCACGAACCTGTTTTTAGTCATTTTCTTGTTGTGATTACCGATGTTCTGTCAATATGCACTGTTCAGTTATCTCTGGATATTAGTTTTTCCCAGCAAAGTAAACTTCATTTGGTTACTTAAATGCTGCTTTGAGTTTTTATGAAGTTTGGCTTTTTCACTTAAATGTTCTAAATCACTTGTCCAATTTGAATTACCTCAAAAATAAACAATTTCTTTTTTCTCAGCCACATACCCAAGGTTATTTTGAATAAATGTTTACATTAAATTTGCGCCTGTACGTTTTACCTCGACTTTCGGAGGGAAAGTTTTTATACTTCCACAAAATATCCATCTGTGTAAAGTAAATAGAAATACTAGCGCAAGGCCGGCAGTTTCATAGCGGATTAATAAGAAACACTACCGGTAAATTTCTTTGCAACTCCGCATTTGATATAATGCTCTTCAGGGTCACAACGCATACCACATGTGTTTGCTGTTATTGGATGGGCAGCGACGAAAACGTCACTTCGCACTGTAGCAACCAATATACGAGGGAACGCAAATAATATATTATGCAGTGTCGCAGAATACTATTTGCCGGAGTGAACAAAACTTTGCAGATAAAAGTTAAAGTTAGATTAAAATTAGTATTTTTTGAAATTTGCAACCAGTGCTGTAGGTCTGCAACTCTTATTAACAAACCGCCACTAGTTGATGTACAAACCTTGTATTCCCCATAGCCTTCAATAGAGACAATACAAGTTTATTATTAAGTTCTTTTGTAGCACGAAGTTTGGAAGCACTATGTAATTATAATATTTCAAAAATTTACAGAGACCTCTGATGTTTCTGCACCGACGAGTACTACTCCCATTCCAACGACAGCATCTTGGACACAGACTACGCCCACACGACCTGTAGATATAAACTGCTTACCGATGGACCTAATGGGCGAAATGGATCACCTAACCCAAGAAGAATTCACGTCGAAATTGACCGATTCTTGCCGTTACGACAGACTGATCAAGCCGACAACACCCGAACCACTTCACGTCGATATGCAAATCGATCTGACCCATATAGAATCTTCAGACGCTCAAGTGAGTGTCAAAATCTTCAAACATATATATACAATGAACGCTATACTAGTTAACCTAAACGGCCCCGACCATTGCCAAAATCTTCTAAAAGTATTTCAGGGGTAGATGTGACAAAGATAGCATCTGTGTGGGGTGGGCGTCTCGCTTCCATTCGTAACGATAAATGGGTTTATTTACATACAAAAATTGAGCTCAAATTTTAGGTAGGTTCGGTTTTTAGCTAAAAGTGCACTTGTGCCGGTAAAGCAGTCATTCATCGAGTGCACTGGAAAAATTAACACTTGGTTTTATTACCGTGGGAACGTAACAGCTGTGTATTTTAAAGTGGCTGGTGCATTTGATTAGTGTTCTGTGTTGATTTTCAGTGTAGAAAAATGATTTTCCTACTTGCGTGCGGAAAAAAGCCTTTTACTCACGCATTTGCGAGCAGAAAGTTAAACTTTCAAAACGCCGTGCGTAAATTTTTTTTTTCGCACGCCGTGTATAAAAAAATCTTTTCAGCGCGCTCGAAAGAAAACAAAATTTGTGCATTTTCATACTTTAATTTTTTTTTTATTTCTGGTTAACAATAATACATTTGGACTATTGTCATGAACAGTGACAAAACCTGCCTGCAGAATTTGGTTTACGTTTTTTATTATTCTCAACCGATTATTCATATGATTCAGCGACCGTTGAGCTCTTACAGCTACCATGTCTCTTCAGAGTACTTATATTTGCTCTAGTATTGGCCAACATAGTGGCTGAGGATCTGTAACAGTGCAATATAGTTTTCTGGGTTTGGTAGACGTAGAAAACTAGCGATATTACTAGAAATTTTCCCAAAGGTATTTATGCCAACAGTTTGTTTCGAGCACTTTCCTGATTGATCAAGTACATTTTCTACCCTTCTGAAAAGTATTACTTTCAGCACTTGTTAGGTAAATAACTGTTTCATACAGTTTTGATGTTGAATCCCTGTATACAAATGTGCCTATTGAAGATTCAATTTTTATAATTTCTGACATATTTCAGCAGCATAAAAACTTTAATTGAATTGAACAAGAGAATGCTTAACGTCCACACATAATTTTCAAGCGATTTTTTATGAGCAAACCTCGGGCGATGCCATGGGATCTCCGTTATCCCCTGTGGTAGCGAACATCTTTATGGAGCTTTCGAGGAAACTGCTTTAAGCTCTGCTCTCTTTCAGCCTAAATGTTGGTTTAGATATGATGATGATACTTTTGTAATATGGCCCTCATTGGGAAAAAAATTTAACTATATTTTTAGATCATCTAAACCAACAAAATTCTAATATAAAATTAACTATAGAAATTGAGTCATCGGGTGCCATGCCCTTCTGTGTTAGTATAAAAGGAAGAAAGCAGCACCCTAGGTCATACTGTTTACAGGAAACAGACAGACATCTCAAAAACAATCCGTCATCAATTCATTAGTCTTTAAAGCTTTGTCAATATGTGATGTAATTTCAATTCTGAACAAAACAGAAAAACTGACTGAAGCTTTAAAATCAAACGGATATAGCACTGAAGATATTAAGCGTTCAACTAGATATTATAATTATCCCAGACCTAAACCAATATTGGGTACCCATCCATCGAGTAGTGCAGTTTTACCTTTTATCCAGAGTACTACAGATAAAACTGCAAGAATTCTGCGGAGATACAACATTCGCACAATCTTTAATACACACAAAAACATTGAACAATGTTTAAGGTCCCCAAAAGATATAATTCTTTTGCAATCAAAAGAAGTTTATAAAATTCCTTGTTCCCGTGGTAAAGTGTATATAGGTGAAACTGTACGATGTGTATCTACCAGACAGTAAGAAACAAATTGTCCATTCTGCTGTTGCTGAATACCATCAATCAACACTACACATGATTAATGTAAAAGAAACCAAGGTTCTTGCATCTGTTTCGGGTTATTATAAAAGAAAAATAAGATAATCTATTGAAATCATGAAGCCCCTGAAAATGCCAATAGAGACGCGGGCTATGTGCTAGATCATGCGTGAAAACTAATTATTACAGTAAGTCACGAGTCAGAGAACACACTCATTCAATGTTTTGATCTCGTGCAGTGTAGATCCCTGAAGATGCCTCGTGCAATCGCAGGCGAAACTTCGGAAATTAATTCCAATTTGATAAATCCAAGAACCATGACTTCTTAGTATTATATGTTTTTGGTTTAATTCATTTTGTTGCAATTTGGGTATCGAATTTGGAGAATATTTGTATGAACTTATATTTATCATCATAAAGTAAATGTTTTTAAATTGCTTCTATATATAAATCAGAAATTACCTAAACATACTTAATCAAACAAGGTGATTTATTAATAACGCACAAATTGTTTATTGCTTATAAATGATATCAGCTAGAGAAAGTTCCTAGATTTTTTCTATTTAAATTTTATCTCTCGATTCCCAGACTTTGGAGGATATAACGGATAGTTAGTAAGATGAATTAGAAGATTACGAGATTGTGATTAATTTAATTTCCTAAAAATGTCTATATCACATGACAGGTAGGTAGATCAATGTATTTATTAGTCCATGTTTATTCAAAACAGCCTTGATTTGTTATATATTGCGTGTAATGCAAACAAAGCTGTAACGAGAACATTAAAAAAAGTAACACCATGTCAAACATACAAGATGTTCCTGAATTAGTTAGTAATATTCCAGCCTCAAGTAGACCAAATCCGATCACTTCCCTCAAACACTTAAATTCTCAGAACTAATATTACCTGTAAAAAATAAACCTAGAGCATACTGATAAACAATCTAAAAGATGGACTACAAAAGAAGTCATGGTGCTACACAGAGGGAAATATAAACGACTGCTTTAAAATTTCGTACAAAGTTTCCTGGCATTTCAATCAGGCATGTCCAGAAAGAATACTTACTGACCCCAAAATGAAGACCTCACTAGCTTAAGAATGAAATAACTACCCAATAATATCTACTAAAAGATACCTACAGTTTTACGAAGCAAATAAATAGCGTAGAAATGTGGCATTACTATCGAGAAATGAAAAAAATGTATAAAAAAACTAATCAACGAAACAAAAATAAACTTCATTAAAACCAAGATCGAAACATCCAAGAACAAAGCAAAATAAATATGCAACATAGTAAACACAGAACTAAACAGAAACCGACAAACAAAACCAATTCAATTAGTCATTGATAGTGTTCAGATAAATGATATACAAGAAATCTCCGAAGCGTTTGGCAAATACTTCGCAACAATCGCAGAGATAAAAGTTAGAGAACACTTCACAAACCATTTCTCATCAAGTCCCACTGTTGCTGAATCACAGCTTAACTCCATGTACCTGTGGCCTGTAACAAAAAATTAGATTAGAAGTCTAAAAATTAAAAAATCAACTGGTGCTGATGGCATTCCAATGAAAGTACTAAAAAGGTCTGCTCTGAAATTGAAAAGTCACTCCAACACGTAATAAATTCTTTCTTTGATACAGGAACTTTTCCACCTGCACTTAAACTTGCGACTGTGATACCTATATTCAAGAAAGGGAACAATATGGACATCGCAAAGTATAGACCAACATAACTTCAGAGAGTGTTCTTAAACATCTTCGAGCGTATTTTGAAAAATAGATTGATCAGTCTTCTGGATAGTGCATAATGATCAACATGGATTTCGTAAAAGCAAGTCAACCGAAACTGTATCGTTTAACCTCACCGACTTTATACATAGGGAGCTGGAATTGGGGCAGTTTGTTGTTGGCATGTTCTTTGACCTCTCTAAAGCCTTCGATACTTTAAAATTGAAATTCGTGGAAGAAAAATTATATGCTGTTAGTATAAGAGGGAACACCCTGTCACTAATAATGTTATTCCGGTCCGAAAGAAGACTACTTGTTAGAGTCGAGGATTATACCTCATCAGAATACAACATTGATGTTGTATCTGGGATCTATACTTGCCCCTCTCGTATTCCTCCTATTCATCAATGATCTCTCCCTTCCAGATATAACAGTTAAATTTGCGGATGATACAATACTTGCTATATCCACAGCAAACAAGGTAATGCAATGGCTCTCTGGAAACCATAAACAATGTTTGGACACAATGCTCTAGCCCTCCATGCACTACAATTGAGCTGTCAACTTGCCGATAGGTCAAATTGCATAACGCGATGGAATTTTATATCGATGGAAAGTCAGTGGACGAGACAAATTACACGACAAGTTTCAGATAGATAATGACTATATCTTGATATTGAAAAATAATTATACGACATATTTTATAAAGTTACATACTTATTCTTTAATAAATACACATTTATTGTCACGTAAAGTGCTCTTTAATGTTCTCGCTTTATTTTTTGAACCAGTGAAGATAAAAATTATAAATTTGGCACAAATCTTCTTTTTATGTACATTTCACGATTGAAAACTTTAAAGATTGTAGCTAAGCGCTATTTTAAAGAAAAAAAAATTAAATAGAAAGAAGGATCGAGCAGCACATCTTCTGAAAGGTCATTTCAACTTTAAATCTCCTCAAAATATGGAAACATAAAATGTACCCAATTCAAAATGGCGGTCATTTGTGACAGAACCTAAAAAAATAAGCATTGTATTTTTCTAGATACAGGGTGTTTTAAAAAGGAGAAAATTTGAATTTAATTAAAAATTAGAACACCCTGTAAATAAAAAAGTACAATACTTAGCACCCACGCTTCTAAGAACCTTTCAATTAAGGATCATGTAAGGAATAAAATCCTTGAGTTTTGTAAGTATTTGTATTCTTCATTTTTACTTCCCTTGTAAGAGGGCAGCATTGTTGGCATCACGTTCCGAGATTTTTTCAGATCTTCACGTTTCGGGGTCCCTAGATGCCGAAAAACATGTTTCCTCAATCCTGTAGGTATATCTGTCTGTCTGCTCGCGGCATAACTAAAAAACTGCTTGTTCGATTGACTTCAAATTTTGGTCAAAAATGTAGTCTCGTTTGGGTGTGAAGTGGTTATATATAAATATTAAAAAAATAATTACTAGAAAACTATGTATCCAATTTACCTGAAATTTTGCACCAAAATCAAGTACTCCGTAGAAAAGGACTAGAAAAATTTTGATACGAATGCATGATGGTGTAATAAAATGGCGGCTTAATAATATATTTAAAATTTTGTGCAAGAATTGTATTTGATATAGAGATAAACTGGCAAAATTGTAATACGAATTCAAGATGGTAAGAAGACAACATGGCAGTTAAGAAAATGTTTAAAAAATCGAGGTAAAAAACCTTGTTATACGATTGACTTTAAATTTTACACAAAAATTAGATGTAAAAATCATGTGACGTACTTGTAAAATTTTGGTACGATTTCAGTATGACGGTACAAAATGGCGGTATAATGAAATTTTAAAAAAATCAGTGTATAATACTTCTTGTTCAATTTATGTCAAATTGTACCCAAAATTCAAGTGTGGCATGGGTAGAAACTGGTAAAATATTGATACGAATCCAGCATGGCGGAACATAATGGAGCTCAATAAAAATTTTGAAGAAAAGACAAATATCACACATAGTGTTACCAAATGACTATGAGGGGAACTAAATTGTGTTACACTTCACTATTCCTAAGAAAATGTTCATCAGGGAAGGAAGTTTCGGGTATAAGAAATTTACCGATTTTCATATTTGTAAATAGCCGCCAGTTTGACCTTTCAAAAGATATGTTAATCGACTTCCTTTTTCATGTAGTTTTTTCATCAAAATGATGCACACATTTTTAACCACGAAACATGCGTCGAAAAGGAGAATTTAGTTTGCCATTGAGGTGTTCTAAATTTCAAAATTATATTTTAGTTCAAAAAATGAAAGACGGGATGTTTGTACATATTTTAAGTAGAAAAAAGGACCATTGCAACAAATCTATTATTTTTTAATTTATTACACACATTTATTTTAATTTACAAAATAAAGGAATAAACCTTTTTTCAATGTTTAGTTATAGCAATGTACAATGTTTTGATAGCTCTCGTGAAACCAGGCATAATGCAGATGAAGACATTAAGCTCATTTTGATGCTTTATTAAAAAGTTCAAAAGTTCTATCGATAGGGACATGCATACTATAACTGGTTGCATGGTTGTAGAGGTGTATCGAGAGAGAATATCTAGTTTTATTAAAATTTTTAAGTAACCAATGCAAGCATCCGACAAGTGGCCCTCAATTATTTAATTAAACGGAATTTTTGTTACTATTTTTTTTCTGTCAAATGTGCTACAAGGGCTGATATATATTCCAAATTACAAGTGCTATTCTCTTTCATAAGTCTTATTTCTGTTGGGCAATAACAATTGATTTTCTGACTGACATTAGTTTTTAAATATCTTCAACTACTGCCTGCGGGTTTATAAAAGCTTAATCAGTACCATGAAAACTAAATGCTTAAGTAATTTTTGAATACGTTCTTTTTAGTTTATAAATCTGCTTATGGGCTCATCTTTCATATTATTTTTCTACAAGTAAAATTTCTCTTGAGTTGAGAAGCCTACTTTTTTCCTTTTTAATATATATATATATATATATATATATATATATATATATATATATATATATATAGATTTTTTTTTCTTTTTTTGTTTGTTTCAATATAGAATATATAAGCAACAAAATCGCACAATGTACATCTTAGTTATTGAATTCTTTAAATTATGCTCTATATTATTTTTTTCATTCCTATGATTCTCTTTTGATTAAAGTTTTTACTACAAATATAACATGAGAAAATAAAATTATCACTTTGTTTATAGTGTAGAGGTTAAATGAAACTACTCTTGGAACTTTTAGGTTAAAAGTTCCTCACAAGACTTGAAATATTACATTTGGTCTGTAAAAATGTCTGAAGAACAAGAAATAATACAATTTAGTGAAATATTTGTATGCATGTGAAGGTTGTCTATTCCCGGTCTCCCTGATGCTATATATCGACTTATTGCTGATTATAATAATAATAATAATAAATGCCTTTTATTTTAATTGTACAAAATATTAAATACAAAACATTGTAAGTAGATTGCGAGATCTAGCACGTGCTAGTCTATCTAATCGTTTTTACTTAAGATAATAATACTTAGGTATACTAACGAACAGTTATTTTATAATCAAAAATGATTAAGCTAATATATTTTAAAGTACCACAATAACCGTTGAAATGTAATTAAGTTTCGTAAAAAGATTGAAATTTATAATTCTGTAAACAATTGTTTCCCATATTCTAGTTTTAATTGATTCCCAGTTCGGAATTTTATGAGAAAGAAAAGTGCAATTTATTAAAATTATGTAAAATGTAAAAACAAAACTATTTTTCACAAACAAAACTCCCAGACTTTTATATCTTTAAAATTTCCGAATCTTTGTATTACACCTAGTGATATAAATATTACTTTAATCTTAAGTTTATTCATTCGAGATGTAACCTCTGAAGAAGCTAGCTACTGTGTAGCGAAACATGTTATGTTATGGATTTCCACCGAGTATTGGATGACACAATCGTATTGTAAGATGTATTTTTGCTTTATCCCAAAAAATCTACATTTATATTAAATTATCATCAACTTATTTATAATCTAATTTGATGGAAATCGGATTTTTTCTATTACATATATATTTTTATATAAAAAATAAAAAGTAACAGAAATAATCGATTTTTTTTCACTTTAATACAATAAAAAACTATACGTCAATGTCTTTCACAATTAATATCTCGTAAACCTCAACTGCAATTAACAATTTTTTATCCATATCAGTATCAGTTTTTTATACTCCTAAAAATATCGAATTACGCCACTAAGTGTTACATTTTAATGGATTCGTGCAACTTTTGCATTTTTTGCTTTTCTTTTTAACACACTTTTATTAGCTTCATTTGTATGTAACTATGTATGTAAATAAATCTAGGAAGTCGATTTTAAACTACTTCTAATTTTTATATGCATTTGAAATTTTGCATGTATAAGTAATTCCGGTGATAATACAATAATTTGGTACTATTAAGCTGATCAGATTAGTACCAAATGGTACTGGTCGATTTTAACCTACTTCTAATTATCGTATCTACTTGAAATTTTGCCAGTATATGTAATTCGGTTGACAATACAATAATTTGGTACTCGATGGTACCAAATGGTTCCGATCGATTTTAACTTGCAAGGGTACCTATGTAATTCGGATGAAAATACAATAATTTGGTATCATGGAGTTGATCTTGTCATCTCCATGCTACCGAATGGGATCGTGGTATCAGCTAGTAAATTCCTCAAGTTTGGGCTCATTTTGACCAGTCCAATACATTACCAGTAACATGTTAAATATATTTTAAGACTATTCATTAAAACATTAAGTGCACTAAATTACATTTAATTTGTACTTTTTAGAGCGTTACCGGCAAAAGCGTGTTTTCTAGTTTTTTTATTTCCCTTGTAAAAGGGAAGTATTGTATCGTGAAAAAATCACTGCTATGTCTGTCTGTCTGTCTGTTCGCGGCATTACTACACTTACTACACGGCCTCTTACCCGATTAACTTAGAATTTTGATTAAAAATACGGGGGTCATACGGATGACCTGATAACATTTTGGTAAAAATTTAATATAGCGGAACAAAATGGCCTCCTAAGGAAATGTTAAAACCATTATTTCTAAAAAACTAATTAACCAATTTACCTCTCAAATTTTGCACAAAAATCAAGTATTATCTATTAATAAACTGATAATATTTTGATACGAATGCAAGGCGGTAAAACAAAATGGCGGTCTAATAAAATATTTAAAATTTCATATTTTGTGTAAGTATTAAGTGTGTAAAGATGGCGTAACAAAATGGCGGACAAAAAAATTAAAGAAAAAAAATCTTATTCAATTGACTTCACTGATAAAATATAGCTACGATTCCAATATGATGGAACAAAATGGCGCTCAATAGATATATCTAAAAAACGATATATATGTGTTACTAAATGACTAGGTGCGGAACTAAATTGGGTCAACGAAATTTACCGATTTTTTTAAACTATAGATTTTGTTGCAGCAAATGAAATCATACATTTTGGTTCAACTTGGTTATAAAGACAGCAGATTGAAGTATAACACGTTTTCACCCAGAAGGGGCAGTATACAGGGTGAAGACCCTTTAAGGAACAAAATTTGGGTCCCTCATCTAATAGTGAGAAACGAAAGGTGAGCAAAACAATTCCTCATCTAAACTTATAATATAAATTTTTGTTAAATGCTTACACAAGAGAAATGTAAAGATTTGGTTAGTTGAAAATATACTAGGTAAACATTTACTGCAAACAAATTGTTAGTGAAATTACAGGTCGATTGAAAATTAAAAGTATACCTTAGTTTGACATCTATTTGATTTGGTCAATTATAGACCAGTTATAGATATAATATTAAGCAAAGTCAAGTTCGTTTAATCACTCAGTATACCTCAATCAGTAGAATAAAGATAAATTAATTTAAAAAAAAGGACTAACAAATCATTCAGCATCATTAAACTGGATTGAATGATAAATAATAATAATAATTTATTTGGATTTGCATTTCTAGAGAATCGTCTTTAATGGGTTTGGATGGTAAAGATGTATTTATACAAATCATGCCAGATGGTAATATAACCTACTCTTACAGGATGACACTCACTTTCTACTGCTGGATGAACTTAAAAAAGTTTCCCTTCGATTATCAAATATGTGGAATCACCTGGATAAGCTGTAGGTATTATAAATGTTTAATTCGAATTATTTAGGGTTTCATATCATTCGTCAGATGATATCGAATTATTTAGGGTTTCATATCAGAATTAGATACTTCGTGATTTTTATGAAATTGGAGTTTTTTATTTTCAGATGATATTTTGACATTCTAAGACTTCATCAAATTAGAAACCATCAACGTAAACGGCTGTGTACACGTGCAAAAGTAATGAAACAAAAAGGTCTTTATAACGGATATAATATCCAAACTCAAAAATCATAGCAGAGAAAAACCCTTCAATTATGAAGTTGGTGAGCAAGGCCAAAATGCCGAAAAGAAAAGAAAAAGGTTAAATCAAGCGATATACTAGATATCAAATCAATGTAATGAAAACTTTAACGTTCTTGTAGGCATGATGACACAGAGAAATGGGAGAATCTCTTTAACAAAAAGCAAAAAGAAAATTGACAGTCGACGGGCTTGCCAAATTTATATGCAATCAAAACAACTACAACTGTAAAGAAAAACTCATGGAAATCCTTATATATAATAAACGAATCACTGAAATTTGACAAAGATCTTAATGAGTATAAACAAAACATAATTTAAATATAAAAAAAATTGTAAACTGGTGAAATCAGGAAAACAACCTACTTGATGTTGAAAAGTGTTTATCAGTTCTTTTTTTGAATAACAATTTAACTGAACGAATTTTAAAAATTTTCAAATCTTTTCGTAATAATATTAAAATATCTCAAAATTAAAGACAACCTTGGAAAGCCAAAATAAACAAACTCAACAAAAGTTCAGTTTTTAAGCTTAACTGCTCTGATTGTGACGTTACTTACGTAGGTAGAACTTGCAGACCTCTGTCAGTTCGCATTAATGACCATGTTAACAACCCTAATAAGTGACCCTTTGGCAGTCACATTCAGTTTAGTCAACATAATTTTGATACAGACAACAATTCTAAGCTTTTGGTTAATGTTCATTTTCTTGGAGATCTTGACAATAATGAACTTAAACAAAACCCAAATTGTCTCAACACACAAGTCAACCTCAGTGGAACTTTCATACCTATTCACAGAAGATTGTTATCTGCTTAGTAGTCCCCCCCCCCTTTTTCAAAAAAGTATTTATCAATCTTTCTATTCAAAAAATAAACACAATATAAGGTTTGAGATATTTCTATTGAAAAATTATTGGTACTACCAAAAATAGTTGTTAATAAATAGTTAGTTTTTACAAGGATTACTGAACTCCCCCCCGCTCCTTTTTATTTAAAGATTTCTCTTATTATATTTAATTATAGTTATTGGCCACAGGTCGTCCTTGTACAGACGGTCAGTTAACTTTACACACCACCACACTTTTGTGTCAGTTATTTTTCAAACCTTATGATCACAATCTACTAGCGAACATTTTTTCAAGATATTTTATTGACCTTTATTAATTTATTTAGACATACAATAAATTAACACATTTCTGTTCAGCTAGTTCCCTTGTCTATCTTACCGCAAGAGCTTGCTTTGGTTCCCATAGGTTTAGTTTGGTTTGAGCTTCACTTGAAATTTGTGCTATGGCTTGTAACAATGTACTTGTTTTTGTCATTGCTCGCCAATTGTTTGAAAGCTACTTTTATATTTCTCTGCTCCCTCAATTTACTCATATAGTCTTGTTTTTTTTGTTTTGATCCAAACCTGTTATTAGAGTCTAAGTCAGTAAAATACATCTAGTAGTCTTAATCACATCCAAATACTTATGTTGCTTCTTACAACTAATATGTTCTATTAACATTTGTTTTTGCACATTTTCAGTTTATTATCTCCAATGTTTTTACTTATTATTACTTAACAGGCCTCTTCCGCCAAGGTAGCCAAGTCGCCGGCTTGTCTTTGAACAGTTTCTTTCTCTCAGTATGACGTCATACCGGGGTTTCCAATCAGATTTGTAATCAATTCCTGTAGGTTGTTTTCCTGTTTTCACCAGTTTACAATTTATTTTATATTTAAATTCTGTTCTGTTTATACTTATTAAGATCATTTGTCAAATTTCAGTAATTTGTCTATTATATATAAAGATTTCAATAATATCATGAGTTTTTCTTTACAGTTGTAGTTGTTTTAATTGCATATAAATTTGGCAACCCCGTCGACTGTCAATTTTCTTTTTGCTTTTTTTAAAGGGATTCTCCCATTTCTCTGTTTCATCATGCCTACAAGAACGATGGCTGCTTTTTAAGTAATAAATCTAAACCAAATTTTTTAAAAATGTAATTTGGTGTCCGCCAACTTGTGTTTTGTCCCTGTTACATGTAAAAAGTTTTTATTAGATTTGATACCATGCATCTTTCTACCTGTTCACTGACGAGTATATATATATATATATATATATATATATATATATATATATATATATTGATATATATATATCGTTTGATTCAACCTTTTTTTTGGCCTTGCTCACCATCTTCATAATTGAAGGGTTTGACACTACCAAAATAAGACCAACTGAATTTTTATGAGAAACGTGGAACATATCCAACTGTAGACTCATCGAGTTAAAGAAACTGCAATTTAAGTTTGTTATTAGTAAATACTAGAAAGGTTTGTCGTCCAAAGCTTGTTCTGGTAAGATTTGTGTAAGGGATTACTTCGCACCCCTCTGGGTCTGCACTAATGACCCATATACTTAAAGAATAAAATTATGTTTTTCTAATTATTGTTCATAAGTAGCGTAGGGAAATAAAAATAACCCCGAAAAAGGTGGTTTGACAAATCGTGTTAAAGAATGTGTTAAACCAACTCCAAATTAAAAGTAAATCTTTCGATTTTCTTTTTACTTCCCTTGTAAAAGAGAATTCAAATTTAGACCAGGTCTAACTTGACAGTTATAGGTTTAAGATGACGTTTTTAACAATTGAACTAATAATTTTTGTAAATGCCACAATTAAAAAATGACAGTGACATAAGCGAAACATAACTGGCGAACTAAGAGTTTTAAGTACCATGGCCCAGATAAAACCAGACCAGATGCGAAAACTCTCGTAACGCCTGTGCTGCATGCGACGGCGAACAAAGTAGTGGGGAGCCGAGCGGCAGGCCGCTTGGCAACAAGTACGGAGACCGATTGTTATAAAGTTTCTTACAACTGCCGTGTAGTATGGGTGTTTTTGTCAGAGTTTGGACGTTTTTAATATATTTTTATTTGTAATTATGTGAGAATGTAAAAAAAAATATTTAATCGTGTGTACAATACGTACGTATAGAGACTTTTTACTTTGCTAGAGAGAAAATGCCTGGTTATAAGTGTCTTTACTTGTTATGTTCTAACAACGATAGTGGAGGAACGACTTTATTCAGGTGCCAAAAAAATGGTCAAAAGTAAGTACATCTAAATGCATATCTTACAACATAATACTTGTTTAGAATTGTGTCGTAATTTTATAAATAGATCAGAGAAGAAAAAAGTCTGTTAGTTTATGCGATACATTTCCAACGAATTTGGCCATCGAGTTGAAATTTGGCACACAGGGAGTGGTCCATACGACAACGGATTGTTTCTGGGCAAAATTGGCTAAGGGGATGGGGTTGAAACGAGGGGTTTATTGGTAAAAAAATAAGGATTTTTTTGTAAATGATCGTGTATTATGTCCTTTCATGGGTCTTTGGTTATATCGATTTTAATAATAAGCCCTCTTTGATACATCTGCTGAAACTAAGAGATTAGAGAAAAAAAAACGGGATGAAAATTATGAAGTCAAAAAATCGGTTAATATGTCGTTTTTATGAGTTCTCGGATATACAGATCCCAAATTGAGACTATATAATATATGATATTTAATAGTAACTTTAATAATGATGAGGGGTAGAGAGGGAGGGTTGAAATTTACTTTTTCCTAAAAGAATGCAATGTAAGGCACAAACTAGGACGTTTTCACGTTTTTATTATGGACGTTATTTCACTGTTCTTCCAACTGTTATCTCTTTTGTAATATACAGTGGTTTAATTTAGAATTGAGGTTTTTAGAAATGACACATGATTTCTAAGATTTGTATTAGTAGTGCTATAAGCATTTGCTCGTAATTTAGATAGCTTTTTAATGAGTATATCCGTATGTATGTTTGCATTTATAGTTGTAATTTTCAGTTTATTTGCCTAGAATAATATTGAATTAATAATAAAATATTTTTTTTATTTACCAATAAACGACATATTTATTATAAAATCAGGGTTATATTTTTGTTACTATTTTACCAACGATGTAAATAGAACTGCATTGGTGCGGGCAATTTTCTAACACACACTTTGAAATTAGCTATAAGGACATAATGGTGCAGAATGTTTAAATCTGACGCGTCAAGGTCAAGTCTTTTGCATCTTGTCTGGTTTTATCTGGCACCATGGTCTAACTCTTAAACCTTTTTAGTGAATATGGGGGTTAATGTCCTTGCTCAACGTACAGTATCATAGGTTAAATCAAAAAATTGGAATTAATAGTAGAAGTTAGTCGAGAAACATATTTGTTTGGGGAATTTAATTATTATATTACAAGTTGATGCTCCCACCGCCATTAGTGATCAAGGTATTGGAATTTAATCCGACCTATGTATGTATACAATATTTAAAAGCTATAAATGTGATCAAAGTCAATATCCAAAACTTTTTCTATTATCATCGGACCAATATACGCGTATTAAATTTAAAAGCACTTGGCTAATTGAGATTTAAAATTGACTGAAAAGATTAAAAAGGCTACGTTCTAAGTAAAGTTCGTATTTTTGTATTGGTTTAGGACCTCTATAATTGCTTAAAATAAAAGTAATAAGTTAAGTTGGAATGGTTCAAAATTGAAAAATTAGGCAAGGTTGCGGTCAAAGTCATTAAATGTATGAATTAGTCATCAAACCTTTACATATGTAGTAAATTTCAAAGCAGTAGGTTTAAATTGTGGTTGAAATTGCTCAACCAAAGTCAACCAAAGATTAATCAAGATCAAGGTTATCAAATTTCTGTATTGCCACCAGATTTACATATGTGCACACATAGCAAGGCAAGTGCAAATGATCTAAAATTAATTTGTAAGATTTTTGTATTATAAGTTCTATATATTTGTGAACAATTTCTAAATAATGGATAAGTGGAAGTTATTTAAATTGACTTGATGATGAAACTCATGCAAAGTATTGGAATTATTGAAATGCCACAAAAACCTATATATGTGTAGAAAATTTCAAATCAATAGGTCAAGTGGAAGTGGTATTATTATATTTGACTCGGACCGACAGACAGATAACCAGACCGACAGACACACAAGTAAAATTATATAAAGGCTTTTAAGAGTCAAAAACTTTTCGGTTTATACTAAATAAGCTGCATATATCAAATAATGTATCTATTAATAAATACGCGTGATCACGTGTATCGAAGAATATAAGATCTCATTCCACGGTAACTTTGGTCAGGTAGGAAAATCCACTAAGCTGGACCAATGAAATTAGAAAATTAAACGATTTACCTTTAATTTGAAGTTGAATTCGTCCTTTAATTCGATGGGTCAAAAGTGTTTCTTCATTATTATTATTATTGCAGTCTCAGGGTTAAAATTACCCTTTATAAACTCCCATCAAGACAAGCTTTCTTAAACTTCCGACGACAACACTGAAGTCTACTAATAGTAAACTGTTACTACATACTTTACATTTTCTTTAACTCGATTGGTCCACGGCTGAATATAGCCGCCGGCATATGTTTAGTCTGTTAAAAAATAAAAGTAACCATTGATGACGGTTTAAACTTGGTGTGTGGCGTAAATAGTGGAAAACTCGTTATAGAGTATGAATATAAAAGTCGAAAACGAAACATTGGTTGATGACAAAATGTGATTACAAATTACATGATCAGTGTTTCATAATCCAAGAAAGTTCAGATTTACTAAATATCTTATTTTCATACTACGTAGGGTCGTATGACACAACCAATCTATTATTAAAGTGGGCCAACCAAGATCCAGTTCAGATAGCAAGTAATCTACATCTGACTGAATTTGTTCTGGATTCTTTTTGGACCGAAGCTAGAGAGGTACCAGCTTCGTTTAACACTGGCGGCCTTGGTAAGTGTTTAAATATTATTTATATATATATTTTATACAGGGTGTTCACTATCCATATCAAGTCCTTCAAGTTAGGACCTTGAAAAGAAAAATATTATAACAAAAGTGACCAAGAGCAATTGACTGAAAATATTTTTAAGTTTCCAAATTGACCGCAAGAGAGCGCAGTTGCAACTGAACAATAAATTTCAAAAATTCTACAAAAACTTTCAGAACTAGATAAAACTTTAATTTCCTCTTTGGAAAGCTGAAATCCTCTGTAGTCACCATCTAACTAATTTCTGAAAAAAGGGAGGGTCACTCGATTCGAATTTTAAAACAGCTCGACATTCCCTTTTAAATAAACCTAAGCTCATTTAATTTGGAGTCAATTGCTCTTGGCCACTTTTGTTATAATATTTTTTTTTTCAAGAGGCTAACATGAAGGACCTCCCAGATAGTGGATAGTGATTTTAGTCAAAAATTAGGGGCCATGCGGGGATGACCTGGTAACATTTTGGTAAAAATCCAATATTGCAAAAGAAAATGGCGGCCTAGTGAAATGTTAAAAAAAATATTACTAAAAAACTACTTCTTTTATTTATCTCAAATTTTGCACAAAAATTAAGTATTATGTAGGAATCAACTGGTAAAATTTTGGTACGAATTCAAGATAGCGGCACAAAATGGCGGTTAATTTAAAAATTCAACCTGAAAGACTACATGATTCTAAATTGTGTGCCAAGAATAATTGGGGTATACAGATGAACAAGTAAAATTGAGGTACTAATTCAAGAATGTAACAATAAAGCGGCTAAATTAAATATCTGTAATCGTAAAAAAACACCTTCTTAGGTTTTACATATCTTCACATTTTAACGTCCTTAGATGCCAAAAAATATGTTTTTTCAATTCCGTCGTTCCGTTTGTCGATTTTTCTGTCATTTCACGGCATAGCTTAAAATGACCTGGTAACATTTTGGAAAAAATCCAGTATGGCAAAACAAAATGAAATATAAAAAAATATTATTAAAAAAACTACTTATGAAATTTATCTCAAGTTTTGCACCAAAAATCAAGTATTATGTAAAAATCAACTGGTAACATTTTAGTACGAATCCAAGATCGCGAAACAAAATGGCGGCTTAGTAAATTATTTAAAAATTCAGCCTAAAAAACTACTTAGTGGACTTAATTGTATGATATAAATAATTGTGGTATACAGATGAACTAGTAAAACCGTGGTACTGATTCAAGATGGCGGAACAAAATGGTGGCTAAATAAAATATTTGTAATCGTGTGAAAATAACCCTTTCAGGTTTTACATATCTTCATGTTTTAGCATTCCTAGCTGATAAAAAGTATGTTTTATCAATTCCGTCTATCCGTCTGTCGAGTTGTCTGTCTTGTTGTCATTTCACGACATAGCTTAAAAACTACTTATTTTGGGTAAAAATTAAGGGTCATATGGGAATGACCTGGTAACATTTTGCTACAAATCCAATATGGCAAATGTTAAAAAAATTAGTACTAAAAAACTACTGGTAATATTGTGGTATGAATATAAGATAGCAAAACAAAATGGCGGTCTTTTAAAAAATCAGACTAGATACACTAGTTATTAGATTAATTTCAAATTTTGTGCAAGCATTAAGTGTGACGAATTCAAGATGGTGATGCGTATCAATTTAAAAACTGCTTATAGAATTTATTTTAAATTATAAAATATTGGTAAGAATCCAATATGATTGAACAAATTGGCGCCCAATAAAAACGTATGAAAATAGAGTACATTTGTGTTACTAAATGACTATGTTCTGAACTAAATTGGGTCACACAAATTTACCTATTTTTGTATAGGTGTATGCAACTCTAATAAAGTTATGTTTTTATTAAAGAAATTCATTTTTAATCTGAACTATCCATATTAAAATTATTTCGCCATGGTATGGATTGTAAGTCGGTGTCAAATTAGATATTATTCAAGCTTTTAAAGTCTCTATATTATCTAACCTTGGGGTGTGATTTGTGACCCGGCACTCTAAATTCACAGAATGTAAGGTTTTGATCACAAATATTTGAAAACGAAAGTGTCAGAAATGTCTACAGAAAGTTCATCAGGCACTAGAATGGTGTGTAGTTTTATTATAATTTTTTACATACATACATATTCATAAAATCTGTATTTGTCCCCTGCACAAATTACACGTTGTGTTAGTAAACTGGATTTATAATGCTGCAGTACCAGAGATTATTAAGTTTTTTTTAATTGAGAACAAATAAAATATCGTTTAGTTTAAATACAAACTATACGAACGAAATACATTTTATATTTAAAATTATTGATAAGCCCTACTGTTTGCTGAAATAGGTATTTGATAATAATTTTTTTTGTTATATATTTTTCAGCCCTACGAGATATTATATTCTACAACGAAAAATATAAAGTAAACGCTAATATTACAAACACCACAACAATGATAGTTCCTTGTGTGAATACTTCTGTCTCTCTTCGACTCCTCAAATGTTTTCTCACTTGTTCTAAATAGCGAATTCTTTCTTCTGAAACAGAAAGTGACTATTATAAGTATACTTTTATACTTTACTGCTTTTAGACGAATAAAAGTTAACGAAAGGGTAGTAGAAAACATAAAATAAATGCATTTAGTATAAACAAATCTCATTTATATTTGATTATCTTAAACAAAAAGAATACAAATAAACTAATAATTAGGTATTAATATTTTACAGCAGACCTACCTATGGTCATACGACTTAACCTTTCCCTTAAACCAGAATCTGCAAAAAACTCAATATCAGATACATCAGAAGCATCAACGTCAGATAAATCTTGTTCTAAAGGTTTCTTTATAGTGCTCATGTTTTCGTTATTTTTTATAATCTGTCAAGTTCTCACCTTAAGTCAGCTTAATTTTGTATTACCGAAAGTACTAGAAATTACCTTTTCCTTTCCTTTAGGAAATAGATAAAATACCCCAAGGGTATATAGAATATAATATATATCAGAAAAGGTATACCAAAAATATCAAAATTTTGATATATCACAATTTTAATATTTCTGATATATTCTGATAATATGCTGAAGGCAATATGGCTAATGTTGAAAAATTTAAGAATATTTTATTTTGGTTTGGTATTAAAGCAAATTTGCAATTTTTAGTGCACAATATTATTTATTACTACAAATAAATATGGAAACATGTTTTGTGTATGATGAAAATATCCATAGATTAAGTAGATAAGAAGGTACATAACGTATGTACAAAATGCATTGAGTATTGTGACTCAAGTATAACAGGTAAAGCAATGTTATCTAGTGGGACACAGGGGGTATATTTTACAAGAAGTCTTAGATACACTCCTGTACACCCCTTAAGAATATCATATGGAAAGGCGGCGTAATAATATCATTTGAAAGGTTTTTACATTTTATATAAGTTGATGAAAACCTTTTAAATCGGGTATCATTTGAACCTATTTGCTGTTTAACATTTTTAATTGGGAAGGACCGAGGGTTGATCTGAAACTTCTAATAAACTAATATACTCAGCGTATTTTTTGAATATCATTTTATAATTTTGGGTATGAATATTGTAGTAAAAAAAAACGCTATAATTCAATTGTTTAAGTTTTTTTACTGACATTGTATATTCGAATACAACTACAACATTTGACTGACAACTTGTAACGTTCTGGACGCACGTTTCGCTAACCAAGTTAGCATCATCAGCAGATGATATAAACTAAAGTAACTTATCCTAACCGAGACTATTTATAGGTAAATGTGGTCACATTTGGTTGCACTCGAATAGGCCATTTGTCTTTATTTAGTGCTTTCTTACCACCTTTAACTATTTCTATACTCTCAAATGCATCCAATAATCTATTATTAGATACATTTTTAATTAACTTAAAAATTCTGTATTCCTATTTGTTTATGGAGCATTTAGTTTGCCCAACATATTTTAGATTGCAGTCATTACAGCTAATTTCATAGATGCCACTCCTCTCCTTCAAGTTCACTTTGTCTTTAGGGTTTCCAAGAAGATTTTTCAAACTGTTCTCCGTTTTGTAGGCTACTCTAAAACCTACGTTTTTAAATACTTTTTCTAGACGTCTCGTATATCTGGGATCATATGGGATTACTATGAACTTATTGGGAGCCTCAGGTGCTTGAAGAGTAGTGGCATATTTTAACATTTTCTTATGCTTATGTCTATTTACTAATTTATGTATAACATTATCATTATATCCATTAATTTTAGCTATATTTTTAATCCCATTCATTTCATTGTTAAAACGTTCTTCAGAAATGAAATGCTGCCATTTTGTGTTGACGACAATGAACTGGGTCGGATGTTATATACCTATCAGTATTAGTACATTTCCTATAAATATCAAATTCTAATGTATTGTTATTTCTAATAACTAATGTGTCGAGAAAAGGTAATTGCCCATTGTTCTCCTTTTCATACGTAAAATTAATGGAAGGATATTTATTGTTTAATGTTTCTAAGAAAGTGTCCAAATTTTCTGTTTTAGTATTAAAAATAGCAAATATATCGTCTACGTATCTATACTACACCCTTGGAAAATACTTGAGTTCTTTTTTGAATTGTTCTTTGTTTCTTTTCTTTTCAGATTTTTTGAAAAAGTCTTGGGTTAACCAGCCGAAACGTCAATAAAAACATGCAACTTAGCTAGTGTTGTTTTTCTTGACACTAGTGTCATTACATGCACCGAAACCCAAGAAAATCCATTATTTAAAAAAAAAATATATATACAGGGTGGTGCAACCAAGATGGGGTGGACGATTGTGGGCAAACGGAGAGGAATTTGAAAAAAAAAAAATTGGGATATGATTGATAGTCAAGAACGCTGTGTTTTAAAATTATACCCATTATACAGGGTGGTCTGAAAAGTTCGTGGTGAACCAAACTTGTGTTTTTTTTTAAATGGGATACCCGGTATATTATTATTGTAGTTGATTCTCCTATTCGTTGCGATCATTTTGATATGAGGTTAGTTGGGTCTAAAATTTATATAAGGGAATGGGACGAGGTTAAAGTGGAAAAAAGGGTTATACTCCGGCCATTTTTTGAAAACAATTGAAGCAGGTATGGAAAAACCAAATATTTTATAAAATATATTGTATCTAGGACTACAATAATCGCTTGTAAGTCGTTCAAAATTATTCACTGTTATACAGGGTGGTCAAGTTTTGCAAATTTACCATGGATTGAATTTTTTTAAATGGAACACCCTGTATATTTTACTTTCATGTTAAAGATAACATTACTAGCTTTCAGAAAATACCTTATTTGATATCTTTCTGACCAACAGTTTTTCAGTAAATTAGCTGTGAAATCAAAATTGTTTCATTTTAACACGAATTACTCTGAATTCACGTTGTTAAAATTGACAATTTAATATTAGGAGGCCATGATATCATCATAAATTGAACAAAAGATTGACTGTCCTGTCAAAACAGAGGGTCAGAATATTGTCATCAGTAAATAAATATTGTTCTTTGATGATGCGATGCCGAAATAAAAACAAGATAGAATCTTTTGCAAGTTTATCATAGAGATTTCAAGAAACAGGAAATGTTGCTTTCAAAAAAACGTAAAGTAATTAATAAACCAGTTACCAATGAAGATAATGCTTTGACAGTATTAATAACAGATCTTTTTTTACAAAAAAAATAAATTTAATATAAATCAACAAAAACAATGTAATTAAAACTTATAAAAGATGTTCAACTAAACCACCGTTTTGCTGAAGGCACATTTCGAGTCTATCCATAAATGAAAGTTCCACTTTTCTCGAAGTCAGGTCTGAAATGTTGCGAAAACTGCTTATTATTCTCAACTTCACATCTTCCACTGTGTTTGGAACCTCTTTATAAACTTCTTCTTTAACATGTCCCCATAAAAAGAAATCTAGTGGCGTTAAATCGGGTGACCTCGCACGCCACTTAACTGGTTCACCTCGCCCAATCCAATGCTCTCCTTTCTAATTATTGAGAAAATGTCTTACATGCCTATGGTAATCCGGGGGTGCTCCATCATGTTGGAACCATAAGGAATTTCTTAACATTAAAGGTAAGTCTTCGAGCAATATGGGCAACTCATTTCTCAAAAAATTTAAATAGACTTCTCCCGTTAAATGCTCTTCAAAGAAATATGGTTCTATAACATGAGAGCCAATTATACCTCCCCAAACATTAATTGACCATTTATTTTGATGGTCCACCTGACGAATTAATGTGGATTTTCGGTTGAATAATATTGCTTTTAAAAGTTGCTTCATCTGAAAACAGCACCCTATCTACAAAACCTGCAAATTGTATTTAAAAACCAAATTGAAAACTCTTGTCGTTGGACGTAATCGCGATCATACAGTTCTTGGTGTAATTCAATGTGGTAGGCATGATATTTATGTTGTTTCAGAATCCGTTTAGTTACGCGTTCAATATATGAGCTCTCTCAATTTCCCTGGTACTTGTGTGTGGATTTTCTTGCACTGTTAATAACACTGTCAAAGCATTATCTTCATTGGTAACTGGTTTATTAATTACTTTACGTTTCTTAAAAGCAACATTGTCCGTTTCCTGAAACCTCTCTATAAACTTGTAAAAGCTATCTTGGTTTTTTTTCGGCATCGGGATATCGTACCGCATAAACCCTGCTTGCTAGTAAAGGGTTTTTTTGACACTCGCCCAAAAAGTCATGTTTATCAACTCTGGAGTACTCAAACTCATTGTTACTTAACAATTTCTCGGCTTATCGTCAAAAAACAATGGTAATTGATGCCAATTTTCTGACACTTTGCGGTTTTGACAAGAATGTCAATCTTTCTTTTCATATATGATTATATCATGGCCTCCTTATATTATAGGTAGTCAATTTAAGCAACGTAAATAATACCGTTTCTGTTAGAATGAGTAAATTTTAGTTTCACGGTTAATTTACTAAAAAACTGTTGGTTAGAAAGATATCAAATAGGGTAATTTATGAAAGCTGGCGATGTTATCTTTAATATGACAGTAAAATATATGGGGTGTTCCATTTAAAAAAATTCAATCCAAGGTAAATTTGCAAATCTTGTCCACCCTGTATAACAGTGAATAATTTTGAACGACTTACAAGCTATTATTGTAGTCCTAGATACAATACATTTTATAGAATATTTGGTTTTTCCATATCTGCTTCAATTGTTTTCAAAAAATGGCCGGAGTATAACCCTTTTTTCCATTTTAACCTCGTCCCATTCCCTTGGTATAAATTTTAGACCCAACAAACCTCATATCAAAATGATCGTAACGAATAGGAGAATCAACTAAAATAATAATATACCGGGTGTCCCATTTAAAAAAACACAAGTTTGCACCACGAACTTTTCAGACCACCCTGTATAATGGTGTATAATTTTAAAACACAGCGTTCTTGACTATCATCATATCCCAAAAATGTTTTTTCAAATCCTCTCCGTTTGCCCACAATCGTCCATATATATATATATATATATATATATATATATATATATATATATATATATATATATATATATATATATATATATATATATATATATATATATATATATATATATATATATATATATATATATATATATATATATATATATATATATATATATATATATATATATATATATATATATATATATATATATATATATATATATATATATATATATATATATATATATATATATATATATATATATATATATATATATATATATATATATATATATAGTATGTTTTCATTTCACTTACACCAACGTCATAACAAGAAAATGATCCTTGTTTGGAACATGTTCTGCATCACAGCAGACACAATGATCCATTTTAGTCAAACGACGATCGCGATTTTGCTCTTATTAGAGCTAATCAGGCCGCCATAGACTAGCCAGCCCCGTGTAGGGCAAAGGCACAAAATTGAATCACAAAAACAACTACTCCGCTGGCTAATACCACGACCGGCATTGAATTACATTGTGACTCCTGGCTTTCGTTGGGAGTATTAAATGATGTATGTTTTCATTCCACTTACACCAAAAAAAAATATATATATATATATATATATATATATATATATATATATATATATATATATATATATATATATATATATATATATATATATATATATATATATATATATATATATATATATATATATATATATATATATATATATATATATATATATATATATATATATATATATATATATATATATATATATATATATATATATATATATATATATATATATATATATATATATATATATATATATATATATATATATATATTATTTATGGGTAGATTAGAAACCCAATTCAAAAAAGAACTCAAGTATTTCCTAAGGGTGTAGTATAGATACGTAGACGATATATTTGCTATTTTTGATACTAAAACAGAAAATTTGGACACTTTCTTAGATACATTAAACAATAAATATCCTTCCATTAAATGTATGAAAAGGAGAACAATGGGCAATTACCTTTTCTCGACACGTTAGTTATTAGAAATAAAAATACATCAGAATTTGATATATATAGGAAATTTACTGATACTGATAGGTATATAACATCCGACTCATTTCATTGCCGTCAACACAAAATGACAGCATTTCATTTCTTAATTCACAGGTTAGTCAATTTTCCATTAAGTAAAGAACGTTTTAAAAATGAAATGAATCGGATTAAAAATATACCTAAAAGTAATGGATATAATGATAATTTTGTACACAAATTAGTAAATAGACATAAGCATAAGAAAATGTTAAAAGATGTCACTACACTTCAAGCACCTGAGGCTGCCAATAAGTTTATAGTAATCCCATATGATCCCAGATATACGAGAGGTCTAGATAAAGTATTTAAAAACGTAGGTTTTAGAGTAGCCTACAAAACGGAAAACAGTTTGAAAAATCTCCTTGGAAACCCTAGAGACAAAGTGGACTTGAAGGATATGAGTGGCATCTATAAAATTAGCTGTAAAGACTCCGATCTAAAATATGTTGGGCAAACTAAACGCTCCATAAACATTCGTTTTAAAGAACACATGGCACATTTAAGATACGAAAGAACGGAAAAGTCAAGCGTTGCCTAACACGCGTTGGAAAACAATCACCAAATAGGATGAAATAATCTTAAGTTATTTAAATATTTCTAATAATAGATTATTGGAAGTTTGAGAGTATAGAAATAGTTAAATGTGGTGAGAAAGCACTAAATAAAGACAGAGGGCCTATTCCCTTTAGTCCCCTCTATTGCTTACTTGACAACGGTGCAGTCGGGTGCAACCAAGTGTGACCACATTTACCTATAAATAGGCTCGGTTAGGATAAGTTACTTTAGTTTATATCATCTGCTGATGATGCTAACTAACAAAATTACCCAAACGTTTAAAATTATTTATGCCACGGCAAACCACCTCTTCATGTAATTTGACACATTTCCTCCTCTATTTGAAAATACAGAGAAATCTAAGTAAAACTTTGCAGAATCATATAGTTTGCATTTATTCGAAAGTTTTTTTGTTCACGTGATCCACACCATTTTAAGTGGTTTATGGTTTTCTCTGAAATTCTTAAAATCAATTAAACTCCGGCGAGTTTTCATTTACTAAATGAACAAAGGTATTATATATATTTAATTTATTGATATTCACCCATATGCCCAAGAAGAATTTTAATCAGTAGGCCGATATTTTTTACATAATGAAATTTCATGAAATTCACCATAAACCCATAAGATCTTTCCCAAACGGGTTCATTGTTTTGATCATATGTAATAAATACCCCTAAAGATGCCTAGAGTAATCGAAAACAAAACGTCGAAAAATAATTACACTTATCGCAGGAATCATGATTTCTAATAATTAAAAACTTCTGTTTTAGGATATAGAAGTTAGTGTTACAAACTTAGCATTTTTATATAAATTTCCACAGTATTTTCTTGAAAAATTTATTTCTGTCAAAATCACACTGTAAAAATGAATATCTAAAGTGACGTAGTGAATACATTTATTGTTTTAAGCTTTACATTTTAAATAGACGCTTAACTAAGAGAAAAAACTTTAAGTCTAAGTAATTTTTCAAACAATTTGAGCAGAAGATTCGTCGGTGTTGTCGTAAGCAAATCGCGTGCAAACGTACAATATCAACACCGTAATAATGACGTACTCAGAGACGGATACGAAAAAGGCGAAATAAAAAAATCCCTTGTGGCAGTACCTCCAGCCTCCTAGGAAGAAATCCGGTTTCCATTCCACGAAGATATTAACAGAAGCTAAAAGAAAATGATTAAATAGTTTATTAAAGTAAAATTTATATTTTGAATTGGCTCTACAAGTTTTGTTTTGAAACATAAAAAAAAAGTTAATTACATTAGTTTTAAGGTTTTATCTGAACCATTAAGGTTTGCTAACAAAAAAAAAGAACAAACACTTTTCTTGATAAAAAGAAAGTTTGATTTGGAGAAGAGTTTTGTTAAAAGAACCTTACCTATTTGTGCACCTACCAAAGCAACCAGTATATATTTTCTACATTTTTATGTTGTATTTGTCAAGCCGAAAGTCACCGTTCTGTTGTAACAATTTATGCAATACATCTAATTCACAAATTTTTTTGTCTAGATCTAACATACGTACAAACAAACATTCATTCACTTACTATACCCACTTCAATAAAACCACTTCTTCAACAGTCGGAAACCATTTTTTCATTTGTTTTTATTTCTTATTAATTTTTTTATCTTTCTAATTTTATAATTTTTTATTTTTTAAAACTTTTTTTACATAATTTATAAAAAAAACAATTGTGACATTTACTATTTTATCAACAACAATAGGGTTTTTTTTCTCTAGGAGATACAATTTTTTCAAACTTTTTTAACATTTTTTGCCACCATTTTGTTTAGCCATACAGGATTGATAGAAATTTTCCAGTTCATCCCTATTTCACATTTCATTTTGTGCAAAATTTCAACTCAATCGGATAAGTAATTTTTTGATACTGATACTTTAAACACTTCATTAAGCGGCCATTTTGTTCCACTATAATGTCAACTCACTAAAATATTACCAGTTTATATCTATATCACACGGAATTAAGAAAACGTGTTTTTCGTAATCTGGATATCCTAAAACGTAAAGATCTGGAGAAAATCTCGAAAAACGATATTATGTGGAAAATCAATTATATAGTCATTTGTTTTATATTTTTCCTGTTTTTCTATTTCTATGTAATCTGTAATATATATATATATATATATATATATATATATATATATATATATATATATATATATATATAATATATATATATAGTGGGTGTTCTATTTAAAAAAGTGCAGACAACAATTTTGTATTCGGTATATGTATTGATGCTTTATAAACTGCAAATTACCACCCAAACGCCCAATTTTAGATTTTTGCTATTTTTTATAGTGATTTGAAAAGTATTTTTCAAATAGCTCCAGTTTTCAAAAAATTGCACATAACCTTAATTATCTCTGAAACTACGCAGAATAGTTTAAATTGGTAACTTATGTTTATTTTTGAGAAGGAATCAAATAATGAACAAAAATACAGGGTGTAAAATTTTATAGTTGATGTCGTCCTAGCAAAATTGGGTTACCTTGGAATGAAAACATTATATTCTAAAATAACTTTAAATTTAAAGAAACTTTTGTTTAAAACTGTTTTTCGAAGCTATTACGGATTTCCAGTCTAGTGGCATGGTGTACCTTTATCTAATAAAGTAATTAAAACACTGCCAGATGAAGGGTTTCGCGACGTTGTTAAGTTAATTGTTGTAAATGATTAAAAAAGAGCTTATTCCATATTTTTTATTAAGAATGGTAAACCTGAAGTAAATTTTTTAAAAATATTTTGCCGAATGTTTTTATCACTGCAAACAATATATCTGTAAAAAAACTGAAAAACATTATAATAAAACTTCACTTTCACTTAAATGAAAAAATAATTTTAGTGTTCAAATAGAATTTTTTATTTCAAGATGCGGCTTACAAACACGACGTAAGAAAATAATACAAAACAACAAAATATTAAAGAAAATAACGGTAATGGCGTTTTTTGTAATTTCTTGTTGATAGTGTAAAAAGTGAGGACCTTTTTTTTTAATCGTTGAAAGCAAAAACTAAAGATTTTTTAACGTAATTAGTAAGAAGAGGTTTATTTAATAAAATAATATTATAAACTAGTAGGAAAGGACTTAATAACCTACGAAATTCTTTTAACAACCTAACTAGAGGCCGTCACAATATCTGGAATACTTATAAAAAGCACTGTCTTTCTTAATCATATACCCCCCCTGGTCTAATTTTCGGGTATTTCAACAGTCACCATATATCACCATAATAACAACACCCAGTCCAGAGGTCAAGTACTGTGTAATGCCATAGACAGATCTAATCTTGTGCTACTGAACAGTGGAGAAGGAACAAGGTTCAATACACTTATTGGCACCTCTTCAATATTGGACCTAAGTTTTTGTCATCCATTATCAGCAACTTCCTTAGAACAAACTTACAAAACGTTGCCACTTGAAAAATGAAAATTAGCGAACGCAAAGTGGGATATATTTCAGAATATTATTGAAAACCGAATACGGACAATACAAAATGATAATGACAAACAAATTCCTAAAAGCATTTATTGACATCTTGGTAGGCGCAGGAGAAGATGCTATTAGTAAAACATCACAACTTATGCAAACGCAACCCAATCCCATGGTGGAATGAAGAGTGCAAAAAGGCAGTCATATTAAGTAAACACGCGTTCAATAGATACAAAAGACATAAAACACTCGAAAACATGATACATTTCAAATTGCTTAAAGCAAAAGCTCGGTATGTTGTCAAGAAATGTAAAAGGAAATCATGGTCCAAATATATCTCAACAACTGCATTCTTAGTTAACTTACCAGAAAGTGCTAAAACACACACCTATAACCATGTCTGGACACACCTAGAATATGGGCTAAAGCAATTGTAATTCCTATCACTGCACACATCGAAACTCGAAGCATACAGACCGATATCTTTAACCTGCGTTATGTGCAAGGTATTAGAAAAAATTATCAACACGCGAATACCTGGTACCTGGAAAAACAAAACCTTCTGGCTTCTGAGCAAAGCAGTTTTGCCAAGAATCGTTGCACTAATGATAGGATTATAGACCTGGAATCCGAGATCCACGAAGCCTTCCTAATCCAACAAAAATGCATTGCTGTATTTTTTGACATCAGGAGAGCCTTTGACACAGCATGGAGATATAAAACACTACAATAACTTTCACAATGGGGAATCAAAGAGAATATGCTTGCATTTCTAAATAACTTTTTAGAAAAAAGAAAATTTCTTGTTAGAGTTAACGGAGCACTATTACAACATTACTCATCACGTGACAACACCAGTCAAATGCAGATTATTCGCCGACGATCTTGTACTTCTTATCAAAGGAGAAAACATACATATAATATCCATTATTCAAAACCACCTTAGAAATCTAGAAGACTAGTTCAGAAGCTCCAGATTCAGATTTTCAACCGAAAAAACCAAATGTGTTCCTTTTCGAAAAAGACAATAGAACCATCTACACCCTCAACACATTTATATGGATAGAATCTAGAATTCGTGGAAAAAATTAGATTTCTAGGAATGATTTTTCGATAGAAAACTTACTTGGGCGCCTCACATTAAATACCTTATTGCCACGTGTCAAAAAGAATTAATTTACTAAAAATAGTATCGAATACATCCTGGGACGCTGACTTTTAAAAATGTATAGGTCTCTAATCCGATCCAAACTAGATTATGGCTGCATAGCCTATAACACGGCAACTGCCTCGGCACTTAAATTACTGGACCCAATTCACAATTCTGCACTATGGATTGCCCTTGGAACCTACTGTACAAGCCCTATTGAAAGTCTTTTATGCGAGGCAGGCGAACCCTCCCTGCGCTACAGAAGAATGTTTCTGAGTCTGTCCTATACTTCTAGAGTGGCATCAAATCCAAATAATATCGTATTTAATAACGTATTTTCAAATAGGTATAGTTCATTGTTTGAACTACAAGCAAGGGCCAGACCAGCATTTTATGAACGGATCAATCGTTATCAAGCTAGTTTACAACTGACATTTCCCAAATTCTTTCCACATAATCTAGAAACTACCCCTCCATGGATAATTGTTAGACCTTTCTGTATTACAAGTCTTAGCTGTTTTAGCAAAAACGAATGTAATCCCTCCCTTATTAAATATAAATTTCAAGCCTCCTTAATGACTTTACCAAGTGGTGATATACTCTATACAAACGCCCCCAAATCACAAGATGGAACGTCTGCGGCCATCGTAACCACCAGCTCAGTCCTTGAATATAAGATGTCTGACTACACCAGAGCCTACACTGCGGGGCTATATGCCCTATTCCAAGATCTAAACTGTATTAATCATAATAACACCCCATACTCCCCTATAATCAGAGACTCTCTTAGTGCTAGATTCGCAGTAAGGCATATTTACACTACACATCCTATCGTACAGCTCATTCAGCAAATTCTATATAAAATTCAAGCTAGTGTAAAAAAGGTTGTATTTATATGTATACCATCCCATATTGAAATCTCGGGGAATGAACAGGCAGATGCAGCAGCACGATCAGCAGCAACAGACATTAATTCAATGATTGTCCAGAACACAGTGAATTGTGATTTTAAATCTTGCATTAAAACTAAAGTGCTTAGTGCGTGGCAAAGTGAATGGGCTAATTCGCGATCGAAACTGTCCGAAATAAAAGCATTTGTTAAACCATAGAAATATTTCCCAAGCATCCGGAAAAGACAAGTTACACTGAGTCGGCTGAGAATAGAACACACAAGACGGACGCATGAATACTTAATTCTAAAAACTAACTAACCAAAATGTGATATGTGCCATGATCCAATTTCAATTAAACATATTTTTACAGACTGTCGAAGATAAGAACATAGAAGACATCAATACGGTATTTAAATCACTATCCCCGAATCTCTAAACGGTAAATTTAGTATAAACAATCTAATGAACTTATTAAAAGACTGTGACTTACTAGCGAAAATTTAGTTTAAAAAACTCGTTTTATTGGTAATGTCATAATTATAGTATCTTACCTATGTTATCTTATGCGCTAATGACCTTTGTCGTCGATGCGCGTCTGAATAAAACAAAATATTATAAATGGTGTTCCATTTAAAATAACAAAGTTATTTTTTTACTTTCCAATTCTAATTTGTTTCTTTTTTAGCAAATCCCAACAGTTCAGATGAAACCTTAAAACATACATATTTAGTATTTTTTAATATCTCTTGAAACAAAACTTGTAGTTTCTTTTCAAAATATAAACAGAAATCTTATAAATGTTACAAAAGGCACTGTTTTAGAGCACGACTCCTGTATTCAAGTAAACATCATTTAGATTTAAAAATTTATCCAATTTATTGGATATTTTATATATATATATATATATATATATATATATATATATATATATATATATATATATATATATATATCTCCCTAGGGAGGGCAGGTGATTCATGAGGAAATGTCAATACTTCAGGTACATATTCTGGACCAAAAAATTAACATAAAAGTCTATATAAATAAGTGTCCGCAAGGCCTTAGTTCTCGAGATACAGGGTGTTAAAGTTTTTATTTAATTTTCCTATTTTTTAAATAAAATCTATAATAATGTAAATAATGGAGTAAAAATTGATATACGGGGGTTTTTTGGTATGACAAATTCGAATCTAATATTAGTATTGCTCTTACTTGTAGGGGGCACCACCTACATGTCTTTCTACTCCTTCGAACAATCACAACTTTTTGGTACAGTCTTGTATTACATTTTTGAGTAAAACAAATTATTCCCTTGCCATTTCTACGTCAAAAAGGTATACCTGTTAAAAGTGGATACGAGCAATCGTTTTCGAGATATTTGGATTTAAAACAATTTCGGCGCATGTAATTTTTTATCGCAATCCAAATTTAAACGAATCTTGGCACAAAAGCTTTGAAATGAAAGACTAACACATTTTTTTGAGGTGTGTATTCAGTGCCTCAGACATAAACTAAACAAAAGATATTTAATTTTTATTAAAATTGTTATTATTAAGTTGTTTTTAATAAAATCTAGGTTACGTTTTATAATTTTCAAAAATTCCACCATTTGCTTCTAAGCACAGGTCAGCTCTATGGTGTATAGCTCGGGTTGCTCTGTGGATACATTCGGGCGCATTTCTTAGTGTTTGTGCTGCGTTTGTTATCCGATCCAATAATGCTTCTCTTGTATTTACTTTAGTGGAATATACCAGTGATTTGAACCATCCCCAAAGACAATAATCCAAAGGATTAAGGTCTGGCGATCTAGGTGGCCAATTAAACGGACCTCCCCGACCAATCCATCGGTTTGGAAAGTTTTGGTTTAAAAAATCTCTTACAAGTAAACTGTAGTGTGCAGGGGCTCCATCATACTGCAAATACATGTTTTGTCTTACATTAAGGGGAACATCTTCTAATAGATTTCGCAAGTGATTTTCAAGAAAGTTTAAATATTTTTCTCCTGTAAGACTACCGTCGATTACAAATGGACCAATTAAATGACCATTTAACATTCCACACCACACATTAATGCTAAATTTATGTTGGAAATTATGTTCTACTGTAGCGTGAGGATTTTCATAGGACCACCGGTGTTCATTGTGAAGATTATTTATACCATCACGCGTGAACTGTGCTTCATCAGTGAACAAAACATACCTATACAACCTTCGATCTTCATTAATCCAGTTACAGAATTGCATTCTCAACTCAAAATCACCCTCCTGTAAATGTTGAACCCGTTGTAAATGAAATGGGTATAAACAATTAATGTGAAGATTTCTCCAAGCAGACGATTGTGTAATTTGATAAGTATCTGCAATCCGCCTAGTGCTTATGCTTGGATCATTTTCGACGGCATTGAGTATAGCCTCTTCTACTTCAACGTTGGGTCCCGATTCCCTTTCAGATACAATTTTCGCACTTGGAAACATCCCAGATTCTCCAGTAGTAGTGAAAACTTGTTGAAAAACTCTTCTATCTGGCACCCTTCTATCTGGAAAACGACGCTGGTACTCCCCCACTGCTTGAATTGGGACCCCATTGCAGAAGCCATAGACGAATATCATATCTGCATATTCACGATGCGAGAATATCACAGGCATAATGACGTATTTAGATCTAAAGTTTCTTAAATGATTATTGTCAGATAATAAAAGTTATGAACAGAAATTGACAGTGACAAAATTTGATCTTATTATTAACTGACATTACTATTGCTAAGTAACAGGAAAAACGATGAGAACACCAACCAGCAGTTGTTCTGTCAGGCAAGGCACACTTCTATTTTTTTACAATACATGCATACTTTATGTGAATTTGATAAAAAAAATCACATGCGCCGAAACTGTTTTAAATCCAAATATCTCAAAACGGTTGCTCGTATCCACTTTTAACAGGTATACCTTTTTGACGTAGAAATGGCAAGGGAATAATTTGTTTTGCTCAAAAATGTAATACAAGACTGTACCAAAAAGTTGTGATTGTTCGAAGAAGTAGAAAGACATGTAGGCGGCGCCCCCTACAAGTAAGAGCAATACTAATATTAGATTCGAATTTGCCATACCAAAAAACCCCCGTATATTAATTTTCACTCCATTATTTACATTATCATAGATTTTATTTAAAAAATAGGAAAATTAAATAAAAACTTTAACACCCTGTATCTCGAGAACTAAGGCCTTGTGGACACTTATTTATATAGACTTTTATGTTTATTTTTTGGTCCTTAATATGTATCTGAAGTATTGACATTTCCTCGTGAATCACCCTGAATATATTATATTTTTGTTGAACCTTAAAATATTTAGGCTCGTGATAACTTAAAATGTTAAAATAATTGAAAATTGCTCTTTTATTCAGCCATGTATCCATCTTTATGGTAGATATTCTAACCTTGGATTAATGTTTTATAAACAGCTGTTATGAACTTTATTTGAAGTTTGTTCACGTCATTAGACATGCTGTATAGATAAATAAAATTAATAATATATAGACAGGACAAAAAAAATAGTAGTGGTAAAACTTAAGACTTTTAGTTATTTTTTACTCCATTAATCCAAATAACGAGAGATAATGACCCCGATCTAAAAATGATATAATTTTGACAATTTTCGGGTTAGAAAATGTATTATTAATTTATTTCTGCGATTTTAGTTAGATAATTTTATTGATTACTTATCTACCGCGGATAATAAACATAATATCCGTGAGTAATGATTTTATTACTCATGGCCTGTAACCAACCACAAAAAACACACATCTTTTAACTGCTTCTATTGCCCAATACAGTATTTAATACCGCGGGTAAAACAATTCATCTCGAGAATGCCATGAAAAAACAAAAGAGCATAATTTTATGGCTTTCCCAGAATAAAATCCCGGTAGGAGCAAAAAAAAATTATACTGATAACTTAAAAGGTCATTTATTCTAATACAAATTGCACCAGATTTATTTTAGTGATTAATATTCCCGGGAAGGGGGGCAGCTGCGCCCTCCGTCCTCCCATGGCGGCGCCCATGGACAAGCTCTATATAAAAAAAATAAATTTTTAGGTATGCGGTAATTACGCCCTTTTAATGAAGTTATGATTGCAGTGTTTGATAACAGGCTATTTTGGAAACGCTTGAGTTTTTCGAAATTGATATGGAATACATTTTTTGCTTACAAAAGTGTGGGTAATAAGAAAAAACAAAATTGAGTGATATTTATTATATTATGAATCTCTAAAATTTTAACCCAGGTTTAAGCCTCGTAAACTTTAGAGCTGACTTTCTTACCTACTTACACTTATTACGCCTAATACCGAATTACACAAAAGGCTTGTATGTATTGAGTGTCTTAATTTCTAATCTTCCAGTAAGTTCCATTTACTGTTTTTTCTGATTTGATTAAAACATGGCAAAAAGTATTAATTTTTGAGTCTTTTTTTAAGTTGTTCTTATAAATAACAATTTTAATGAAATTTACTTTAGGTAATCAGGCCTTATTTACACTCGCATAAATTCACAGATAAGACTTAAATCATGGAAACATTCGGTAACTAAAAGTTTCAAGATTAGCCATTTATATAATTTTTGAGCACCATTTTAAAATTTGTCGTCCCGTCTAAATAAAAAAATATATATGTATTATGTTATGTATACATATCAAAATCCAGATAAGTATAGTCAATCCTACAATGCCTAAGAACGCGGGCTGACGCAAAGGTTTGTAAATCAATATGATCAGAAAGATGAGTTGCAACAACCCTCCAACCATCATGTAATTTGGCAGCCAAGAATTTGTGGGGCAGGAAAGGAGGTACCGGGCACCAACGATGATTTTAGCCAATGGAAGGATGAAGTGGACGACTATACACATGCGTCGTAGGCCTAAAAAATAATAGAAAATATTATGTATATTATACTTTACTATTTTCATTCCCTCCCAGTTTTAGTCAAATAACAGTTGATCCTCATGTAATCAGTAGTTTTTATATTTTAAACTACTCATCGATGATACGAAAAAGTTAAAGCCTATGGTTGTTAGGTTGCTAATAAACTATATGAGCTCTTCTTATTGTTTATCGTAAGCGAGAAAAAGGAAATTTCTCAGAAGCAGGTATAATTACGATTTATTTTTTTACAAATGAGCTGTGAGGTAACAGTGTATTAGTCGAGTAATGTACACTATTTTCCTACGAACACAACACTAGGATAACTAGGATTCACTAGGACTTTTATTTCTACTTACTTTTCAACCCAGGTGGAAAAAAATTGTTTTTCTATAAGTGTGCTGAAAGTAAGCATTCTGTGTGCATTTACGTGTGGAAAGTGACACTTTTCCGCATTCGGGACAGTTAAATAAGAATTAATTCAACTCTTTAAGATTAAAACGCAACGATAATGCTTTTAAAATCTTTTTATTTTGCAGGAAACAATTATAAAACATGTTGAATGTGATTTAGTTTGATATATTTATAGAAGCTCAAAAAGTTTAACAAATCGTTTTGTTCGGTACCTTCTATAACATTTTTAATACTCCTTATACATAGGAGTAAAGCATTTGTCTTTAACGAGCCCCTATAGATAAAAATCTGGAATTATTGGGTCAGAGGAGCGGGAAGTTCATTCTATAGGCTCCCCTCACCTCATCTATAGCCAAATTTTCGCTCAACCCATATTCTGCCTATCATCAGCACAATGAGAGAAAATATACATACAGTCACTGTTCACTCGACAAAACAAAATTAACCGTACATATTTTTAGCTGGAAATACCACACTAATCGTTTACTTTTCAGCTCTCTTAAACTCGTTAAAAACTCTGTGATTTTTGTTTCTCCAAATTCGACAATTATGCTTATTTTCTTTGCCATTTAAATAGAACGTGGCTTCATCTGACACAAGTATTGTGTTTCGTTCAGATCTAAATAGATCCAATATCGTCCCACACAGCAAAAAAAGTATTTTCTTGAAATCTTCTTAATGCTTCATTTTTAAAACATTTAAATATCTCTCTGCCTTATTTTTGGAAATATCGACAGCAGCACCTATTTTTCTTACAGAAATTAAATTAAATCTTTTTCGACTCATAAGAGTCTGAGGAAGTACTCGGATCGCTATTATTTTCAAACCATTTTTTAGTGGTATGCTTACAAGGTGGATTCCTTTGAAACCTATTTCTAAAACGTCATAATTAATTTGCTCTCCGCATAAAACCAGAGAGTTGGGGATTTTTCGGTAGAGCTAAAAACAATGCTGATTTAATTCCACTAACTACCACTTATTTGTATGCCTAGTTACGAATTTTGCTTATGTTGTTTTCAATGCCTGAACAAGGGTACCACATTTAACATGTTTATTTCCAGCATAATGTTGTTTGTAGATTTTCACTGAAACTGTAATGGGTTTTGAGAAAGCCAAGGGATAGGCTATTTATTTACGGAGAAACATAATGGGTCACTCTTTTTTGGGCTACGCTTAATATGAATCTAAGAAAAATAGCGTACATGAAAAAAAATTATGAATCTTCAGACAATTATGTCAAAAACCCCATCTATTCAGTTGACATACTTTATGAGGCATTAGCAGCCAAAACGAGGAATATTTGGCTGCAACATCTCTTGTTTTGATCTAAAAAGACCGTTCTTAACAAAATTTTAAATTAATTTTTCAGTCCAAATAGCATTTATTCGTTCGATCAGGAGTTTGTGCAAACAGCAAGCTCCATATCCATATCTCCAAAATGCAAGCAGCTGCATTTTCAATATAAATATTGTTAATACAAAATAGGCAATTTGTTTGTTCAATAATTTAGTTATATGAGGTAATTTTAATTTTTTGTTGTTGTGTGCTGGTGCTCGTAGAAAAAATATTCTACTTAACACATGTGGAAAGTGTCTTTTCAGCACTGCTGACCGAACGACGATTGCAGCCTCGTGCGGGAAAGTACTACTTTCCGAATTTGTTAGTTAAAATACTATTTCTACTCTAGTGCTGAAAAATTGTAAATGAAATAAGCTAAAAGTAGGCATTGCGTTTTCTATTTTCTTTTAACTAATCGTGTTGAAATAGTATGTTAAAACACTAGTTTCATTAGGCATGGTTTTTTAAAGCAGGAGTCCTAAATTAGAAAACGAACCAATGGCTAGTAATGAATTCTTCGCTGAAAAATGAAACTAAATTTGGCAACATTTCTTCTTCAATAAATGAATAAATGTATTGGTTGATTAATCATGAAATGTCAAATATCAGTTAATTTTCTGTTTAAGAATTTTTTACTTGAATAACATCAATATATTTTGGTAGATACACTTTTGACATTGGCTCTATAAAAACTTAAATTAAGAAACAGTAATTCTCTATTCTGCATGCAATTTTAACATAATTAAAGTAACAGTAGACTTTTATAACCACATACTGCCTCACAAAGTTATAACTATTTGTTATGCTGTTTGTGTCCGTTTGTCAGAAAGTTCTTTGCATCATGAAATTTTGATTTCTGAGTCAAAATGATTGTGAAAGTGTTTGTCATAGTACCCCGTTTATAATGTTCTATTTACTGATCGAGCTTACCTTGTGTGTAACTGGGAATAGGATTGATGATTTTTGGAGCTGAAACCAAATATACAGTTATACAGAGTGTCCAGAAAATATGTGTACAACGTTTAATGGTAGATTTCTGACGTCAAAATAGGCCGATTTAAGCCAACTTACCTATATATAAAATTGCGACGTTTACCCTGCAGAGGGCGTCGAAGATTTTTTAAAAAAATTGGTTTTTCTTAAATTTCTTGAAAACGTGCTAATTGATTCTAAAGATTTTTGATTTATGGTCTAATACTACAAAATGGCGCTTTCTAATGGTATAGTAGGATAAGGTGGAAGTCTTCGTTACCATGACATTTAATAGTTTGTCATACGTTGAAAATTGTGTCTGTTTAAGAATATTAGATTATCTTTTTAATTTCGAATCTCTATGCACCACTTAACATGTACAACTATACTAACTCCTGTGAAAATTGATATGCTCCTGGTGTACGGGTCTTGTAAAGGAAATAGGCGTCAAAGTGTTAGGAAATTTGACAATATTTAACGCCATCTTCGGAAACGGGCAGCTTTGACATTTTCAAAAATTCAAAGCAGAGGTCGTAGGCGAGCAACTTAAACTGTCCAAAAAAAAAAGAGGAAGTTTTGGAAATGGTTGAAGAAGAACCGAGTGTCAGAGTCCGCCGCGTAGAACGGGGGATGGGAATTCCTAAAACTAGTATACACGATTTTTTAAAAGAGCAATTAATACATCCGTATCATGTCAAAAAGTTCATGAACTTTTACCGATTGATACTCCCATACGCCTCACATTTTGCCAATTTATTCAAAACAAAAAAATACGTGATCCACATTTTATCAGAAAAAAACTTGTTTAGTGACGAGGGGTGCTTTACAAAGTCTGGTGTCACTAACTTGGACAACGAACATGTTTATGCGGATGCAAATCCACATACCATCAATGTTACCCACCATCGGCATGGGTTTAGAATAAATGTATGGGCAGGTATTATTGATCGTTATCTTATCGGTACTGTGTATTTTCCAGACATATTAGATGGAAATACCTATTTAAATTTCTTGCAAAATACGCTGCCAATTCTTCTAGAAAATGTGCCCCTTTTGCTTCAATAAGAATTATGGTATATGCACGATGGTACCCCACCACATTTTTCCATTGCTGTTCGGCAATATCTGTATAACCCTCCGACTAAAGAATGATCCCTGGAGGTAAATATGTGCGATTACTTTTTGTGGGGCGCTTTTAAAATGGAAATTTATAAGATTCCTGTACATATTCGTGAAGTTTTATTGGCACAAATTTTAAATGCTGGCGCCATTTTTAATAATCCTCAGATATTAGATAAAGTCCAATTTTATTTTTAAAGAGTGTTACTAAGTATACTAAGACCATTTTGCATATCTGCTTAATTAATATTTCCTTCTTACTTAGTTTTCTTTTCATTTTTTTTAAATAAATCTTTTATACCACATTTGCCTCCAATTTTTTATTACAGTATTTAGTCATTTGTGTTTGTAAGTAATTGAAAAAATTAGTTTTTGCCAAAATCGCTCATCCTATGAAAAATTTTCAAGAGGGAATAATTTCAAAAAACATCAATCTACAAGATAAAAATAATTGATTTGTTATAAAAGTTAATCAGGCAAAAAATCAGAACGTATCTTTAGGTGTGTCGTAAGTCTTTCACTTTATTATAGCCAGTCACTATACCATTAGAAAACGCCATTTTACAGTATTAGACCATACAGCAAAACTTTTTAAAATTGGGACATTTCCAAGAAATTTAAGAAAAACCAATTTAAAAACAAAAAATTGACGCCCTGTGCAGTCTAAACGAAGCAATTTTGAATATAAATAAGTTGGCTTAAATCGGTCTATTTTCACGTCAGTAATCTTTAATTAAACGATGTGCATGTATTTTCTGGAAACCCTGTATATCGAACAGTTCAGTGTAATTCGTTCGATCACACTTGAATATAATATTGTATAGAATAAAACTGTATAACATGCGATAACAAATCCACAAGTTTATATTTATTAGAAAATGCATAAGTAAGATTATGCGATGCAAAACACACTTAACTTACCATCTAGAGAATATTCCTTCCAAACGAGATCAATTTGATTCTCAAGTTTTACCAATGGAGGTGTTTTAGACTTTCTCATTGATGAAGGGCCAGGAGTTTTCTTTTCTTTTCGGTTAGTTTGCATCTAACCTTTCAAAAAAAATTTAACTTGTCATTTCAAAATTTAACCTATATTCAGTGACGTTCTTTGACAGACATTTTTTCACATAACACTCAAAAAAGAAGTTAGGCTGTGGAAATAAGTATAATAAATTTTCAAATATTTCTTATCCTAAAGAAAATTAACCGATCTATTCTTCCTAGACTTTCGACTGATATTCTATAAACTAACAAAATATAAAAATAAAGGTTTGCTGAAGCCACTATCCTCGAAAATAGCTCCACGAATCGGACCAAATAAAGTTTTTTACGAATTGAATTTGAAATTCCAAAACATTATTCACTAAATTCTGTGGAAATCAGATTTTTAAACTGGTTAATCTGACTATTTTGCAACATCTTTTTTTCGAAGCGTCTTTGCTTATGTTTTAACTTCTTCGTAGCTCATTATTTTTTATTACCAAATAGTAAATATTACCACTGTAAAAAATTCATGTTCTGTAAATGATCTTCTAAAGCATGAAAACTACCTTCCAGCCCCAAAACAAAGACATAGGAAACCTACCTTTGGTTGCCTTTCCAGATTCGGAATCTACTGCTACTAAATATAAAGGACCAGCATCATTCAGTACTGGGCTACGAGAAAATCAATAGATAAGTATCACAAAAATTCTTGTGAGACACCTTGACCCAAATCGACCAAGCTCTAAAGCTTTTATACCAATAACGACGCGAATAACATCCTTATATGGCAAACCGTTTAACGCCGTTTCCTAATTTTAGTACAAAATTATTCAAAATGAGATGTTTAATAAAATTTTTGGTTTGACCTTTTTACTTCCCTCGTAAAAGGGAAGTATTGTAATCGTGAAAAAATCACTCTCAGAGATTTTTTCAGATCTTCACGTTTCAGGGTTCCTAGATGACGAAAAACATGTTTTCTCAATTCAGTCGGACTGTCTGTCTATCTGTTCGCGGCGTAACTAAAAAACTACCTACCCGATTGACTGAATTTTCGTCAAAAATTAAGGGTCATATAGGGATGACCTGGTAACATTTTGATAAAAATTCAATATGGCGAAACAAAATGGCGGCTTAGTGAAATGTTAAAACTAACTGGTAACATTTTAGTACGAATCCAAGATGGCGGAACAAAATGGCGGCTTAATAAAATATTTAAAAATTCAGCCCGAAAAAACTGTTTAATGGTTTGATTTCAAATTGTGTGCTATAACTAATTGTGGTATAGGGATCAACTAGTAAAATAATGGTAGTAATTCAAGATGGCCGAACAAAATGGCGGCCAAATAAAATGTTTGCAATCGTGAAAAAGTCACCCTCCCACTTTTACATATCTTTACGTTTTAGCGTCGCTAGATGCCAAAAAATATGTTTTATCAAGTCCGTCGGTCCGTCTATCGGTCTTTCTGTCTGTTTGTCAGTCTGTCAGTTCACAGCATAGCTTAAAGACTACTTACCCTTTTGACTTCAAATTTTGGTAAAAAATTATCCTTCCTATATGGATGGTCTGGTAAGATTTTGGTAAAAATCCAATATGGCGAAACAAAATAGAGGCTTAGTGAAATGTTAAAAACATTATTATTACAAAACTATTCATCCAATTTATCTCAAATTTTGCAAAAAATTATTATATTGGATCAACTGGTAACATTTTGGTGAGAATCCAAGATGGCGAAACAAAATAAAAAACAAAGAACTACTTAATGTTTTCAAATTGTATGTTACTCATGAAAACTATATTACTGTCAAGATTTCGGAACAAAATTGCGGCCAAATAAAATTTTTGTAATCGTCAAAAAATCACCCTCTCAGGTTTTACAAATCTTCACGTTTTAGCGTTCCTAGATGACAAACATGTTTTATCAATTCCGTCGATCCACCTCTCGGTCTGTCTGTCAGTTCGCAGCATAGCTTAAAAACTAACCCAATTGTCTTCAAATTTTGACCAAAAATTAAGGGTCATGTGGGGATGACCTGGTAATATTTTGGTAAAAATCCAATATGACAGAACAATGTTAAAAAAAAATTGTTAGACTGGTGTATTATTTGGGTATAAGATTCAGTAAAAAACAAAAAAAAGTTCTTTAAATTGTCGACATTTCGGAACTTAATTTGCGCATCCTCAGGACGCATATAGATCCTCTATCCTGCATAAAACCATATTATCAGTCTTTACCTACTCCGTTGGTCCGCAGATATTTCCTGGATATTATGTTTCTAATTCTATATCCTGCATGAAACCCATATTATCAGTCTTTACCTATTATCTGGTCCGCAGATATTAAGTTTCTAAATGGTTTTCGTTAACGATCCTCTTGTTTTTATTTGGGGTTAGGATCCAATAAAAAAAACTAAAGTATTTTTTTAAATTGTCGACGTTTCGCAACTTTACATTCTCAGGACACATATATAGATTTTATATCCTGCATGAAACCTATATTATCCGTCTTTACCTACTTCGTTTGTTCGTAGATATTTTCCAGATATTAAGTTTCTAAATGGTTTTCGTTAACGATCTTCTTGTTGTTAGAGTGGTGTATTATTTGGGGTTGGGAAATATGTGCAGATCAACGGAGTAGGTAAAGACTGATAATATGGGTTTTATGTAGGATATAAAATCTATGTGTCCTGAAGAAGGGACCGAGAAGAAACAATAAAGTTGGGAAACGTCAACATTTTAAAAAGGTTTTTTTACTGGAACCTAACCCCAAATAATATACCACTTTAACCTAACAAGAGGATCCTTAACGAAAACCAGTAAGGGGGAGGTTTGTCAAAAGCAGACCGTTTCCATGGATATGCAAAAATCTAACGTATCAGCTGCGAGGAAAGCATTGTCTCCATGGATACTCGCATTCTTTTCATAGCTCATGATAAACTTGCCAAACTTTGGGTAAAGACATTATAATATGGGTTTCAATTTAAGATTGCGAAACAAAATGGGGGCTCAATATTAAAATGGAATAAACTTGTACGAATTCAACATGCCGTAGCAAAATGACGATACGTGTCAATGTAAAAACTACTTATTGAATTTATTTTATTATGAAAAAGTGTGGCATAGGTAGAAAAAAATTGTAAAATATTGGTAGGAATGCAATATGATGGAATAAATGAAAATGAGAGTATATGTAACAGATAGTATATACTGTGACTATGTACTGAACTTAATTGGGTCACACTTCACTATTCCTAACAAATGGAAAAAAATCATAACGAAGGAAGTTCCGGGTAAAGAAATTTACCGACTTTTTGCTATATATTGCGCCAACCTCAAAAAGATCTGAAAAACTAAAATACAAATTATTTTAAAGTCAATAAAAAACTACAATTTATATTTTTTCAAGTCTCTAACTGTACCTTCGTTTGCGATCCGCCCTAGCAAAAAAATATATGAAAGATCGAAAAACTTTTTTTTTGTCACAATGTGTTTCAAGTTTGTGGATTTTATATTTCTAAATTTTTTCCTAAACTATTTAATTTTTTTTTATTATAAATTTTTAAAATTATTTAATCGATATTTCATTAAAAAATTTTATTAAAATTGAAAAAGTTAGCTCGTCTTCACTGGGATTCGAAAGTTTTCCAGTTTTTATAAAATTTGTCTAAAATGCCTATAAAATAATTTGGACAAGTTATAATTGTAAAATGCAGACAATCAAAAACCAACAATTTAATATTTTTTACTCAGTTTTTTATCGATATATGTTTGCTTGTTACAGTTGGAAACTATAGCGCTCTCACGTTCAAATTTAAGTTGCGCAGGGAAGTAGGCTACTACATCATGGACTATTTTCTACCTTCAATGTTTTTGGTAGTAACATCATGGGTCACTTTTTGGTTGCAGGCAGATGCTAGCGCACCAAGAGCTGTTTTAGGTGGGTATATACATACTATATTTTCTTCTACTTTTATAATACTGCATAAAACATAAATTAAAAAATCTAACAATTTAGTTTTTGAAAATACACAAAAGACATTAATTTAATTATATTTTTAATTAAAATAGCTAAGTATAATGTTTGGAACTTACTCAAAAATATTTATATAGAATTGTGAAACAAAAGACTAAAAACAAATAATAAAAACATTCTGATTTTTACTTATCTATCCCTTTTTTAAATTCAATTTTGTGCTTATAGAAAAATGAAAGCCTAAATTTCTTTGGCATTTTGTAGGCACCTCAACAATGCTTTCCTTTATAACTTTAAATGGAGGACTTACTAAAAACTTGCCCAAAGTGAGCTACATTAAGGTCAGTGAAATATGGTTTTTGGGTTGTTCGACTTTCATTTTCTGTTCCATGGCCGAATTCGCATTTGTCAACGTTATATGGAGAAGAAGGTAAGCACATTATAATTTCTATATATTAGATCAAAATACAAGAGTCAAACTGTTCTCCGTTTTGTAGGCTAGTCTATCTCGTATATCTGGGAATATATGGGATTAATATGAACTTATTGGGAGCCTCAGGTGCTTGAAGAGTAGTGGCGTCTTTTAACATTTTCTTATGCTTATGTCTATTTACTAATTTATGTACAAAATTATCATTATATCCATTACTTTTAGCTATATTTTTAATCCAATTCCTGTTAAGAAATGAAATGCTGCCATTTTGTGTTGACGGCAATAAATTGAGTCGGATGTTATATACCTATCAGTATTAGTAAATTTCCTATAAATATCAAATTCTAATGTATCGTTATTTCTAATAACTAACGTATCGGCCATTGTTCTCTTTTTCGTACGTAAAATTAATGGAAGGATATTTATTGTTTAATGTTTCTAATAAAGTATCTAAATTTTCTGTTTTAGCATCAAAAATAGCAAATATATCGTCTACGTATCTATACCACACCCTTGGGAAATATTTGAGTTCTTTTTTGAATTGGGTTTCTAATCTTCCCATAAACAAATTCGCAAGGAACGGAGATAAGCAATTGCACATTGCAGTTTCCTCAAGTTGTTTATAATATTAATTGTTGAACTGAAAAGAATTTTGATTCATTCATAATTTTGTGAGAAGCAAATATTCATCAATAATTTCTTTCTTCAAATTATTGATTTAGTAGTTCCTTTAGGTAATCTAAAGCTAGTGGTATAGGTACACTAGGAAACAATGAGCTTACATCAAAAGATATTAAAATTTCACCTTCTTTTAAGAGAACATTCTTAATTTTATCTAAATGAGTTAGTAACCTCAAAGTTATCGTACGAGATATTTAATTTGCTGAATTCTTCTACTAACCATTTTGAAATATTGTACGTTGGTGACCCAACAGCTGAAACAATAGGTCTCATGGACTTCCCGGGTTTATGAATTTGGGGAACGCAATACAGTTTAGATAACTGTGGGTTACTATGTGTTAGTTTAAATTTTAGTTTATGGGACACAAGGTTTTTACACTGTTTTAAGGTGTTTTTTACTTCTGTTATCATTTTTGATAACGGGTTTTTCTCAATTTAATCGTAACCAGACCAGTTTGAATCAAATTGTCTACTCCTTCAAGATAATCTGTTTTGTCTAGTATAACAACCTTATTTCCTTTGTCAGCTTTTAAATAAAAACATTTTATTTTCTTCAGTCCCTGGATAATTTCAGTATTTTTACGAGGAACATATTTTGACTTGTTGTTAACAACGTTTTTTAAGATTTGATTTCTGCAAGCCTCTCTAATGAATCCCTTAGTTGACTCTGGCACGTATTGAATGGAACTTTGGATATTCGCTATAATAGTTGGTAAACTTTTTTTTACTAGAGGCTCTGCAAAATTCAAGCATTTATTCAAAAGGGCAATTTCTCTATTATCAAAGGACTGAGAAGAAATGTTTTCTAGAATGTTCTCGATTTCCGAAGAAATCTGTTTTTGTGGTTTTAACTTTCTCAGTTTGTTTTTAAGTGAACACATTTTCTTCAAAAATTTGGCATCGATAACTACGAACATTTTTCTTTGGAAATCTAACCATTGTTCATATTCTAAATTACTAAGTTTATAAGTGAGTTTCTTAAATAATCCGTATGCTTCAATTTCAAGCATACTTCGTTTGCTATACAGATTTTTAATTTCTAAATCTAGCCTTTCTTTGGCAAAAGATTCAACCTTCCCAGTAACGGGTGATTGTTTAGGGATCTTGACTGAAATGAATTTAGGAAAAACTGAAAAAGACTTGTATGATTTAAGAAACCAAATATCTGCTGCTATTAGCCTAATCTTAGTACGGTACTTACAATAAAGGTTTTATTCCGGTGACTGTGAAGCCATGTTAAGTCCTAACACTGGAATCTGTGGTGGAAAATAGATCAAAATACAAGAGTTCTAACCACACTACACCACAACGTTACGTTCTGGACTCGCGTTGCGCTAACCGAATTAGCATCATCAGCAGATGATATAAACTACAGTAACTTATCCTCACCGAGACTATTTAATTATTAAATTATGGGGTAACACTTGGTTGCACCCGACTGCACCGTTGTCAAGTAAACAATAGAGGGGCTATAGGGAATAGGCCCTCTGTCTTTATTGTAAACGGTCCATAAACATTCGTTTTAAAGAAACATGGCACATTTAAGATACGGAAGAACAGAAATATTAAGCGTTGCCCAACATGCTTTGGAAAACAATCACCAAATAGGAATAAATAATCTTAAGTTAATTAAAAATATATCTAATAATAGATTATTGGGTGCATTTGAGAGTATAGAAATAGTTAAATGTGGTAAGAAAGCACTAAATAAAGACAGAGGGCCTATTCCCTATAGTCCCCTCTATTGTTTACTTGACAACGGTGCGGTCGGGTGCAACCAAGTGTGACCACATTTACCTATAAATAGTCTCGGTTATGATAAGTTACTTTAGTTTATATCATCTGCTGATGATGCTAACTTGGTTAACGAAACGCGCGTCCAGAACGTAAGTTGTGGTGTAGTGTGGTTAGAACTCTTGAATTTTGGCAGATATCCTTACCTGGTTATTTTGTGAAAAGTTTGAGCGAGTTTGGGGAGTTTTACGGCAGTTCACTTAAAGTTCTACGAATAATGTGTAAAAACCACACTTTGTTAGTAACTTTAGCAAGGCAGATGTACCATTTTACTAGAAAAATGTAGTGTTTGTCTGTGCTACTGGCTATAAACAGTGCATCAAGAATTTTTTTAAAGTTTAGAAATGCACATTTCAATTGCGAAACACGATATCGAGATGCGGTTCCTGGTGTTCGTTTGACCGATCTATTGAGTATGAGCTTCTACTTGTATGACTGAATATGTTCATAAAAAATAGTATATACAGGGCGTCAAATTAAACCTAAAATTCTCAAAATTTTTTTTTGCTTCTGACCAAAATGATCGTTGGCAAAAAAAAAACGATTTCTAGTGATTTTTCATACTTTCGTTTGTTCTACGAAATTTTTGACACATTCATATAAATGAAGCATTAATTTAACAACCTGTATACAAAACAAATCTTTATCACCTACCTTATAATTAGTATTTATACCATTATCATTAGTATCAAGAGCTGTGGATACAGGGTGTGACAAAAGTTAGCTAGAATTTACCGATCACTAACTTAATATATTCTATAGATCTTACTATGATTCGGTTTTGGATATGTTGGGCGAAAGATAATTACGATATACCAGCTGTGATAAAACTTTTGTCAACTATGGATTAGTTTTTGCTGCAACGGTTTTTTTTATTTTTTACTTGAGCTGTTTTTATTACTTGATATAGTGTATTTGTTTTTAATTCCAATGAGTTATACAGGATACACCTGCCAAATATGCAGGGCGTAATTTCTTTGCTCATTTTTGGACTAAAAGTTTATATAAACATGTGTCCGCAAAGACGTCGTTTTTTAGATAAAGTTGTTTGTTTTTCTAGGGACCGACTAATTTTACCCACCCTTCTCCTTGATGCCACTGGCCATTTTTACAGCAAATTTAAATTAAAATAGATTTTTTTTGATATTTTGTAGCATATAGAAATTATTTAGGAAAGTGTCCATTCCTGCCTATCTAATTTATTACAATTTTACGTGAATGGATACTTTGCTAAATAATTTCTAAACAGTACACATTATCGAAAAATTGTAAGAGACCAAAAAGTTACAGAACAGAATAGGGAATTTAAATTTGTTGAAAAAATGACCAACGGGTAAACGGAAGATAAAATGGGTCGCGACCTGAGACTCTAGACTTTTCTGAAATATATTAAAGTCATTTCGAAGGCACTATTAACCACATACAGTGCATCAAATTTTAATGCTTTATATCTAGAAATATACGAGGTCCATGAGAAAACTAAAAAAAAAATACTAAAACTTTAACACCTTGATATCTCTAAAACGAAGGATTTACAGACGTGTTTATATAAACTTTTAGTCCTAAAATAAACTACTCGCTGTATAACTCCTTTGGAATTAAAAACGAATATCCTCTATCAAAATTATTAAAACAACTAGAGCAAAAATAAAAAACCGTTTTGGCATAAAAGTCTATAGTTCACAAAAGTCTTATCCCAGATGGTATATCGTAATTATCTCAAGTCTGACATAATTCAAAAAATCACAAATCATTCGAAAAATAAACAAAACGTAAGTTTTAAAAAAATCTTTAAAGATAGATAACTTATGTCTTAAGTCTTATTTCAATATGACTTCCAAATTTTGGTTAAAAATAAGTCAGAAGTCCTTTTAATGTTTAATAATATATTAACATTATATTCTCGTATTATTATTATTATTATTATTATTATTGTAGATTACCAGAGCAAATTTCGTAATCTCCGCCGCGTCACGCCTCCGTAACTTAAGTCATTAGCTTGAATTAATTCATAAATCCGACTTAAGTTTTTGAAAAATTTTAATATATCAAAAAAAGTATGTTAAATATAAAATTTTAAGTCATTTTATAAAAAAAATAATTAAAATGAAAATCTAAAATTATTAAAACGATTTATGTCAATATATGACTTAAATATTTGAAGTGTGACAGTAAGTAAAATGGAAGTAAATAGGTAAAACACTCACTCGACGTTAAGTCCACTTATATATATATATATATTCACTTTCAAAAAAAAAATAAATAAATAAAAGAAAAACACTTTCACAAGAATGTAAGAAAGGTTTGAGGAAATATAATAAACCTTTCCTCTTTAGGGGTCGAAGTCCCAACAAACAACATAAGGTTTAAGATCAGCCGAATGTAGAGAGCTGTGGAAGTGAGGTCTCCACTGGTTATTTTCAGCTAAGAGAAGTAGTCCTAACAACTATCATATGCTTTAGTTGTTATGAAAGCAAACATATGACGTACATTTAAGATGCTTCTTCTAGAAGCAAGTGTTCTAAAAAAAGTAAAAGTTACCTGAACGAAGAAAAGGCACAGAAGGTTTATTGTTGTTATTTGTTTATGTAAATAAAAATGTTTTTAGAAACTTTCAATAAATAGATCTGTCAGCCAAGTGTTGATAAAACTTTTTTTTTAAGTAAAAATATAATAGTTACAGTACAGTAAAATAATAACAGCAAATATCGAAACTATTTCTCACAATCTGTTATTCAAAGACCTTAAGTCGAAATGTGGACTATATTAAACGCATGAAGTAACAGCAAAGTAGATCACTAACGCAAAACTAATCGAACAAATTAATAAATGAAAACATAAATAAGATGATTATTGCAGGCGAATCAGGCAAGTTGAAATTGTTTACACTAGCTTTCGACAAGTTGGATCACATCACTGGGAAAAACTTAATGATTAATATTTAAGCCACCTACATTTTGCTGACCACATACAACGAACAAGATATTAAAATAGTAGAACAAATAGTTTCTTATATCTATCTCTCGAAGAATATCGCTGACATGGCCACCCTTCGCAATACTTAAAAGTATTTTATTTAAACTTCCCACACACTCTCAAAGCACGAATCTTGTGTACTTTCAACGTTGACGTAAAATACGAAAACCTAGACAATTAATAAGAAGTTCATTAACTAACTGCAGACATTGCTACGAGCCTTGGTGGCCAAGATGGGTGAATCTTGGAATGAACAACAAATAAAATTGGAGAAGATAAATTACGATGTAGCACGGTGACAAGGAGGAACAAAAATGGTAGAGGATGCCCGCAGACTAGATGGCAGATTACATCATGAGATCGATATGATGTAATCGGATAGAAGAGGCACAGGAATCAGGAAAACGGCAATATGCAACTTTCATCATTCAAGCTGAACAGGCTGGCATATCTATAGCTATGAGAGAGATGTCCTCAGAGACACAATGAAAACAATTATTGGAATTTACATACATAGGAAACAAGCGCTGGTAGACGTCTGTTAAATAAATAAAAATTATCTGAAGTGCAGAGGCTACAATAATCTTACATATTGGCTAACAAGGCCAAATATTTTGCGTACCCCGTCTTCATAACACTATCTTCTACTTATAAAGTAGAAGATAATGACTCCTAAGTTCTCTTAGGCGTCATTATCTTCTACTTTATAAGAACAGGCTAATTTATAGCCTAAGATGGGAGATATTCCAAGGATTGAAGGATGAATTTTACCATATTTATTTTATTTTATTTCTCTAGAATGATTATTTTGGTAATCTTTCATAGGTGTATTGCAAATTATAATATAACAAGTATTGCTTTAAAACGTATCCTTACAATAAATATACTTTTTTTTTTTTAAGAAAACAAGTTGAAGTGAAAAAACCAAGCAGCAAATACATCTTGAAAGGTGCAGTCACACCAAGTTTAGCGCGAAGACAATTAAGAAGAGCCGAATCTTTCAACAGCCTTTATAAAACTCGCTCTTGTACGAGCCTAGATGAAAAGAACGAAAACGAAAAACAGATTAGCCAAAACAATTATTTAACCGTACACGTAAGTTAGCTTGTAACATTTACGTTTTTTTATAAATATCAAAAAGGTAAATTAAATATCTTATCGAATGTATTTCTTTTGCAGGCATTCCCAACTTCAATGCAGACCATACCAACGATCAGGATACCAAACAGTAGCCAAGACGAACTGATCAACATCGAAGATACTGTCACTACGATTCCAGTCCCGGAAAAACCTTTAAATAGAAATATTCCGCCAGCTCAAGCATGGACCACTATGTCCCCTCAAGAAGTTGCCAACTGGATAGATAAGAAGTCTCGGATAGTGTTTCCTGTGGCTTTTATTATTTTTAATTTGCTTTACTGGTCTTTTGTCTATGCACTGTAAATATTTTAAAGGTCTGGAATTCTGTAGGTTAGACATTCTTTGAAAAATCTTTAAGGGATTAATTTTGCATCATTCCACTAAGAGCAGAAGAGTACTGTGAATTGAGTGATTGAATGAATGTCTCGATCTCGTCAAAAAATTGAGGCTGAACGAAAGAACGACAATATTAATTAATTACCTTTTGGTTTAGTATTTGTCTCAGGCTAATAGGGTATTTTTATTCTAAAAATACCCTATTAGCCAAATACCAAAAACCTCAAGGCGGCATGTATTAATGAAATTGCGCTATTTTTATAACTTTCTTTTTTCTCTTATATCTCCCTCTTGGAATGAATACGAACTATTTCCAACAGATATTGGAATATCGGTTTAGATTTATTATTTTTTTATTCGTAAGTATTCAGTTGCGACTTTTCCATTTCATTCCTTTTGACAATGGTGGGATTGTACTTTTTTCTTTCTAGAAATCCAACTTTTACCTTTTTTAAACTTAGTAGTTACAATACATAACTACTAAGGTGGTACGCGACGAAAAACTATATCTATCTTTTGCGGAATACACTCGAAGTAATTGACGGTTTTCACATATAACAGTTGACATTTGACCGTTTATATTAACTGCTGACATTTAGAGGTATCAGATTTGAAGTTGGCATCTAGAGCATACACAGATCTGAATAACATCCGTGTTTGCATTTGAACATCGGGGAACCGGTGGTTTAAAAATCCGTCATTTTTCTCTACTACTCTGTAATACCCAAACGACTACCGATACGATTCCACATCGCACTGGTTTCGATACTTTGTGACTCACCTTTTTCTCTCTATTAAATTTCCAATACGCGTACACCGTCTAAATAACTGAAAAAAAATGTTTGCATTTTATTTGTTTGTTTATTATCCTAATGTTGAGCTGTCCTGGCAGAATGGCTTGGGTATGCAATGTTTCATGCTAGAAACACTTTAAATATTTTCCCTTATCATATTCAAATAAGTAAGAACATTTTATTCAAGGTAGTTAATAGTTGTTGTTATAATTACGGAAATTAGGATTATACACGATCAAATAGTCGAGTGCGGAGAGGACACTTTCCGTATGTGCTAAGGAGTTTTTTAAGCGCCTGAGAAAAGTAAGAAAATATGATTATTTATTTTACCACAACATATCCTTAATATTTCTTATTATTCATTAGCCATATTGGTATTATTTTAACCAACCTTTTTATAAGTCCTTTTCGGCCGGACGCATCAAACCGACAATGGTAACGCTTTTTATAATAAAATGAACTTTATCTGGTTAGTTTTGGTAAGACTTTAATGTGTTTGAAATTAACACATTAAATTTTTGGCAAATTGATTAAAATTTACTGCCTAGGCCAAAAGATGACAAACGTGGTTCTATTTTTGTTTGGCACGAAATGTAAAAGTTGAACAGTGTATTGTAAAAAAACATGTGTTTTATCAAGAATAGCAAAATTTACGATTTAAAAGCATAACAATATAATTATTTTTATTAAATAATATTGCATATAGCACACTACCCAAAAAGCATTAGCATGTTTAAATGCGAACTTTAAAGAAAGTGCGGAAAAGTACAACTTGCGCATGCGGAAAGTACCTACTTTACGAACGCTTGTGGACACATATTTTTAGATGTCTTTGTCCATTTTTAAATTTTTGGTTTTCAAATTTGAAGTCAAAAAACTGAATCTATTGTTACTTATGAATTTTTATTTGTACAATTATGTTAGTTAATGTTTTGTATTTTTCTATAACTGTGTATGTGATTTGTTTGTCTTATGTAGCTCTTAATGTATGTTCAATGTCAATCTATATTACTGAAACTATTGTAAGAATCTCTATTGGACTCAAAAAAGTATATTGAATCAAATTTAATCTTTAAGTAATATGTATTTATTATTTTATACGTAATACAAATTTGCATTTAAGCTATATGATTAGTTTTATTTTCGCCACCATTATGGTCGAAGACAAGAGGTATATAGTAAGAAAATTAATTAGTATTCTCTGTTTCCAAGATAAAATTCTTACAGATTACGAAAATTGAAGATATTCAAGCTTTATCGATTAGGAAATAAACAACCTATTGCAAACATTAATAGTACATTATTGGCTTTCACTGATCTTAATTTTTTTTAAAATGCGGTAGCAACGATAATTACACCAACAAGATAAGAAAGCCGGCTTAAATCGTTTGTCTCACATTTTGCTCAAGCCTAGCTCCGCCTCTTTTCGATTTGCCGGTTTTCATAATGCACTGTAAGAAATACCTAAAGTATCGCGTAATACATTATTGGAATCGCGCTACACTGAGAAAAAGTGTCAGTGAGTGAAGAAGAGACGAATCTTTGAATTTCAGTGGTGTGTACTCATCTTTCTTCCGAAACTTGAATTCTAAAGGAGGCGGAACTACCCTATATTATTTGTATTTTTATAAACGACTCTCGAAAAGGAGGTTCTTAATTCGACCCGTATGTATATTTTTTTAATGTTTGTGCGCCGATTACATCTGAACCGTTCGGTCGATTTACGCCATTTTGGACCTATTTTAGTTTCAATGTCATACCAATGATAATTATACCTTTCAGGTATAAGTGTTTTTGGGGACATATTTACACAATGTGAAGCTTATACGAGTATTGAAGCTTTGAATATTGCATGCTCATTTAATGTACTGGGTGACCAACGAACATCAATTTATGATATTTGAGATTTATTAATATACAGGGTGTTCAATAAAGGTATACATGTTCTATTAATTCCCAATATACACAAGGTTAACATTAACGTTAGATGTCCTTAACTAACCCCATTTCTTTAAGGAAACTGGGTTATTTAAAGATATCTAGCGTATATGTTGGTCTTCTGAACCATCAATTTTTACTTTAGAGATGTATTAATATACAAGGTCTACAAGATGAGGATAAAAAATAATAACACGGCATACAGCCGAACCGAATCGATTTACGCGATTTTTTCTTTGAACAAAAGAGGAACACACACGGATGGTCTCATTTTAATTTCAACGACGTTCATAGAGGGGAGGTCGAAAAGAGGGGATAAGTGGGTTTTTTGGGACATACTCACACAATGATTAGCTTATGGTAGTAATATTAAATTTTTATATATTTTTAATTCCGTATATATATATATATATATATATATATATATATAATATATATATATATATATATATATATATATATATATATATATATATTTTTGTTTTAAACTTAACAACGAGAGAACATAAAATAATATTTGTAAGGAATACACAAATACACACTTATTTAATTTATACAAATAAAATATTTAAAAACAAGTCAAGTTAGAGAAGGGTTGTGGTGCAGTAGTTAAATATTTAAAATAAGGTGAACAAAATTTTAATTTTCGGTTTCTTCTATGCCTTTTTTTAGAAGAAGCAATATCTTGATTTGCAAATTTAATTGTATAAAATATCTTAAGTCTAATAAATAGTTTATTTACACAAGCTATTTTTTCGTTTCACCAGGTGAATTTAAACCACCGAAATTACCCTTATTTTGGTCATATGCTTAAATTTAGTCAACATTGTTTTGTCACCCACAGATTTTGTTCGCTGATCAAAATTTACACATATAGGACAGGAATGAATACCTAAACATCTTTTTAATAAGTAACCACATACATAAACAAAGGCGTTTTGCTGACCATATTTTTGATTCGATAGTCATAATTAGGTAAGGAAACCGCGGGCATGGTATTATCAATGAAACTGTCATGTAAAATATCACTATTGGGATTAATAATCATTATTACAGTGTTGTATTTAAGGGGCGCTTCGAGTTTAAAACACCCTACAATGTATGTAGATTATTGTAGAGAAAGTTCAAAAAATTCCCTCTGAAGCAATTTTTAAAAACCCCACTGCATCGTTATATGCATTTGGAATAATATACTATTTCCGGAAGATAGTTATCTACCTCAGTGACATAGAAAAAAAACAGTGCAAAGGGTGTCCCGAAATACATAGAGAATTGACCGTATAGCATAAAAGTTGTATGCTGATTTCCCACCAAATGGACAGTGTTGAGTTTGTTTTTTGTTTGAAATGAAAAAACACATCCACGATAAAAGACTGCAACAAATCATACACTTCCACTAGAGAGACAAGTAAGTCATATGTTCTAGGTAATTTATGTCATTAGTAAAAAGTCTTTGAAAAGCTAAATCAACACGTCCAGATCCAGATAAGAAGAATTTCTTATTCACGCTTGTGGTTTGTTTGTACTGTGATCTTTCGAACAAGGTTATCATAATTAACGTATTATTTTGTTGCTTTTATATTAATATTATTATATTGGGTTAGATCATTTTTATCTAAAACACAAAGTGATGGTGCCACACAACTGAAGAAAGAACTCCAAAATGATGACATTGAGAAAGTATAGACACATACTACCCATTGTAATGATCCTTCCACAGGTTCACCTACGGAAATCTTGTTACATCTTTTATTTCCTTTAAATGATCAAATTTGGTCATCTTCTCAAACGCATCGATGACACCGAAAAGTCAACGTGCATTGGACCAAAGACCTAACTAAATAATTGAATCGGTGGTAGCGATGGGCGGTTTGTACAAAGGGCAGGTACCTAACCAACGCGAGCTTATAACTCGCGCTTACTGGGATACCTTATTATTGTGGAACAATTGGAATCCCTAATCCCTAGGACCTAGAAAGTTCAACGGGTTACCAAGGCCAGTCGGCCAAGGAGAAAACGCTGATTCCTTCACAGTAGCGCACGTGAGGCTCAGAACATCTAAGAGCATCACAAACGTGTTAATCCTTAATCTCGTGCAGCTGTCTCTTGTACAATTGTTTATACACCGACAGTAAAAACAATTGAATTATACTGTTGATTCATGACTTTCGTTGGGAGAAATAATGTTGTATTTTTATTTTACGTTACACAATGTTCCAACAAGGACACAGGCTACTAGTCGGCTGGCTAATACCATGACCGGCATTAAATTACTCTGTTAATTTCTGACTTTCATTGGGAGAAAAATTGTTAATGTTTTTTTTTGTTTCATGTTACACCAACGTCACAACAAGGATTTCTGTCTGGAACATGTCTTGCAGTGCCGCATGCTCGGCGAAGTATCCATTTCAGTCAAACGACGATAGCGATTTGACTCTTTTTAGAGCTCCTCGGACCGCCATAGACTAGCGAGCCTCGTGTAGGGCACTTATTGCATTTCTTATTGACGTTACTACTCTATACTATCAACCTTTCAACCTGCTTGCCATAAGTTAGGCAACTAAAAAATTAGAAACTGCCAATTCTCCTCCCTTTTATCAAAGAAAATAACAGCTTTTTCTTTTATTTCATGAATCGTGTAATTTGTCATCAATGACATTTCTTTAAAAAATACGGATTTTTATCAACACGTATTGTTTTTATACGGCTTGGATTTCCTGATATCCGCTAGCAAATTTAAAAACAAATGATCAAGCGTCCGCTTTCGTGGTAGCTTCTTCCTGAAAAGAACTTTTTGGTCCCTCATGGCCTAACTGATCACGTGCCATTATTTAGCTGCCTTGATAATGTAGCTGCACTTGGATGAGTTATAAAATAAGCAAATATTTATTATCAGAGCCGGTTATCTTGAATATTATTTTTATTTGTAAAAACGCATGGATATAAATAACGAGGCATTAAATAACAAAAAATGTAATGTAACAAAATAATAAGAAACAACTAACAAAAACTATTTATTTTATTTGATTATTGTTCACGGCAATATAAGTAAAAGAATAAGTGAAGTATTAAGTAATGTTAAGACTGAAGATATTTTTCGCGGAAAGGCTCCTATTGGTCAAAAAATGTTTGAATATTTATGACGAGAAAATTTGCGGAATTTTTTAAGTTTCTGGCCTCTAGAAAAAGTTAAAAATATTCAGCAATATCTTTTGCGCACTAGTGCGGACAAAATTTAATTCTGCGCACTTGTGCGCAAAAGTAAATTTTACGAAGTATCTATTTTGTGTATGCTAGTAGAAAAAAATATTTAAGTTAGGCATGGAATTCACAAAAGCTCTCTTGGAATACGTCAGGAAAGAGTTATTTACCTAACAAGTGCGGAAAGTGGTACTTTTCCGCACGCGTCAAGGGCGGAAAAGACACTTTCCTCATGGGTTAAGTACAAAATTTGTCATAGGATCGATATAGTCTTCAGATAAACGTCAATTAGGTTTGAGTTCAATAATAATATGCTGTAATTACAAAACTTATTGAGATTCTTACAAAAAAAATACTTACTTTGCAAGTATTTCACCTTATTGAGTGTTTTAGAAAAAATATTCATTCATTTTACGGAAAAAATACTTTTCCGTGCTAGTAGTCCTGAAAAGTTACTTTTCCGTACGATTTCTTTTCGTGCGGGAAAATGATACTTTCTGAACGATAAATCGTACGAAACAGTTTCTTTTCCGCACGATAGTAAGACAACTATTTTTCAATATGACAGCCGTTCCTAACGTAACTAGTAAGACGTGTGAGAGGTATTCACCTAAAACCTAATAATAAAATGAACCGGAGAAAGTATAATTTAGGTTCAATTTGCAAATAATCTCAGCACATTAAGGCGTAATATAAAAATGTAAAGTATTTAACATATTCAGTGGAAGAATCTGGATTGAATCCTGAGCAGGAAAATGTATTTAAGGAAATTTACAACATTCTTCGTGACACTGTGTCTTATTTTCACCACATATTTAGCATTCAGAAGAGTAGATTGTTGTCGCAGTATTATTTCTATTTTATGAAGCATAGATATATTGTGAAGAAAAGCAACAACTCTGTGCTTTATTTCATTTCAAGCATTTGGAGTTAATTAACGAAATTTTAAAATACTAATTCCAAATTGTGGAAATTTAGGGTAATACAAATATAAAACGTATTTCGTAATGACTGATCATATGATTGCTGTCAAAACAAAAAAATTTTCACTTGTTAATCACACGGGTAAGTAAAATTTCGAGAAAATTTGTTGGTAGGCATAGCAACATTGTCAAAACAAAAGCGTCCCACTGGCTAAAAATGATTGATATAAAAAATTTTTACTGAATCTTCCCAACACCGTCTCTACTAGAGTCGGTGTTGATCTCCCTCGCCCTTGAGTTTTTCTTGGTCACGAATTTTTTTTAAGAAAATATGTCTCGGCTGACGCCTTGCCAAATTTTAAAAAAATTCGGACTTCGAAAAATTTCCTGAAATAATTCAAGTTCTAGGGAGATTTTAAGTGAAAATTCATTTTCCTCATAAAAGCACCCGTTATAAACTAAAGAGGTTAAGCAGTCCAATTAGTTTCTGATACAGCCTTTATGATGAATCTACAGATAAAAATAAATAAATAAATAAATTTGATTTAACCAAAGGAAAACAACGCTAAAAATGATTTCGACATTACTCATACTTTTGCATTTTACATACCTATATTAAGTAAGCAACATAATCTTAATGGTAGTCAGTGTTAATAAGCGATATTGTTTTAGGATTTTAAAGCAAACAGCGCCCGATATCAGAAGCGCATACATAATCTGGCCGTAACCCAAATACGTTTGCGGCTGCAAATATTATTTTTATCGGTTTTACAACTGTCGCTTGCGTAAAATCAACGACTAACATATTCCTTAAAATACTTTTAAGTACGTAAGAAGAAGCAAACATTGACAATAAATGACGACAAATCATAATTTAAAGTCAAGTACATGTTTTCTAATTACATATTATAAGAGATTATTCAAATCGTTTAAATACTTCTCTAAACTAGTTTTTATTTTATTTTATTTCTCTATTCTTCTCTACGAAGTATTTGGAAGTCTAGCGTTGCTCCCGAAGCTGCAAAAATACGCTGTATATTTGCCACTTACATGGACTTTTTCTTCATAGTCATAAGATCAGATACATTTTATTTTCAAACTAAATTGGAAAATGCATATGAAATTATTACATAAGATATAATCATTAAGAGATCGCGGTGACGTAAAAGATAAAATAAAGAGCGGTTTGCCAAAAATTGACGCTATGGTTTGACAGGAGTTTGCGAGACTCCGAAAGCAGTGTCAGTCTCGATCTTGAAATGAGTCCGACATCAATACATATATTTTTAAAATCTTTTCGAGACCGAGATCTGCTTGCGATACCGTAAATAAAGGGCAGTTTGTTATAAACGTTGGGTCAAAAGTAAACAATTACTGAGATATTGCGTAAGTTTTTTTTTAAATTTAGTTAACAAGAATAGTAGAGGTAGTTTGTTTCAAGCCCTTCCCCACATTTTAAAAATGTGTCTTGATGCTTAGAAAATGTATACCAAATTTGACGAAGGTACCTAAAATGGTATCCCAAATATAAAATAAAGATTTTTTTCTGAAAAGTTTAACACCCTATATCTCGAAACTTATGAGGTTTAGAACATATGTTCATATGAACACCCCAATATATATATATATATATATATATATATATATATATATATATATATATATATAAATATATATTCTGCCTTTCCATTAGATGGCGTGATACGCTTCCAGGGGAATTATAAGAATATGGGAAGCATTCACCACGTCGTCCAGAAAAGTGTTATAGAAAACATACGCAATAAAACAACACAAAAAATAGTGTTGAAAGGTCTCGGTAGCAAGATGATCATTTCGAAAACAATCATGTAAATTGGTGCAGTACAATTCTCTCACGAACTTATTTTAAAAGGTTGTGGTATATTGTGCATAGTTCTTTCGTATCTGTTTTTTAGCTTACGGTGTTAGCACACTTTTAAATATAGAGCATTTCGTAGAACTCCTTTTTCTTTTTATTACTTTCAGTAATTAGGATTTTTGTATCTTCGTAATTGAAGTTATGGTTCTTCTCATCCATGTGATTTGTAAAAGCTGTTTCATTTTTTTTATCATACTTGTGCCCATTTATTCTGCTTTTTACATATTGGCTAGTTTGTCTAATTATATGATGTTACTCTTTTTTCTTTCGGTATTGCTGTTTTAATTTTCTAAAATTTCTTTTCAGAGGATTATAGCCTCTATAGCATACTATTATGTTTTCAGTTTTGAGGATATTGGTAGGGTCAAGTTTTTTCTTTATTAGAGTTTTTGTTATTTGGATTGTTACTTAATTTAAACCTTTTTCTGAAAATGGCTTTTTTAAGGTAATATGGATAATTCCCAAGAACCTTAAAGCACACAGGATAGTTACATCCGCATTTTATTTCCGTCAGTTTAGCGCGAGCGAGCCTTGTTGCAGTGACGTCGCGCGTCGCCTGGCATTATTTTGATTTTTAATGTAATTAATTGCCGCAAATTTTACGTTAAACTAATAGAGCAACATTACCATATGAATTTCGGTCAATAAGCAATAGGAAAGTAAAAAACATGATATTAGGACTTTTTAATAATTGTTATTGTCATACCTACATATTTTTTTAATATAAAAAAAGTATTCTAGAGATTACAAAAAATACCTTAATTTAACCACTTATACAACGAAAATGGAAACAAAAAACCCAATAACTACAAGGGCTTCTAACCTAATCTTAGTATAAATAACTTTTAGAATAATTAACAAGGTTGAGATTTGCATTAATACTAAAAAAGCAACAACCCAGCGCAAAAATTAAAATTAAAAATATCTGCTATGTGTTCCAAGAAAACAAAACTTGCTTGAAAAATTAATAAAAAAATAATAAAGAATCCAATCTATCTATAGCTAACATTTTTCTACTGCACCGTTGTACCCACTGTTTCTTCATAGTAATTAATTTTGGAAACCTATGAAAAGTTACACTTGGCAAGTGATTTTTGTAACTATTTTTGCATTTATTCACACCGCACATATTTTTAGACATTGTTTTTTGTCATGTAGACTTCTGCTTAAGTAAATAGGAATATCAGTTATAAAAGAAGTTTTAATTCTCTCCTTGGATAATTTACGTTTCGCTATGCTCGAACAACACTTTTTCAAACTTGTGACCTATTAGATACCACTTGTAAAAACTAAAGAATATTGCCTAAAAGGCAAATTTTTATTACAGAGCAATGTAACTAATACTAAATCTTTAGACTAAGAAGGCCGGTGTACGTCGCTCACCCACAAGGTCAATGATCACCTTTGTGGTCGGCGAGAAACGGCGAACGTTACGCTTACGAGAAGTAACTATCTTGTGTGGTTTATAATTCTTGGATAATTCCCTAGCAATGCCTATTTTGTGTTGTTAAGAGTTTTTTCTAGAAATTCGGAGTCAGATAAATGTATGGCCCTATCTGCTAAGCCATTGTTTTTTTCTGGGATATAGGATGTTGGGAATTGGAATTTAAATATCTTCATGATTTGACACTTAAAGTCTGTTCTTAACAGTGCATGTTCAACTGATGTTCTATTGTATATTTTAAGACTGGTTAAATGGGAACATAGTTTAATCTACTTTCAGCAGTTTTCTAGATTTTGGCATTGCAAATTTTAAGCTTTTAGCTGGCTGTAACAATACGGCTTGCAGATTTCCATCTTAGTTTTTAATAATCTGTTTAATGCCATATAATAATTTCGTTCAACAGACACTGATACATAGTAAACTAGATCTAAAATGTCCGGCTTGGCTCCATTTTGGTGTCATTAAGTAGATTATGAAAAACCGAGATAGAAAAGTGTAAACTCTTTGCTCCAGTTGAAAATATTATTATGGCTTTTGTTGGTGACAATAATGTCACTTAACATTAAACATTCACTAGACAAAGTAAATAGGGTATGTTGCATACAATGTATCTAGAATTGGCCAAAGTATTAAAATATGCAATATTAGACAGGGCGTCCTATTTAAAAAAAAATGTCTAGCAACACCTATGAAAAGAATGTGAACAGTAAACACTGAAACCTGACTATTATCCGAATTTAGACTTTCTCGAAACCGAAACTATCAAAATTGAGATTAAGAAAATATCACCCTCTGTCTCGAACGTTGAGTACCAATATCGAGACCATGTATTTTGTTTATTCTTTACGAACAAATAAGATTATAGACAGGATTTCCATACGTGCCGTAGATACAGGACTGTACCCATATCTGACCATCGTGTCCTTGCTAGATGTCTCGTTTTTTGACAATTTCTATAAAATACAAAAATGGCCCAGAGCGAGTCCGCTCCTCGCGCTTCGGAAAAAATTCGTTACTTTTTCTCCACGACCTTTTTTTTTCAGCGGCATATACAAATTAGACTTCGGAGATAACGGGACTAAATCCGGAGCTGCAAAGCTTCCCGTATTGGTTCCTCGCAGTTATGGCAACCGTAACTAGAGATATATGTAACTTATGTATAGTATCTGGATATAATAACAATAGACTATATTCTTAAATACGACTTACATATGCAAAGTTTAACAAAAAAAATTATATCATAACTTCACAGGGTTTTCACCTATATTTTGACGCCCACTTACAGAGTTTATTATTTAGTTTATTAAAATATTAAATATAAAAGTTATTTGTTCTGACCTGAAGCATCAGAATTTGACAATAAAATAAACAAAAAAACAGTTAGAAAGTAAAACATTGAGCATCGACATTATTATTTTAAATGCAACACCCTTTATATTATTATTTCAATAAATGGGCATCTTCCTGCTGATTATAAAAATACCAGGTTTATTGCCCTTACCTTTAAAGACAACCGAGAAAATTGACAAGAACCCTGCCATAAGAGTGTTCCTTTCTAATCACTTGACTCATGTGTATGTTTTCTCTCTTTCTAACACATTGTTCAGTTTGGTAGGGTTTTTGGACAAATTTCTCGATTGTCTTTAAAGATACAGCTATCGAACCTTATAATCAGCAAAAAAATGCTCATTTATTGAAATGCTCAATTTTTTACTTTTCATTTGTTTTTTGTTTATTCTGGTCACATATTCTGATGAATAACTTTTATATTGAACATATTCTTCTATCTTGAATAATAAACTCTGTAAGTGTCTCTGTCTGTACCTATTTAAACACACTGATACTCCTACTAGATACTGAAAACTTTTATTCAATTTATTCTGCACTTGTGCTACCTCAGTAGCTTTTTACGTTCAAAGAATGATCCATTTCATGTTCATGAGATGTTGCAGACAGGGTATCCTTCATGTACACGTTGGTTATCTACAAAATTAGGCAACTGTTACAAATTAAGATTTGAAAAGAAATACTATTCGTAACAGTTCATATTTGAAATACTGAAATTTACAATTATTATTAGTTCGCAGTTATTTATTTATAACCAACAGTATAGGTAATTATTATTAAAGCAACTTCAACTATTCTAAACAAATATGTAACATTCGGCAACCATGTAACAATCTGACAGTGACATGGCTTTGTTTGTATTTACATTTTTAAGGACGCTATGGGCAGTTGAGAACATATTAAAAGGAAATAGTATTAAACTGAAAAAATCAAAGAGTTATACAAAAATTCCGACACCAAAAAATATTTCCTGAGAAATCTGCAATGCCAACAAGGAGAATAAGCGATTTTTCGAAATTCATAGATAAAAAACTTACACTTCCTACCAACTGAGTAGATATTCGACAAATATGCATAAAATAAATAACATTAAAAAGGTTTTTCAAAAATACATGTTACATATTTCTAAATAACACTTTTATTCCAACTTACAGTTGGAATGTCCAAGTTTTAAATTAGTTTTCGCAGGTTTTTTATGATTTAGATGAGTAGCCATTATCCTTAAATTCTTCTTTGAGTCCAACATGATATACTAAAAAAACTAAAATCGATGTGTCATAAATATATCTCATTTTCTAATTCGAGCTTTCGCTTCCGAAATTTTTTTGTAACTTTGAGTCTATAATTTCTTGATAGCACAAGTTCATATATCCAACGAACACACTTCTACCGAATTGTAGCATCAAAAGCACAGAAAAGAAAACGGTTTAATCTATAAAATAATTTGAAATAGGAAAAGAGCGTTGTTGCGGGAAGTAAAAAATTCCCGCACTCGGTACTGAACGTGCGATTTCCCGGACTATAAAAAATTCCCGGACTCGGTACTGTGATGAGTTAATTCCCGGACTCGTATGAATAATAAATCCGAGGAATGGCACGTTACATTACATTTGTGATACTAGTAATCTAAGGATTTATTCCAAATTACCTATAATGCCACACCAACCATTAAATCCAAATCTTTTTTGCAGTCACCTTTCTTTTAAATTATGCGGATTTTCTGTACTCCAGTAGTGATGATTGTGTTTATTGAATATTCTACAATTTGCAAATCGAGTTTCGTCTGTCCAGAGAACTTTAGAATGAAAACCAGGTATTTTTCGGTATTTATTTATAAACCAAACACAAAATGTTGTTCGTCTGATCAAATCATTTCCTTGTAGATCCTGAACTATAAAAAGTTTATGTAGACGGAAAAAATTGGTAAAAATCTAATATGGAAAAACAAAATGGCGGCCTAGTGAAACCAAAATAATTATTAAAAACTATCTACCCAGTTTCCCTCAAATTTTACACAAAAATCAAGAATTATGTAGAAATCAACTGGTAAAATTTTGATATGAATTCAAGATGGTAAAACAACATTTCGGCCTAATAAAATATTTAAAAATTCAGCTTGGAAAAACTATTTAATGGATTCATTTCAAATTTTGTGCCATAACTAATTCTGGTATAGAGATGAACCGGTATATTGTGGTACGAATTCAAGATGGCGGAGCAAAATGACGGCCAATTAAAATGTATTTAATCGTGAAAAAATCACCATTTTACATATTAACGTTTTTAAGTTTACGTTCTATTAATTCCGTCAGCCTTTGTCGGTCTATCAGTTCGCAGTATAGTTTAAAAACTACTTACGCGATTGACTTCAAATTTTGGTCAAACATTAAGGGGTCATATGGGGATGACCTAGTAATATTTTGGTAAAAATCTAGTATGGCGGAACAAGATGGCGGCCTAGTGAAACATTATAAAATTATTACAAAAAAAACTAATTATCCAATTTACTTCAAAATGGCACCCTAATAAAATATTTAAAGATCAACCTAAAAAACTACTTATTAGGTTAACGTCAAATTTTGTGCAAGTATTCAGTGTGATGTAGAGATAAACTCGTAAAGTTGTAGTACGAATTCAAGATGGCTTACCCGGTTCGCCCCATAAATAATTAGAGAAAATAAATAAATAGACAAACTTACATATATATTTATTATGAACTGGTTTGGATTAGATAATTTCAAATAGTTCCCGGAGTTCTTTGGGATAATCTCCTACCACTCCGCCCTATTTTCTCAAAAATTCTGTAATATATGGATCTGACGAAAACAAAAGATTGTGAAATGTATCTTCCATTGTTTGTAGCCTTGAAAATTTGCTAGAATGGCGTTCCCTAAAAGCTTTAATATCCTTATTTCTGAATTCTTGCGCTTCCTCCGAGAGTAACCCTAAAAGCACCATAGCATTTTCCATAATTTCAGAACCATAAAACAATATTTTGTGTAAGGTTGTGGGCATGTTATACCATGGATAATTTTTAAAGAATATGCAGCTATTTTTAGACAAAAAATCTCGAATTTGTTTGCATTTAGAGGAAAAGTGCATGTAAAGGCCAAAAGAATTACGTAGAGCGAATTCTTCATAATTATGGAAGAATAGCGGTATTCCCGTCATCTGTGCTTCCGAAGCCGGGCTTAGATTTATCCACCAAGAGACCCATCCTTTTTTGAAATTCGTATTAAATATGTTTCTTGGATAGCTTCACAGCTTCTTTATCTTCTTTTTTTCTTGCCTGCCATCATTAAGGAAAATAATATTATATAGGCCATGTTACATGAAATGTAGTTAGAATTCACTGCAGAATTTAAAAAAGTAAAAAGGTATAGGGTGCCTTATTTAAAATAACATTGATAGTGGCTCAAAAAAAAAACGTCGCACCCTGTATAAACAAAAATATTATAAAATAAAACTTTTATATTTTCGGATCTCATATAGTTTCCCAAACTAAGGTAGGTACTGGGTTATCTTACGTACACTGTACATGCATATCAGACACTCCGAAAAAAAATCATCAAGGTTCAGCTTTTTTAAATTTGATTTAATCATATTAATATCATTTTCTGCACCCCCTGCAGTCAATATCTGACGTCCAACTTAGTATTTGAAGCAGACGTATACGTATATCAAACACTTCTAATTTAAAAACTTCTAGCTGCTGAAAATTTGATTTCATACCCAAGAGTCTCACATAGTGACTTAACAGGTCCTCCGTAAGCGGGCATGCAACGCACGCGGGCGCCTTTCTAAAGGGGCGCCAAACTAAAAACAACATTAGTTTTATACAACTCGAATTTTTAATTTTTAAACAATTTGCAATAAACAAGGGCACTAAAAATTTTCTACTGAAGAAAACAAATTCCATCCATCTAACATGAATTCCATATACGTTAATTTATTATCCTTAATATCAACGAGGATTGGTGTAGAAGATAACAATATTACAAATAGGTAAACTCCTTTACCAGGAACTGTCCTCGTTATGAATCTTTTCTTTTATTAGGATTACTGAAATGTGACTTAATTTAGTTCGGTACATAGTCATTTAGTAACACATATTATATACTGTCTTTTCAAAATTTTTATTTGGATCGTTTTGTTCTATTATATAGGATCCTTACCAATATTTTACCAGTTTTTATCTATTAATTGATTTGATTTTTGAATATAATGTAAAATAAATTAAAGACGCAATTTTTTAGTTTTTAAAAATTTCATTAGACCGCCATTTTGTTTCGTGATGTTGAATTCATACTAAAATTTTATCATATCTATTTATTCTGCAAACATTAATCTCCATTGAATAAGAGTTTTTTTTTACTTCATCTTTTAAACAGTTTATTTCGCCCCAATTTAATTAATAATAATATATCAGACTTTTTTTTGGACGAAATGCTTTTTGCCATCTAGAGACACTAAAACGTGAAAATCCCACGAGTGAGATTTTTTCCTGGAACACAAACATTTTATTCTGCCATCTTGAATTCGTACCACGATTTTATCAGCATTTCTATATCACGCTTAATTCTCACAAAAACTGAAATCAATATAATAATAAGCCGTTTTTTTAGTGATGCCGCGAGACGAGACTAAGGCATTGTCTCGACTTTGGCTAATCTCGTCTCGAAATTATGGTCGAGATGAGACGAGATCAAGGCTTTGTCTCGTCTCGTCTCGAAAAATCTCGTCTCGACTTTAAAAATATTAAACTATCCGCGTAAGGGTCAAATAAATATGTTGACTGAACATGAAATTTTAAAACTATTTTTTGGGTTTTTCGCCTTAATAAAATCTGAAAATAAGAAAAAAAATTATTTACCTTATAAAATCAATAGACAGTCTTAAGTTCTGGGTACACTATGAAGGTACCCGAAGAACGACACTGAAAAATGTTTGTTTTCTGGACGTTTCGGGGGAAAGTCTACCCCCGTCTTCAGCAAACCTACAAATAAACAACTAAAATAGAATATTTCTTATAAGAAATAAGAACTTAAGACTGTCTATTGATTTTATAAGGTAAATAATTTTTTTTCAGATTTTATTAAGGCGAAACCCCAAAAAATAGTTTTAAACCATGAATCCGCCACTATAATTTCGTAATTATAAAATTTTAGCTATAAACACTAGCAAGAATTGATACATCTATCGTACCTGCCTGGATGTTAGTCCCTTGAAAATATCTTCTATTTTTTTTTGATCACTCAGTACACAAAATTTCTGCTTTAATAAAATCATTTTATGACATTTATTTTTGTCTTCCTCTCTAAATAAGAAGAAATATTTCAATATTTAAAAAAAATCGCATTCATAAATTAAATTGCCCTTAATTTTTCTCCCGGGGTGTAGGTAATTTAGAGAAATTCTGCCACAAGATTAGTGTATCGATTTTTATGGGAATACCTTCAATTGCCTAACAAAAATAACAAAGCAGGGGTTCTTAAACTGTGGTTTACATAACATTAGTCGTACGCAGAGGATTTAAAAGCAGGGACGTAGACAAGGAGGAACCAGGGGAGACCGTGGTTCCCCCTATGGAATTTCTGGCCTCCCCACTGGCCCTCCAACGACCAGCAAAGATAAAAAATTTTTAGCTCAAAAAAGTAAATCCTTGAAAACATCTACTTGTGCGCTATTCTAATAGCAAAAATAAGCCCACCTTTTTTTTTTGTTTTGGTGTTTGAAAAAGCAAGGCAAGCAATTTAAGAAATCGGTCTAATGAGTCGAGCTACTTAGATGAGTAAAAATTGTTTTCCGCCTTCTTGTGTTGGATATTTTATGGAATATTTTTATTTCATTAATACTTCTTCGGAAATTAGGCCAGAGGATCTAATCAAAATGCCAGAAAAATCTGAAATTGGTACAGCTGCTCTGAAATGTGTTGAACAACATAACAGAAGTCCCATAACCTCACTTGCGCGCGTCATGATTTTTTTGACCCAGTATGTAAATCTATATACGCAAGGTTGCGATAAATAGTGCAAATAGCAAATTACGTCAGGTCAAATATGCGATCTAATCAAATGCAGAATTTTGGAAGAAAATTGATTACCTATAGCTACACCCATCAGCTGCAAAACGCGCTTTTTAAATTCAGATATCTTAATTTTCACGGAAGTTACATATAAATTATATTCTAGAGATTCGAATTTTCTGCTTACGTTCCTGTTTTTGAAAGAAATTAAAACATATATTATCAGCTAATATCTATAAAACAGTACTTCTTACCAAAATATTTGAATGTTAAGAGCCTCCAAAATTTTTAAATAATTTAGCAGTTTTTTTTTTGATAAAATGTTTCATGTACAGGGTAATTTTTTATGATTTGCCACCCCCTGAGAGGTTTATTTTTTTAAGACACAAAGAAATGTTTCCTATGAAAGTTATAGGGAATTTACTAAAGATTTACATGGCGGCAATGTTAAAAACCAAAGACGATCGGAAAATCACTAAATCACCATCAACTTTGTTATTTTAAATGGTACATCTTGTATTTTTTTGGCAGTTCTGGATTCTCCTCATTTTCCCTTTTCCAAAAATATATAATTTGTCTATATTCGCCATACTTAAATCACGGTACCCATGAAATGATGAAATGTCAACTAAAAACAAAGGAGCTCTGTTGGACGTGAGCGCAATCCACAGATACTTAAATCGCTTTACCAATGGAATGTCACTAGCAATAACAAAACAGTAATTTGTAAAAAAAATTATATTTAATGTGATTATATATATATACTAATACAACAATAACAAACAAACGAACAAACAAATACAAAAGAAGAACTAGGAATTACATTTTTACAGCCTATTTACCTGACCCCCTGCATTATCCGAGCAATGTTGAAACACTCTTTCCAGTTTTCTAATTGCTTGGGTAATGAAGGTGGGACATTCTGTATTTAAAACCCTAATTTCATACATTATTTTTTGTCTCAACTCGTCAACGCTGTCTGTTCTATTATGATACACTTTATCATTTAGGTGTCCCCACAAAAAAAGGTGTAAGGTCGGGACTGTTCGCGGGTCAATGAATATAGCCATATTTGCCAATCCACAAATTATATCAAGCATTTAAAAAATCTGTGACCTCGAATGTTGCCTGGTGGTGCGCCATGTGTTTAAAGGAAGCTGCTCCAAAAAATGCCCAATTTCGTTATTTAATAGATTTAAATATAATTCCCCCGTTACTATACCCTCAATAAACATCGGACCAATAATTTGGATTCCAAAGATGCCTCAGTCTGGTCAACATATCTTCACAGAAGTGGAGGCATTGGTTAAAATGATCGTTGGTTAATAGTTACACTGGTCTAATTTTATATGGGCGGTATCGATTTTTTTTAGCACTGAACGGATGTAGAACCTTGATTTATCGGTTATCCGAGAGATGTCCGGAATCCATCTGCTTGGATTTTCTAAAAGTTAGTTTTAATTTAACTTTTAGACTACCTAAAGAAAGAATTTTTTAACTTCGAAATATAATAATATAGATAATTCCTCGTCCAAGTTAAAATTTGCTCGTCTTCTTTACTTTCGCAAGGGTTTTCTTTGTGCGTGGTTTTTTACTATATATGCAACAGTTTTTCTTGAGGGAACTCTTGCACCAGTATATAACAGCCTGTATTGTCGCACTGCAATTGGCGCATTACTAGCATTTGCGAAATAAAGTTGAAGAATTTTTAGTTTCTCTTCTTCGGTAAATTGCATTTTAGATTTTATTAATTTTGTTTTCCGTAAAATCAATAAAATATTTTACTTACTAATAAAAGTAAGTGTTTTGTTTTTGTTGGTGACACTCCATGGGTAAAGCGATTTCGTCGTTTCATGGGTACCGCGATTTAAGTATGGCGGCATATCTATGAAATTGTCATATACCACATATATATACTTTAAAGTGGAATAAGTCAAAAACTACTGTTCCGAATATAGACAAGACAAGAGGAGAATCCAAAAATGTCAAAAAATACAGTGTCCCATTACAAAGTTGATGGCGATTTAGTGATTTTCCGATCGTCTTTTGTTTCTAATATTTCCGCCATGTAAATCTTTAGGAAACTCCCTATAACTTTCGTAAAAACCATTTCTTTGTATCTTGAAAAAATAAACTTCTCAGGGGGTGGCAAATTATAAAAAATAACCCTGTACATTATGTATTCAGATTTTTTAAAAATTTGCAGAAGCATTTTTAATATTTTAAATAAGTAAGTACTTAAATTTCTAAAAACAAAAACAAAATCTCGATTAAGCAAACGAGCTTTGCTAATTTTTAAACATAAATTAATTTTTAAGGAGCTTCTACTTTCTGCTTTAAGAGAAAAGAATTATAAACAAATCCTTTTAGGATTTATGAAGACAATTTTAGAGTATTAAGGAAGTATACAAAATGGTTATCAAAAAGGGGTTAAGAAAAGTTATTAACATTTGGTGCAGTATTATATGACTTTTGAATTTCACCAATTCCAAATTAAGGAATAAGCCAAAAGGCAAACTTATCCAAGCATTAATATGTTAATTATTGTTTTTGGTGTGTTCTTGAGACAAAATAAAAAATCGTATGTATTTATATCTACAATATGGGGAGTTTCTTATATTGAAAGTCGAGACGAAATTCTCTCTGGACCCCTTCATTATCGTTTCGTCTCGAGTATCGAGAGTGAATGATGTCGAGACGAGACGAGATTAGGTCGAGGCCAGACGAGACGAGACGACACTAGGTTTTTTCATGCTAATTTTTGAAATGGAAGATTCTTTGTAAGAAAGTTAGACGAAGAGTTCTTATGCACATAGGTCAGCAGATGTTTAATTTTTAAAAACAAATATGTATTTTTTTAGTTATACCGAGACAATAAGAGCATTTGATTAAGATGTGGAACAACTTCGAAGGGTATCTAAGGGCTATCCTTGACTTTCTTGAAATAAAAAATGCTACGCCAATTATATTTTGAAAAACTACTGACTTTATCGTTTAGGGCGAGTAAAAATACACAAAAAATCTCTCTTAGTATTTTATGATCGATATGTCGTTTTCGAAAAAAAAATTCTATTTAAGTCATAACTGCTCAAAACTCTACAAAAGTGATTTTTCGGATCATTTCAAGAAAAAAGTTTTATTAAATATATGTCCGCAAATGTCCTATTTTTGAGATACAGGATGCTAAACTAAAAAATAATGATTTTTTTTTTAAATTTTAACACCCCCTATTTCAAAAACAGGGCATTTGCGCACAGATATTTTTTCTTCGAATGATCCAAGGGATCACGTTTGTAGCAATAATAAATAAATAACTAAAACTGGACGAAAAGTGCCAGAGGCGTGCATCAAAATAGATCATAAATGAAGTAGAATGATATAAGGTTTGACAATCTCGCTGACCAAATTTAAACGATCTAAATTATACAGGGTCTACAAAATTAAGTGTCAAAATTACCAAATTTGAAAGTGCATTTTCTTTCTTGTTTTAAATGTCAACCCTATTCTTTTTTCATTGCAATTGATGCGTAATTGAAAAGTAAAACTTTTTTGTAAATACATCTTTATTAAAATTTCCAACGTATTAAAAGATATTCACCAAAAACTGGTAAACCGTCCTATTTTAGCAACCATTTTAATGAAAAGTAATCCAAGGTGGCTTAGATTATTAAAATGAATGACGTAGAATTCAATGCATCATAAACGATAAAGCTAGGCGTTTTTTTTTAATGACGGGCGTACTATTTTTTATTTTCTTACAAAGAATCTCGCATTAAACGTTGGCGCATGTTCTTTGAAACAACCTGTATATTACATTAAATTTTTTAAACTAAAAAAAATAAATCAAACAAGTTTAAAAAATATATGTATAAACTAAGTACATTATTATTTATACTTATTCTTAAAAATATTATTTACATACGATATTTAAAGGGCGCCAAAATATTTTCGATACGCGAGGGGCAATAACCTTTGCGGGGGCCCTGAGTGACTGTATACATTTGATCCCAGTTTATCAACAACACCTAAAAAAGAAAAACTCGGACATTTTTTATAAAAGTGCACAGTTTTTATTTTCCCTCGTAAAATAAAAAAAACTGAATGATTTGAAACAGGGTTTCATGAACAGGAGGGAAAATCATTTCATCAGTTCATTAATAACTGAAAATATGGGGTTTTAAAATTAACGGTATTAATAATTGATGGATTATAAGTATTGATGAGTGTATTTTATGCTAGATTTTATTTGTATTTATTTGTTTTACTTGATAAGGGTAATTAACGCCTTAGCCTGACAAAATTGAATCATTGCTTGAATTTAATTATTAAAAGTAGCATGTGAGGAATTTAATCAAATCAGAGTTTTCAGAAAATTATAAATCCGGATTTGATTCAGATATTTTCAAGAATCCAGTTAAAAACAAAATTAAATCCATTAAGCGTAAAGTTAATAATGATTCCTTATAGGATAAATAACTTTACGACATTATTGGCATTAAAATTTTTATTAGGCCACCATTTTGTTTAAACTTTTTTACGGCTAGCTAGCAACGTATTCACAATTATTAGTTAGGGCACATTAAACATGAATAGAGGTAAACAAGAAAAAATCGAAAGCAAACATTAATTTTACTACCTTCTTTTAATCATGTGTACATACAAACAAAATTCGCATCAACCGACATATTTATTTGCTCAGGCTAAGCGGGCGGGACTTTGTTTTATCTCTTTACACCTTCTCGATCGGATTTAATTTATGTAATTTTTTTGTATGTTGTTAAGCACTTTTTTAAAATTTTCAGTTTTAGTTTCCTGGTAATGTTCGTACATGTAGCTTTGTGAAAATGATCGGGCAGGTAAACCGTTCTAGTTTTGTAGTGATCGGTGTTGCTATGTGTGCGTTTTGTTTTGAGGTTGCGGAATGTGATACTAGGTAATTAATATGTCTATTTCTCATTATTTGCTTAAGCCTTAACTAGCAGTATATCATAATAAATGAATATAAACATGGCAAGACAAATATATCTAGATGCAATATTGTTGAAGCTCCAGGAGTATATAATTAATTATTATCTTTTTAACCGACCTAAAAAACGGTCTAAAGAATACCGTATGCTTATTTTAATAAATCGTTATAAAAGCATAGACACAGCACTTACATTTTATTTATTTATATGCATATATATATATATATATATATATATATATATATATATATATATATATATATATATATATATATATATATATATATATATATATATATATATATATATATATAATTTTGCACAACTATATATATATATATATATATATATATATATATATAGGGTGACCCAAAAAAGTGTGACGTCACAATGACATATTTTTTTAAATTAGATGAGCTATATTTTTTTGAATATTTAGATAGCTTCCATAGTTGTTTACATCATCCTAAAATTTTATTGGATTCGATCGGTAAATAACCGCTTAAAAAAATTAAATATAAAAAAAAGTTAATTTACACAACTGGTTAAAAAAAATTATAAACATTCAAATATTGCCTCGACATAAGAATCAAACTGGGAGTTCATTAAATAAGGTTTGACAATCTCGCTGACCAAATTTAAACGATCTAAATTATACAGGGTCTACAAAATTAAGTGTCAAAATTACCAAATTTGAAAGTGCATTTTCTTTCTTGTTTTAAATGTCAACCCTATTCTTTTTTCATTGCAATTGATGCGTAATTGAAAAGTAAAACTTTTTTGTAAATACATCTTTATTAAAATTTCCAACGTATTAAAAGATATTCACCAAAAACTGGTAAACCGTCCTATTTTAGCAACCATTTTAATGAAAAGTAATCCAAGGTGGCTTAGATTATTAAAATGAATGACGTAGAATTCAATCAAAATGACAGGAGAGTCTTTTTGACAAATTTAAAAAATTATTTAGTTTACGAACGGGTTAACATTGTTCTTGATCATAATTATTACAAAGTATTGCGTTATTTTGTTCCAGTAGTATAATTTGTTTATTGTGGTTATAGTTGTTTGCAGTTTATGTCAAGCAGTTATTTTTTAAAGTAGTTTGTTAAGTTGTTCACGTTTTGCATAAGTATTTTTACAATGAATTATACCAAAGAAGAGCTAGTAGATATGATTTTTGTGTTGGAATCTCAAAAAAATAGTTTTTTCGCGAAGACATCCCGATAAGAGAAGCCTGCAAAACTTATTAGATAGATTTATTCAAACGGGAGATGTCGAATACTCAAAACCTAGTAGAAATAGGCCAGTTCAAACTGAAGAAAAGGAACTGGATTAGCCAAAGGGTAGTTGCCGATATAGCGAATGTTAGCAAAACCACCGTTCAACGTGTTTTAAAAAAAATCATTTTCATTCCTACCATATTCAGGTTCACCAAGAGCTTTATAAAGAAGATTATGAGCATCAGATAGCGTTTTGTAACTGGGCACAATCCAAAATCAGAGCAAATTTTGAATTCTTCGATAAAGTGCTCTCTCAGCCGAGGCTACCTTCCATAAAAATGGATTTGTGAATCGCAACAATTTTCATTACTACTCCAATCATAATCCAAGACATTTTCGGCAGATCGATCGACAGCACAGATAGTCTATTAATGTGTGGGGGGGAATCATAGGAGATTTTATTATCGGTCCTTATTTTTTCGATGGGCATTTAAATGGGGACATGTATTGAAATTTCTTACAACATGAGTTGCTCCGTTTATGTCAACATCTACCTAGACCCGTAAAGAAGGGCATATGGCTACAACACGACGGCGCTCCAGCACATTATTCTTTACCGGTGGATCGGAAGAGGAGGGCCATTTAGATGGCCACCCCGTTCACCCGACCTCACTAAGCTTAATTTCTTCTTATGGGGCTATATTAAAGAAATCATTTACCAGGAGCCCCCAACAACACCTGAGAACATGAAGCTGCGAATTCAAGACGCATTTCTTAGGTAACACCCGATATTTTAAGGAGAGTGGCAGCATCTTTTTATACTCGTCTTCTTTTGTGTTTGGAAGAAATCGGAAGACACATTGAACGTAAGTTCTAGTGAAAAAATTAGATTAAATATAATTGAATTTAGTATAGTGTAAGTCTAAAATGTGATACTTAAATAGTAAATTTTTAAATTTAATGTCAAGATAAATGATAAATTATAATAAAATTCAGTATAAAAAGAAATTAATAAAAAATCATTTAAAAATAAAAATTTGCGATATGTCAAAATTGTCTCTTGTCATATTGATTGAATTCTACGTCATTCATTTTAATAATCTAAGCCACCTTCGGTTACTTTTCATTAAAATGGTTGCTAAAATAGGACGCTTTACCAGTTTTTGGCGAATATCTTTTAATACGTTAGAAATTTTAATAAAGATGTATTTACAAAAAAGTTTTATTTTTCAATTACGCATCGATTGCAATGAAAAAAGAATAGGGTTGACGTTTAAAATAAGAAAGAAAAAGTTTGGTAATTTTGACACTTAATTTTGTAGACCCTGTATAATTTAGATCGTTCAAATTTTGTCAAACCTTATTTAATGAATTCCCAGTTTGATTCTTATGTCGAGGCAATATTTGAATTTTTATAACTTTTTTTAACCAGTGGTGTAAATTCACTTATTTTCACATTTAATTTTTTTAAGCCGTTATTTACTGATGGAATCCAATAAAACTTTAGGATGATGAGGCTATCTACATATTCAAAAAAATATAGCTCATCTAATTTAAAAAAATATGTCATTGTGACGTCACACTTTTTTGGGTCACCCTGTATAATCAAAAATATTTTTAGAAAATGCGCCCTCATATACATATGAGTTGTGCAAAATTTTAAATTCATGAGTCAAATGATAAGTGAGCTACAGAAGAAGGGAGCTGAGATGGACCACCCTGTATATACAGGGTGTTAATTAATGTCGTGGACATATTTCAGGGGGTGATAGTACTCGACGAAATAAGAAAAAAATGCCAATAAATACATGGTCAAAAACGCACCATTTTCGTCATACAGGGTGTCAAAATTTCAATTTTTTTCGCGTTTTTTGCTTTTTTTTTTGTTGAGCTTGAGACAATTTGTTCAAATTTGGAACATGTATTATTTTTGAGAACCTCTACGACAAAATATCAAAATCGTGGATGGTAGTACACAGGGTGTTACATTTTTTTGCACCACCTACAAGTTTATATTGCGGAACTTTTTTTTGGAGCACTGTGTATGAATTCTGATATAAAATTTAAACTCTTAGTTTATTTCTTTAGCTCTTTCGTATTTTGCATTATTCTCGTGTCTATCACTTTCGACTTATTTGCAATAATTGCCATAGATACAAATTATGTGTAGGCTAAATAATGAAACTGGAAAAAAAGATAGTAGGGTGAGGCACGTCATTTGTTAATTCTGTTCTTTAATCTGACATTTTGTAAAAAATATTTTTTTTGTTTGACGTTTCCGAAGTTGTTTCGAGTTGTTTAATGATGGTTGAATTCACAAATCAAGAATATGCAGAAATTCGTTTCATTTATGGACTTGCAATTCATTTCATTTATGCATTTGGCAATTGTTATGAAGCCAGATGACTTTATGAACAGAAATATCCAAATCGCATGGTGCCCAATAGACAAACATTTGCAAAGGTACATAATCGGCTATGTGAAAATGGATCATTCAAGAAATCCACGCATTTAGCAGGAACAAATAGAACGGTTAGGACCCCTGAACTTCCTCCTCGAGGAAGCAGTCCTGAATGCAGTAGAAAATGATCCTGCTACCAGTACGACGAAAATTGCAGCAACACTAACTCTTCTCCCACCTGACTTTCCACTCCGTTTAAATTTTTGCCAGTGGTTCTTACAAATGCTAGCCCAAAATCCATTATTTGGAAACACGATTTTATTTAGCAATGAGGCAAATTTTTCTAGGAATGCCATACGTAATTTTCATAACAATCATTTTTGGGCAGAAGAGAATCCGCATTCGATACATGAAAATAATTTCCAGCAACAATTTTCAGTAAATGTGTGGACCGGCATTTCTTAAAAATAATACATGTTCCAAATTTGAACTAATTGTATCAGAAGAAACTGGAAAAAAACGCAAAAAACGAGAAAAAAATTGAAACTTTGACACCCGGTATAACGAAAATGATGCGCTTTTGACTATGTATATATTGGCATTTTTTTCTTATTTCGTCGAGTACTATCACCGCCTGAAATATGTCCACGACATTAATTAATACCCTGTATATATATATATATATATATATATATATATATATATATATATATATATATATATATATATATATATATGAAACTACTACCCAGGGCGCCATTTGCCAACGGCTAGAGATTAAAATATGGAATTTGGTGTCTTGATAGGGTGGAATATTGTGAACATTTGAAACATAAAAACAATTGAATATCGTTTCCGGTTTCCCCGGATATGACCGCGACATGGTTATTTTAAATAGAATACCCTGTATATTTTATGTTTTTTCTAATTTTCTTAACAATTCTAAACAACTTTTGTATAACATAACCTATGTCTAAAATGTATAGTTTTCCAAATAAAGCCACTTAAAAATGTGCCATAACTCCCACTTATTTGTGTTTTATGGAAAAACGCAGTAGACCAGAATAAAAACAATCACAGTTATTTACTCTATATTCATGCCTTCATCCAACAAAATATCAAAAAAGAAAATGAAAATGCAAATCGGTTTTTCAAGTTTTCAAACCTTCACTAACCAATCCTACTTTTTTATCCTTTATCCACATATGACAAATTCAACTTCCATAGACCGCTGCAAACTTGTCCAATTTCCTGTTGGTAATGCTCATCTAAAGCGAAAATCAATATTACTAGCACTTATTTAATTATACCACCGGCAAAGTTGGCCATGGATTCAAAATAATCTACTGTTCAAAGGAATCGTCTTTTAATTCATTTAAATTTTAAAATAGAAACGAATATGATAAGGTCAAAACAAATGAACTTTAATATAACTAGAGATGATTAATATTAACTAATAATAAAATAAATAGAAAAAAGAATGTACTTAATCATAATTAAGATTTTCGAAAAAAACACGACCTTCTTATTCAATACAGGTCTAACAGAGGCCAACTTAGAACCAGAACCATTGCCGGGGTCTTAACTGGACACTGGCTGGTGCAATATTACCTGCATAAGATTGGACTCGACAACGATCCATACTGCAGGTTTTGTGCTGAGATACATGAAACTACCGAGCATCTAGTCTATCTATCTGACGCTTTAGTCAACGCCAGACTGCTTTGCTTGGGTGACACCTATGTGGAACCCGAGCTTGTAAGACGTGCACGACCTGAAAGGGTCCTTTCCTTTCTAAAAAGGAGTGGGCTCTTGGCCTGACACACCTATTTGGGGGGATAGTACAATGGGCCCCAGTGAGCCTAAGTGCTGCCCTTGTTAAGCTCCCCATCATTGTCTATGTCTATGTCAATACAGGTCTTCAACAATTTTTCGAAATACATTTTCTTTTGAAGTTATACTAATGTTATTAATGTCTCTAGTAATTCGATTTCTTAAAATGTCCAAATTTTCAAGTTGAATTAACAGACTTTTTCTTTGAAATGACCCCAGAAGAAAAAAATTTAGAGGTGTCAAATCAGGCGAACGTGCTGGCCACCTTACAGGTCCATTCGTTCCTATCCATTGTCATTTAAATAAGTTACACAAATTCGAGCATTATGGGCCGGTGCACCATCTTGTTGAAAGTAGATGTTGGGAATTTCTGCAAGAGGTAAATTGTCCAAAAAACCGGTAACTATTGTTTCTAGAAAGTTCAAATAAGTTTGTGCTGTTAGGGGCTCATTAAAAGATATTGAGCCCACAATTCTCGTTCCTAAAACACCTAGCCACACATTAACACTAAAGCCTCCTTGAAAAGATCCTTCTCTAAATAAATGTTGATTTTCATTTGCCCAATATCTTACGTTGTCCCTGTTGAACATTCCCAGATTCGTGAAGCGAGACTCATCCGAAAATAATATTAATCTATTAAAGTTTTCTATTTGTTCCGCCATTGTAAAACTTGCCATTTTAAAGAGACTGCAAAGAACTTTTAGTCTACACCAATAGACGTACGAAATAAAGCACGAGAATTTAGAAAAAGTGCAACAAATTCTTTATAGGTAGTTATCACACTAGGTTAAGTTATCATTAACTTAACTTTCATAAACAACTTTATGATATTAATATTTATCTAAAGCGAAAAACATTCAGTTGGCCCGTTATGGTACAGGGTCAGATCAAAACTTGAAAAAACGAGTTGCGAAAAAACACATGTTTTTAAAACTCGGAACATTTTCTTTTTTGATATTTTGTTGGATAAAGGCTTGAATAAAGAGTAATTAACCGTGATTGTTTTCATCCTGGCCTACTCCGTTTTTCCATAAAATACAAATAAGTGGTAATTATGACACCTTTTTAGGCGGCTTTATTTGGAAAACTCTACATTTTAGACATAGGTCATGTTATACAAAAGTTGTTTGGAATTGTTACGATAGTTCAAAAAACATAAAATATATAGGGTGTCCCATTTAAAATAACGGAGTCGCGGTCATTTCCGGGAAAACCGGAAACGATATTCAACTATTTTTATGTTACAAATGTTCACAATATTCAACCCTATCAACACACGAATACCATATTTTTATCTCTAGTCGTTTGCCGTGGCGCCCTGGGTAGTAGTTTCATTGTCACCCGGTAGATATACAGGGTGTTTCAAAACAAGTGCGAAAAACTCAAGAGGGTGATGCTTGAGTTCGTTTTAAGAAAAAAGCTTCATATGAACATATGTCCTAAACCTCATAACTTTTGAGATACAGGCTGTTAAACTGTTCAGAATTTTTTTTTGTTTTATAATATTTGGGTTACCATTCTAAATATCTTCGTGAAATTTGGTACACATTTTCTACGCGAGACATTTTCTGGTGTACAACATTTTTTTAATTTCAACCAGTAGCGTTCGTACGGGATTTGCATTGCATATTTTTGAAGAAAAAAAGTGGTACGACACTGACATTTTTTAGTTGGATAGCCCAGACATTTTTACATAAAAATTACCACTTGCGTTTTTCTCGTCAGATGTACCGTTTAAAAGTTATTTAGCAAAAAGTCGGAATTTTTGGAGTTTTGTTAAGCAAAATTGACTATACACGAATGATCGTTTTGCCAAATAACTTCTAAACCGTAAAAAGACTAAAAAGTTAGGGAGCAGAATAAGGAATTTGGATTTGATATTCCTTGTTCAAAATAAAGGGCAGTTTGTTATAAACGTTGGGTCAAAAGTCAGTTATTGCGGTACAAAAATTCGATAAAAATGGTGAAAACAATTAAAAAATGTAAAATTGTGTTTCTTGATCAAGAGAATGGTTTAAGAGATTTCTGCCTTTAAAATGAAAAAATGCATTTTTTGAAAGCTCGTATTTCCCATAGCTAATGACTTATTTTGTTGAAATTCGGTATAAGGGGGTTCTTGATGATGTTGAATAAGAATCGAGAATCAAAATTTCGTTAAAAAAAATCGCTAATATCTTTTTCTTAAAAATGGTACCATTTCCCCCCCAAAAGCGATGTAAAAGTTGAATATGTTAAAATAGCCATATTTCAAATCCATACACATCACCAAAATTTGAAATTAACCTGTTAGTTAATTCCTGAGATATTAGGGTGTTCTGCTTTTAAATGGGTCACACTGTATATATATATATATATATATATATATATATATATATATATATATATATATATATATATATGCGAAATGTGCGAAAGAATAATGTTTTACATAATAAAAATTTTTAAGAAAAAATTAAACAGCCTTCAAAAAAATGCACTAAAAACTGAAAAATAATATTTTATTCCACTTTGAAAATTTTACTTGGTGAAGTCGGCGCTAAACTTATTCTTAATTATTTGATAACAAAAATATAATCATGTATTCTGTCAATTCGGTGTTTTGATGTCTAATACTACGCGTATAAGGTCTTAATGTTTTTATTAGTTTGGCGCCGACTTCACGAAGTAAAATTTTCAAGGTTGAATAAAATATTATTTTTTATTTTTAGTGCATTTTTTTGAAGTCGGTGCCATTTTTTTATAAAAATTTTTCATCCTTTTTAATTTTATCTATACGAGTTTTACTGTAAAAATCGGGTGTAATAAATGGTCCACTGCATAATATTTTTTTTCTGATATAATGGCGAAAACTTGCAATTTATCTTGGCGAAAAAAGAAAATGGCGCCATTCCGCCATTTTTAACATTTTTTAAATATTTCTGCTATGGAACCACTCCGGCAATATCCTGAATATCTCCTGAAAATTTAATTTAAATTGGTCAAACCATCGCGCAGTAATCGATGTACAAACAAAAAAAACAAAATGGCCGCCGTTCCGACTTCTTAACATTTTTTTAATATGCTTGCTATGGGACCACTCCGGCAATATCCTGAATGTCCCCTGAAAATTTCATCCAAATTGGTCAAACATCCCGGAGTAATCGATGTACAATCATAAAAAAATACATGGGGATAAACTGATAACCTCTTTCTTTTTTGAAGTCGGTAAAAAATTATAATGTGGGTAGTCGGTTAAAAACGTTTTATTTTTACCGAATGTTCATTTTTCAAAAATGTCAAGTAAACTACTAGATTTTGAGGTTGCACATTTTCATGGTTACGCTACATAAAATTACATAACGGGATAGCAAACGAGATAACTTTTAGCAAATGAGCTTGTATGTCTATTACACACCTCAATGCTTTAGTTTGAAAAGGGCATTTAGAAAAAATGTAAATTTAATTATAAAACTCGTTGCCTTTAACGCCTTTATACCCGTATTTTTTTTTTAATAATAATATTACAAAAAACTGCGTGGGCGGATTTCAATTCAAAATATATAGGACTATCAGAGAAACCGTTAAAATTGGCCAAGCCGTTTAGACAATATGCGTGAACAAATACAAAAAAATACATAAACCTCCTTTTTTGAAGTTGGTTAAAAATTAAACAACCTGATAATTTATTTCTTAATTCAACACTAGGAAATCGATTGTGATAGAATGTCAAAATAAGGTACTTAGCAGCTGTTGTTTGCTTCATTTGAATTTCAAAAGAGATATGCAATAAAGTTAATATAAGCTAATGTAGGAAAAAAACTATTCGATTGTCGGCTTTTAGGCTGAAAAAAAAACTTCTCTATACTAGAAAAGTGCTTTTGATAAAATTTAAATCAATTAACGACGATACGTTAGTTGTTTAGAATGATATTAATCTCATGGAATATTTCTTATATTTAACATCGAACGAAACGTTTCTCGGCTGGGGTCCATTAAGATATCATGGTTCTTGGAATTAGACCGTGTCAAAATGGAATCACTTTCTGACGTTTCACCTTCGATTGTACGAGGCATCTTCGGATCTTCACTTTACGAGATCGGAACACTGAATCATTCAGCTGATCAGATCAGCTCCATGGTACCAAATTATTGTATTGTCAGTCGAATTACCATACTTGCAAATTTTCAAATCGATATGATATTTAGAAGTAGGTTAAAATTGACTATTTGCTACCACAGAGTTGATCAAATTAACTCGAAGGTACCAAATTATATTGTATTGTATTGTATTGTCATCCGAGTTAGACAGACTTGCAAAATTCAACGTTAGTTCAGTAAAATGGTTTTATTACTTGTGGTGCTGAGTTCACGGAATAAGAATCACATCTAGCTAAAAAATACGTCGTTTTATCATTGCTAATTGTCGCCCACTTGCCCGTTGCAGCACAGCTCATCCCGTTAAAATACGGCTAGAATTAAAATAATGCTTATAAATATGGACTAACGCCTACTAGACGGGCACGACGCGACCCGACGGCGAACGCCGGCCGCCGAAACAAATTGCCGGTGTCCGATTCTCGCCGGCAAATAACGGAATGTGTTGCGATGGTCTGGCTAAATAGGCGCGTTACCGTCCAGCGCCGATCAGCATTAACTTGTGAAAACACCTCGCCTGAATCTTTGTTTTTACAATATTATGGGAGTTGTTGTTCAGGTTTCAGAGCACACAAAGACAGCTGAAAATAAAAAAAAAATTACAAGGACATTTACGACTTAAGTGACAAAAGCTACCACAATCAACAAAGAAAAGATAACATATACAAAAGCTACCACAATCAACAAAGAAAAGATAAAATATGGGAAGAAAATGCATTATATTAAAAATATAGTATACAGTAAGCATTTTTCGTACTTACACACTTATATTTATACTACAGTGTCTTAAGAAAATGTTTCCGCTAAGTTTATCTTTATGGAACAATCCTCGGATACGTCAATTTTGAATTTTTGGGGGGCATCTTTTTTACTGTAGCTGTATAATACAGGATGATCCAAAAAGGCTGAACCTGGTTACTATTAAGTACAAGCCGTTTTGCTCCAATTCAAACCGCTTAGATTTTACAGCTAGTTAAAATGTTGAAAATGTCAAATTTTAAATGTCAATATTTCAAAAAAAAACTAATTTAGGTATAGGACATGCTACATAAAAAATGTTAAATTAAATATGAAAACTAGCCTCCGTTCACAGCTGAGCACACGGTCAGCCGCGAGCCGGTTACCGCCGGCAAAGTCGGCGACGTTAATATCCGTCGCTGTTAGGCGATGGACAGCATCGGGTCGTGCTGTGACGGGCAAGTGGGTGACAACCTTTATTGTCCTTCAAATTCAAAGCGTGTGACGTCAGAAATCATTTGTGTTTTAGTTAATTCGATGTTATCTAGGTTCGAACAATGGCAGTTCATGTCAAAGGTGACTGTTTAAAATATATTAAAATTTCAATTTTTTCTGGGATTTTTGGACCTGTAGTGCATAGTATTTTGAGTAAAATGGCTTCATCTAGTCAAACCAGTAGTGGTTTTGTAAAAGCAATTCTAATAATTTACCCAAAGTAAACATGTTTATGTTGTATGCTTTTTTAAAGCTAGACGAGAGCTTTAATATTGTAGAAGTCCGAGGAGTCAAAGCCTCATAAAATGCTTACCACATGCAAAATAATAAGGTAATTTACACTACTGACACATTTTTTTCATATTAAATAACTTTCTCACCATGTCATAATTTTTTTAAGCCATTTTGTTGTAAAGATGTTACGAATTCAGATACAAGAGATTCATCCTAAAATCCTTTTTTTGCTGGTATGTTGTTGGTTTGTTTTAAGATTATTATACGCCGTTGGTTCTTCCACGCTAACGTAAACGAATTGTCGAAAAAGTTGGTTCAGGTCAAATAAGAAAAATATGTGAATATTGTTTCTTATTGCTTCTTTTTGGAGTTTTTTGCCGCACGAACATATTTTTTTATCCATATCCATCTATTTTATTTATTACTAATTATTATGGCTTTAATGGTGGTTTTATTGACAAACCTGGTGCTAACCGAACGAAACTAATCCACCTAACAGTATAAGTTTTGTTTAAAAACTCAAAAAGTCTGGCTACTTGGTTTAATATAGATAAACTTTTTTACATCACATAATCCAAAGCCTAACCGCGGGGCTAACCAAAACGCAATACAATTTTTAAAACACAACTACACAACAAAATTATAAGTTTTAATAAAAAAGAAATTAAAAAGTCATCGCCCGAACCGGGATTAAAACTAGGGCTGCCACTTTCCAAGTTTGACCCGAAGTTTTCCTACTTTATCTCCGGGCTCCGATTTTAACGCCAGTATCTCCGGGGTAAAGTCTTAGAAAAGATAAAACTACCTTCAGAAAATGCTTAGTAATTTGGCAACATAACTAAACAAAACAATCCACGCCACTACGTTTAGTATGGTTGGATTAAAGGTAAACAATGGCCAATTTCTGTTTCTCATGGTCGGGTTTCGAGTTTCAGTGTAAATTGTTGGAAATACCTATAAAGTAAAGTGACGACCCTTTTTTTGTTTTTTGATAAATCTCTGGGTGAAAAAAATTTAAAACGCTAGCGTAAACGCTAATGACGTCACATCTGATTTCACAAACCAAAATTCAGAAAGAGCGTTCATGTTAGTGTAAAAGAAACAATGGTGATTATTACAAATTTAAAAATAATTACTTTCTATATATTTTTAATCTTTTAATGAAAATCTAAGACGTGGAGAAACTCCCTGTAACCACTTTCTAGCCTCATAAATTGTTTAATCTGTTTTTTATCAGTCATTTGTTAATAATATTTTTTTAAATGTCGTAAGCTTTGAAATATTGCCCATTAGGAATAAATCCACATTTACTTATATATATATATATATATATATATATATATATATATATATATATATATATATATAATAGTTTTGTGAAACCTTACTTAAGATATGTAATATTACGTTGAGGAAGTCCCACATTAAAGTATCAACGATTTAAACCAAGCTATAAAACATATTTCAGTTTGAAATACTTTAAATGGAAAAATTAAACTATTTAGAATAATCAAAACTAATTTGTTGCGTAAACATTAAAATATCATTAAAATGGTCCTCACAATAGTAGAAACAAGTTTTGCTATTTGAAAATTCTCTTATAATCGTTTCAAACCAAGATTTCCTTATATCACCATCCCTAGTAACAAAGACAACATTTTCATGACGAGTTTGCCGATGTATTTTTCCAATATTCAACAAAACAACTCCTTAATTCTTGTTGCTATCGCTCTATCGTTCTAGAGATAGACGCAAAAATAAATTTAAGAAAAATCTGGATATCTTCAAATTGAGGTTAACAAATAACAGTTAAGATTGAGCCATAATTTCGAATTTCGGGAATGTCGTTTTCACCCTTGCCAAAGCGTTGGGACTTGTTGGACGTGTTGCCAAATTTCGTGGCATGAAAATATTTATTGAAATATTAAAAAATTGGCTTCTTAAAAAAAATTAATTTCAAGTGTGTAAATAATATATACGCATATAGAAACGACGCAGAAACAATCAAAGGAAAATGACTCGAAAACCTAAAAGACAAAAAAAAATTAAAAGTTTGTAACATTCCACATCAGGATCGTGAAAAGTCTTAAATTGTGCAAAAAAATAATATCAGTTAGAGTAGAAGACTATAAAATCAGAATAAAAAATAAACAAACTACATTGCCTTATTTCTACAACAGTAGGAAACTGGCCATAAAAGAATCTTTTCAGGGTGTAAGGAGATTACCAACATATAGTACTCCTAGACGATTCAAGAAGCCATTGACCATCATTTCTTACGATTTTATGTGATTTCTCGTTATGTAAAAATATTATATTCATTGGTTTTAGGCCCATAACACCTACTCAACATGTCAGAGTAAAAAGAAACTCATCAGACGACTGTCCACCGTTGGAGCCTCCGATGGACAGCTTGACACAAGAAGATTTCATAGCTAAATTGACACACAGCTGTAGATACGACCACTTAACTCGACCACCTAGCGATCTACCCTTAAGAGTTAATTTTCAAATTGATGTGAAACATATAGAGAGCGTGGACAATACGGTAAGATAATGTTAGGAATCCAAGTTAGGATTATTATTAAAAACCTCAAGAACTTAAATGAACTTCATTTCACCTACTTAAATTACTTTAAAATCTCCCAACCATAAAAGTTTGTTAACAAAATCCTCTGACAGTTCAAAAATTACGAATCCATAATAATTTTTTAAATAATGCAATGTCTTAAAATCGACTGGATGAAATCTACTCATGTGTTTATTCAAAAATTCTTCGGCACATTAATGAACATTCTCAAAAAGCATACACGTTTCGCAAATGCGCTATTTCGACTTTTCTTTGTAAAAAATATTGCTCTTACACAATAAATCTAAGACTAACTTTTGCAAAAAAAATTGACTTTAATTTTATTCTTATCGCTCTTTCCTATTCCCCTCTATTAATAATACGGACTCTACTTCACAATTTCTTTAAAACTCAGTACTTAAAATTCTTCTGACGCTAACATTGTCAAAAACCAATCCATGGATTTTCATCGAACGGATTTCAGGACAACGCGAAACTAGCTCCAAGATTGTTAATTATACAATTCATTTGTTTCTGTCCAAATGTTTTAAAAAATATTTAATACATGTTTCTAATTAGTCAGAAAGCTCCACTTTATTCTCTTCTTTATTCCTAGACTCCAGAGTATGAAACTTATCACCAGCAAGGATGTTTCCCAGATCTCCTAATTTGTAAACCTTTATATCCTGCGTCAACAAACTTTTCATCTTTTTACTTATAGGCACCATGGTACCTGGTTTTTAAACATTCAGCAGTCCTTATTTATTCAAGGGTAAAAAAAAACAAACCCGGGTATCACGAATTATGGAAAGCATACGTTTTAGTATTTGAAAGTCCCAGTGATTCCGGCGCTAAAAACCGACAAAACTTCGAATACTTACGAACCTCGAATCTTGGACACATAGTTTGGTCCCGACTTAAAAATTATATGCTTTAAAAATGCATATATTTTTTTGACTATACTTTTAAATATTTTAGCAATTCAAGACACATTTGCTGGTCCAGATCCATTTCAGAGATGATAGATTAGGTTTTGGAGAGCTCTCGCAAAATCGAGGTAATATTTTGGGGCAAGAAACCCTGAAAAACAAAATTTGGGTACCACACATCTTCGTCAAGAATGAAAAATCGTCAAGTTTGATGGGGCTGGATAGGTAAATATGGACATAAAGTATTATTAAAGCTACAGTAAGACAATAGCGTGGTGAATTCAAATTTTTGATTCTGGTGCTGCTTATAACTCACACAATAACTGTGGTGTGATTGACCGATTTGGGTCACTGACATAAACTTCATTAGTTTAGCAAACGAGCCGGATGTTAAACCAAATCCAATCCGTTGTTTGCAAAAAAGTTAAAATACAATTTTTTTAATTAAATATGCTAATAAATTAGAAAACATATATAAAGGACAATTTTAACGAAAAAATAACTTATCTTTTACTCGGGACATTTTCTTTCTCGTCCGTTAATAAGACGTGTAAAAGTCGATTTTCGATTAATTCGTTGATATTAGTATTATTTTATTAAATGCCGTTTTAGGAAAGATGTTTTTGTAAAAATTAGTCCTATGGGGGACGTTACCTATTCCTACAGGATGACATCAACTTTTTACTGTTCTATGAATCTAAGAAAATTTCCATTTGACCATCAAGTCTGTCAACTTATTTGGTCTAGTTGTAAGTATATTTTTTTTTCGTTTTATTGTTTTTATCATTATTTAAAGTTAAATAAACAAGTATGCCATTTCTAATTTCAAATATTATATAAAACATGAGCCTGCATAGATTTCTGTATTATTTGTTTAATTATTTATAATTCCAGGGGCATACAACGAATCCAATCTCGAACTTCAATGGGTCAAAAATCAACCTTATATTATATCAGAAAACCTCCTACTTACTGAATTCACATTAGGTGGTATATCCGTAGAATATGCTAAGTCATCTATAAGTGACACGTCAACCAGCGGATGGGGTAAGACTTGTGTTAATTCTTAAATTAGTTATAAATAAACTTTAAGTCTTTGAAAAACCTAAAAATGTGTTTTTTTTAAGATGACGGATATAGTTCATTAATATTCAAGTTTCAACTGAAAAGAGAATCTGGATACTATATCTTGGAGTATTTTCTGCCGTCTATACTACTAGTGATTATGTCTTGGGTATCTTTTTGGATTCAAGCAGACGCGGCACCTGCTCGTACCACTTTAGGTAATCAAAAATATCATTTTAGTTTGATGAAATCTGTTCCGTTAATGTAAATTTAATTTAAATCTGTATCATTGAAAACTGTATATTTTTAACTATTTGCTTGGACCTATTAATAGATAATTTCTCATATAATAAAGAATTTAATGGTGATACTGTACAAAATACTTCAATCTCTGAATTTGATATTACTTCTCTCGTAAGAGGGAAGCATTGTAATTGTGATAAAATCACCCTCCGAGATTCTTGCAGATCTTTGCCTCTTAGAGTTTCCGGGCCCCGAGAAAAATTTTCTCTAATTTCCGTCAGTCTCTCGGTCTGTCCGCCTGTACGCGGCATAGCTCAAAAACTACTTACCCGAATAACTTCAAATTTTGGTAAAAATGAAGGGTCATAAGGGGCTGAAATGGTTACATTTTGATAAAAATCCAATATGGCGGAACGAGATGGTGTGGTCACAAAATGTAAAAAAAATTATTATTAAGAAACTATTTATTGGATGGACTTCGAAATTTGCACAAAAATAAAGTGTCATATAGAGATAAACTGGTAATTTTTTTTTATGTAAATTCAGTATGGGGGAACAAAGGGGCGGCTTAATTAAATTTTTAAAAATTCAGTACCAAAAAACTACTTGTCCAATTGACTTGAAATTGTGCACAAAAATGAAGTATGAAGCAAGGATAGACTGATAAAATTTTAGTATGAATCCAATATAACAAAACAAAATCGGGGCCTAGTAAAATGTTTAAATATTCATTGAAATTCCATAAATAAAGTTATGAAAAATAAATAGCAATAATAATAACAATGGTAAATAAATTAAAAACTAAAAAATATTGGAATAAATTACAGTTTATATGATTTGGATAAAGTTATTACCAAATATTATCTGTACGTAGCGAAATTCGATACGAAGGAAGTTGTGAGTAAAGGCGAATTTACCGATTTTTTTATTTTAGGAACAGCCACGATGTTATCGTTCATTACCCTAAACGGTAACGTAACCAAAAATCTCCCTAAAGTGTCATACGTAAAGGCCAGTGAGATTTGGTTCTTTGGAGGAGCCACTTTTATATTCTGTTCTTTAGCAGAATTTGCATTTGTTAATGTCATTTGGAGGAGGAAGTAAGTATTCGCTTTTATCGTTTTACAATTTTTTCTCTGAATTGACCAGGCTGTACTAGGTAATATAAATTTAATTGTCATAAATAGTCTATCTGTACCTGTAAAGTAGGGTTTGTCAAGAAAAAAGAATAAAGGTAGTAATATTTTTTTTAGATTTATATATTTGATTTTAAGCGGCACAAGCTAATTATTTTGAATTAATCGCAATATAAAATTTTTCAAAACATTGCATTTGCCGGAAATTTTTACTGAAATTAGTCACGAGAATAGCTATTTCGATCTTCACATCCTAGTGTTATTTATTTTTAGTTGGTAAGACAATTAATCCTTAAAATTCGAAATTTATCGTTTTTTTTATCAAAAAAAATCAAATAATGTATTTTATCAAGAGGTTTGCCCCGAAATAATCAAATAATCGTTCATTAAAAACGATCACTACTCCAATTTCACCACTAAAAGCCGTTGGAATGATATTTCTTAATATAGTATATTTATTTAGCATTACGAATGAAATTTGCTCAATTCTTTTTAACAAAAGAGGTTATTTATTTATTTTTCCCACAATATTTCAACTATTAGAATCTTGCAAAAATATAAAATATATAAATGTAATCAAAACGGTGCTACAATTAATATTTAAGAAAATATACTAGTATTATTAATTAGCTTTGAACATAAGAAAATCAATTGGTGTACAAAAAATATATATCTCGAGTAATATTCAACAGTGTTATGATTAATTAATTTTCAACAACATATGTCATTTCATGACAGTTAAAGTAAAAAATAATATTTTCAATAAGTATTCTTTATCGAACATCGGGATTTTTTTGGGTTGCTTTTAACTACCTGAATCATATCTTGGAACACAGTTTCATCTCTTGTTCTACGCTTATTGTATTCTTTCATTAAAACTATATCTCTTTCAGCGGTATCATTTAAAATTTTCATTTGATTTTGCTTCACTTTGCCGTCGTTAAAATCGTATTTCATAAATCTTCCAAAAAATCTAGCGAAATAATGTAATCCGTAAATATTGCTGAGATCTTGATACTCATTTGATCCGATAATATCAATCTTCTTATATTTTTCTTCGTGAAGTAAACGTAATGTCTGAAAATTCTGCGTTAGCCGAGGAAAACTTTGCAAGAACTCTTAATAACCTGGCACCTGAACCATTGCTTCAAATACACTTTTAACACAAATACTATACATTTTCTTAATTTTTTGCAAAGTAGTTTTTTCTAGCGAAAAATGTAAACGAAAGACAAATATTTTTAAAGCTTAAATTATTTTACACATGAAACAAGCTCTATGATAGGCACCTGGTTCCCGAATCACTACTTTTTCATGCATGTTAATGTTGCCCAAATGCAGAACTTCTTTGTAGTCGTCGCGGGGTAGATGTGTCTATAATTGGCCTTGAATAAAACCGGTCATTTCAGTTTATATTAACCGCAAAATTTTTGCCATTTTCTCTTCTGACAAAGCACTTTTATAGTTTTTTTTTGTCGTTTTCGCTCCCCACTGCTTGATATTCTATAAATTAAGTTTTGGTACAATATTCGCTCGAGAATGACGCAGGTCCCATTATATATCTCCCTATTGCTCGCTGTCCTATCCAAAAACTGTATAGAAACTGAATTGATTCGGGCGATACTTGGTAGAAATCCATAACTAAGATACCTATATGGCACTTAGTAAAAAAAACAATTTTTACTTAAAACACTACATTAAATTACACTATTTTAAAGAGAAAACAAATTTATGACATGTTTCGATAACACTGTGGCTTCATCAGATGATACAAATATAATAAAAATAAAAGTACCGAACAAAACTTTTTTTTAACTGTTTTATAATGGGTTTTTCATATATATATACCCCATTCTATGTATATTAACAAAAAATTTTGTAAGAGGTGAATTGTTCAGATCAGTTTGATCCTTTAGTAATAGATCTGGGTGTTTAAGTATGTTTATTTGTAAAGATTCTAGTAAATTTAATTTTATGCGTTTCTTTTCTGTATGTAAAACTTTAAAAATTTTTATTGAAATAATGATCGTCATTAATTAAATGAGAAGCATAATTATATCCGTCATCCTTCTTGACAAAGCATTTATGTTCATTTATCCATTTGTCGAAACTTCTACTTGTCTGCCCTATATACATTTTTGGGTAATCTTTAGAAGTTGATTTACAGACATCTGATTTATTATTTAAATTTGTTTTTCATTTATTATTTTTTATGAATTCGCCTAAGGAGTTATTGGTTTTATATGCTACAATCACATTTAGTTTTCCTAGAATTTTTTTCTATTTCCAAAATGAACTTAACTTAATTAAATAAAATGCAATAAATAATGGTTATAGTCCAAATATGATAGATAATATTTTAAAGAGAAAATGTTATAAAAAAGCTATCTGTTAAGTTTACCCTAATTTACAAAAGCCTTCCACTAACTATAAATGTACCATGGAAAATCCAGTAATAAAATAGGCACTTTTTGCGATTAATTAAAACGTAAAAATCTAAAAAAAATGGGATTTCATATTTCAACTGGTAGAATCGTCGGAACGGACAACTTTTATTTTTTTGGTACACCCTACTGTATACTAAATGATAGAAAATGCTTTAGCTAAACATACTTAACATTTGATCAGAAAAGTTTGGAGTACGCGGGGAAGAGGGACTATCCAATAAAACTATATGATTACAACACGGAAGGATTAGTGGAGAATATGATCCCCGTATTTACGAAATTTTAGAAACTAATTTTCTTTTAATTTTCATAATTTTAACAAACAATTATTTAAACTATACTAAAAGAGTAATATAACATTTTTTAAATGCTTTTCAAATAAATCTTCTTCCAATAACAGATGCTCCGATCTTTCTCCCGTTGAGCATGTTTGGTAGATCGTGTTGCCAAGAACAGGGGGTTCAACCCATTTAAGAAAGCTATTTATCTCTTACGGTTCTTGCAATGAGATCGTATCAAAGTGAACATTTTGCTTTACATTGCGGAGGCATCTTCATGGATCTTTAGTGCATGAAAAAAGAAGACGAAATGAGTTCTGAGATATCTACCTACTCACACAACTTTGACACAGTATTACGATCAATCTGTTTTTAGTTTTTTTTTTGTACAGACAATGAAGGCCTGAAGCCTAAGCATAATATAACCCTATATTGCACCCTGGTTGCCTTGTTTTTCGTCTACGCTTTCAAACACCGAAATATGCTTGCGTACTTCTCGGAACCTTTGTAGACAACAGGAAAGTGATGCAACTGACATTATCGTACAGCTAGAGTACTTTTCGCAGTCTGCGCGCGGTTTCCTCATCGGTTCATCTAAATACTAACCACACTCGACGTTGCTTTATTTTGATATGCGTGTATTATTGGAACTTCTGATATACATCTTCTGTTAAGTTGAAGTTAACATAAGAATAATGATAATTTTTTAATAGAAAGTATAGATTTCCATTCATACATGGCCCCACAGACAAGATTTCAAGATAACTTTGGAGTTACAATGCACAAAAGGCTGAAACAAGAGAAATATATAAAAATCCTAATTCCCTGAACCGAAATGTATATAGGTTGTTACTGATTAGAGCCCCAGAATGCTTGACGTTGAGTTATTAAAGATATTGTACCTCCTCGCTTATCTTCCATGGAAACATCGCTCATTTTAAGAGTCTACTGTTATGAAATACGTGATGATGGAGTCTTAAGTTAGTGAATATAGACCAGCGCTCTCCTAGAATGAATTTTCTGATTGATCAGACAGCAAGATAATTACAGCGTAAATTGGGCATTTCTCTCTTTTTTGTTCGCAACCTACTATTCATAGTGTGAAAGTGTCTTAGTTGATTGTTTCAGTACACTTATGTAAAAAAATCGTAATTTTCCCATCGACACTGTCAAATAGGATATGGTTATCTCCTTGTTGTGGTATCTTGGAAACCAGTCCCAAAACTGTTCATTATGGATGTTTTCTTGAATGATATTGCAACTGAAAATGGGTCAGAGGGGCTATATAATTTCGGAGAATAGAAATCCTGAAAATGCGTTGTAAATTCGAAAATGATACCTGGAAAGTACTTTCAAAAAGTTTAATTATAAGAACAATAAGTTCTCTTAAAGTTTATTTTTTATGTATTTTGTACCGATTTGATAAAACTAGCGATATTGTGTATTTTATGAAACCGATTTTTTAACCTGACTTCCTAGTATAACTCGAAACAAAACAAAATTTTAATTTTTGCCATATTACATTATATTGTTTTTTTGACACTATTGTAGATTTTATTTCTTAGACGTTTTATAATACAAGAAAATGGTTAGAATATGTTTAACCTTTAATTAAGTCTATCATATTTTATCAGTTTTATTTTATATTGAATATATAAAGCTAACGCAACAACGGTTCTTTATTGAAAAAAAATGGGTCTTTGTTTTTCTTGCTGCTTGGACAATAATACACGTATATACTAGTAGAAATACCTGAAGTTATCATTTGAAATACATTTTAGGAAAAAGGTTGAACTAGCTAAACCAAGCAGCAAGTATATAATAAAAGGAGCTTTGTCACCCAGATTAGCCAGAAAAGACTTAAGAAAATCGGAGTCTTTTTCCAGCCTAGATTCCAAACACGCAGGAACTTATTTAACCGTTCACGTAAGTTTTTGGAGTGATTTTTTCAAAAAATGATTTTAGCAAACTTTACATTACATGACCCGGTCAAAATATATAGTCATTCTTAACGTAAAATCAGAAAAGAAAAAATAAATAAAAAATTACAGCTTACAAAATGACGATATGTAACAAACATTAATTTAGTATTTTTAAATACAATGAATGAATTTTACATTAAGACAAAAATATAGTAACCTGATATGGCGTAAATATCAGCGAAACATTGGTAAGTAATTCAATACCCTGTTTTGTGATCTATATTTTTTGGAAACTCTTAACTCTTTTAGTTTTGGTTTCATTCATTTTCATTGAAAACTACATAATATATATGTGTAGGGGCACTATTTTAATCAACTTTAAATTTTTGATTTCCCCCTATCATCAATGGAACCCACAGTAAGCTCACGTTCTATTTCGTTTTTTTTACTTAATGACAATGATCTTTTCTTAAAAGTCAAACGATCTTATATACAGGGTGCCTGGATGATATTGAAATTATAGGAGGTGATTCTGTTATAAAAGATATTTAAAAAATTCTATTAACATATGCTTGGAAGCGCCTTCATAGGGAATTACGGGCCCAACCAGCATTTTTAGTCACTGTTACGTATTGGTGACTACATAAAAAACCTTAAAGTTGCAATAACTAGTGGTGGGAACCGTTTAGGTATCGTTTAGGTGCCACGCTGTTAGCAAAATAGGGAATGATTTAAGGGTAACTTTGATATACCTCCTAAGTTATTGGAACGGATATTATTACGTTTCAGTACTAGTTTGGGAACGTTATTGAACCCAAAGTATGTAGTAATATTCATTAATGAAGAATATTTTTTATGCAGTTCATTTTCTTTCTCTTTCAACTGTGATATTATTACAAGTGAAGTAAACTATTGCATTCTGGGAGAACGTCTGCTAGATTATGATGTACTTATAATCATAATAATATATGAATGTTATCAGCTACAACTTCACTAAACAATGAAAATACGAAACATTATTGTGAAAGTAGAGAATGTAGGCCGAAAAATATTAACGAGCCTCAACAATAATGCTTGATAAACAAAAAAAAATCGCAAAAAACAACCCCTATAGTAATGAAAAAAATAATAAATAAATGAATTATATATTGGAAGAGTTTAATGATTTTACGAGATTACTATCTATTTAAATGACAGAATAAACCTTAATATTAATTAAAAAAGTCGCTTATATGGCAAAAAATTATATTTTCACAAAACCTAACCCCTAGGGTGACCGAAAGATAAAACATGGCGATGTATTTTTTTATAGAAAACATGGCGGATATTAAATAAAGCTACTTTAAAGTGACTTTAAGTCCTTCAAAGTTAAATTTACTTAAAAAGATGTAATGCATGGAAGTGCCTACGATCTGTTACGTTTTAATGTCATTCTAAGTTCCTATATAGCGAGGTTATTTTTCAAGTTCTTGTGTAGTCGTGGGTTATTTCAGTCAACGTCTTAGTAACGCTTATTTTAAACACCATTTTTTACTATAAAGTTGTCGTCTTATTTAAGTAATTAGTCGTAGTAGACATATTGTCTCAACCACCATCAGATTTACAATGAAATAATGATACCACGGAGTAGGTCATTCACTCTATTATAGGTTATACTTTAAAGAATAATTTTTGCGACCAGACCAATTTCTCACCAAGTTATAGTAACGGTGTCAATCGTCAATTTTTTGGAACTTTAGTGCTGCTTGGAGGCCTATGAAGATGCTGGTCGAATGGTCGTTTTTATTTAACACCTCCGGATATATTTACAGAACTTACATTTGTGCGTAATTCATTGTCAGGATAGCAAAAATAATTTGCCATTTGTAACTAGGATTTGTATTTTTTTTTCGTACATAACCCGCAAATAGAAATTCGGTATATCCAATTACTAAATAAATTATATGTTAAGTTTGCTAAAATGGAGTATATATTATTATAGACTAATACAAATATATTAAATCGACAAGAACTTTAAAACTTATGATTTGCAGGGTTCATCGAATTCTTTGAACGTCCCCACAATCAACCCCCCTGCGAATGGCGAGAATCCCAACCCTGCTCCCGATTCCGGACCTCCAACTCCAACGCCATCGCAGCAGGCTTGGGCGGAAATGACACCTCAGGAAGTCGCCATCTGGATAGACAGGAAAGCGAGGGTGGCTTTCCCTGTTTTGTTCTTAATCTACAATTTATTTTATTGGAGTTTTGTGTATGCTTTGTGATAATTTTTTTACGAGAAATAAAAAATTTAACTTAGGGTAATTTTGAAACCGGTGTTATAGGGTTCTGCACATTTTAGCTAAGCCGAACTGTTAGCAAACTCTGATGCTTAAATAACAAACTCTTACGAAAAACTTACAAATCGAACTTTTAAAGATTTATCAGGATTGTCTACCCCATTTTTTTTACTACGCAAAATTTGGCAAGAAATTTTTTATTTGAATAGAGTTAAAAGTAGCAAACATGAATCTCCATAAGCTCTACCAAAATCTGCGTTATATATATATTTATATATATATATATATATATATATATATATATATATATATATATATATATATATATATATATATATATATATATATATATATATATATATATATATATATATATATATATATATATATATATATATATATATATATATATATATATATATATATATATATATAACTATATATAATGCTAATTAGTGTCCAATATGTAAGCTGCAACTATTTAGTATTTACCCTATTTTGTTAACTATTTTACAACAATATCATCAATTCATTTTTAAAATATTTGTCTCTGCATCAAATCATTACATACATACATTACATAATAGTTAATAACACAGAAATAAAGACATAAATAATCTAATATTATTGGCTGTTAGTTTTGCATTCACTATTAATGGAGTTGATCTACCGGAAATTATTGGGCAAAAAGGATATAAAGTGAAGACTTATGAAAAAAATATCACAAATCTTCTAGCGATGTCACCATTGGCCTGATTTCAGTACGCTTTTCTTTAATGTTAGTGTTATGCTTTCAAATAAATAAACGTTTAATTTTTTTAGAATCTTTTCATTTATTAATAACATAAAATGTATGCTCTAAACACAACCTGTATGATAAATTACAAAAAACATCTGAAGAACAAAATTTTCAATACATACTTACTAATACAAAATTTGAATTAAATTTTGTTATCGAAACAATTTGGCGTAGTCATCTAAATACTATCAGTAATGGCGTAAAAATGTGTTAAGTTTTTGAAACTCAGAACAGTGTATTACTAAAATATTGTTTAAGAAAAAAAACACACATATCTGCATATGCTTCGTGGAAAAATATTTTATATAAATAAAATCAACCATTTGTTATATTTCAAACCTTATACCTGTGGAAGTTGTAATACGTTGCAGTTACGCAACATGACGCCTATATAATTGAAATTCTTGACAAATGGTAAAGTATCAACAATTATAAACATATAAGCGAAAAGGCTAAACTTTCAATTTAAATGAAAAAATCAATATAGCATTTTTAAATGTTCCATTTATGAAATGTCTAAAGTTCCAGTTTAGTAGTCATCGCATTTATTATTAATCTTTTGATGATGGTCCTGCAGTCTCCGCTATTCTGTTTTCGCTGATGGCTCTCCTCAAGGTGCTAAAAAATGGATACTTAAATGAATACTTTTAAGAACAATAAAAAAATCTTTCTTGTAAGGAATATTTTTAAAATGACTTGGTTACTTTTTATATAATATTTTTAAAAAACGGATATCATCAACCAGAACTTAACTAACAGAAAAATTAGAAATACTAGAAAATTCGCCACTACTCGGCTGCAGAAAAAAAGTTCTAGATAAGAAGATTCCTCATTCCTCATACATTTAAAGCGTTCTAGAGAATGATGTAATTTATTATTGGTATAGATTTAGTTATTGGCCCGATAAAAATCAGTTTCAAGTATATTATCATGATATCGGCCCTAGCAACTCCTGTCAACATATCAAGACCTCGCTACGTATATAGGGTGTTTCAAAAAACATGGGCCATGTTCATCAAGATACAGGGAGTTAATTTTTATCGATTTTCTTTTTTCCCTATATATTTAAACGGATTATTGACATGAAATGAAATCTACTCTACATGGATAAAAATATATTTTTTTATCCGTGTACAAACGAGCACTAATATGCAGATTTTTACCATTATTCGCCCATACATTTTTGATATGGTATTAATTTTTCAAAAAAAACATTCTTAGTTCACATCGATAAATCTAACTATGTCCGAGATATTTTAACTTTAAATAATGACAAACATTGTTAAAATTAATTTAAAATTCAACCAATACATTTAATTCTTAGTAAAAGTATTAAACCGTACGTTGCATATTAAAAGCCAATACCAAAGACTAACTGCCGTGGTCATGTCAAGTGATTATCATTTTCGACATTTGTGATAATTACAAAACCAAATATTTTTTGTTAAATTGAAATAGCTAGTGCAAGGTTACCTTTATCCACTTGAACTAAGATTACTTTTTTGTGTAAAATCACTTAGAGAATAAATAATGCCGCACTTCAAATTTTCACACAGGTATATAGGACCTACCTTGGATCTGAACGACACTATGAAAGGTGATTTTAGTGTATCAGTAATAAAACTAAATAATAAATTAATTTTTAAGTCGTCGCTGATTTAGTTCGGGTTATATTGTTATCCAAAATATACAAAGAAAAATTAATTTTTCATAAAAAGGTATGGTTGCCTTGAAACTTCTAAAACTAATGTTGGAATCTGACTTAAATAAACGAGTTGTTCAAGAATCATAAAAATCTAAAATTACCCGAGAGCAAAGTACCCTCATTTTTATAGTTGTTGAATTGATTTTATAGAGAAACGTTATCTGTAAAGGAATAGAGGTTTTAAATACCTACCTTTTATTAACATCAGACCCCCTTTGATAAATATTTAATCTAAAAATATTCCTTCCCAAGAAACATATCGTGGAAATTAGGAAAGTCCACCTAAATTGGTCCGGTATAAAACCCTTTATTTAATTCCAAATAACCTTTCTTTATAAAATGTTTCAATAACTATAAAAGTATCGGTTCTTTACTCTAGGAGCAATTTTAGATTTTAATAACTTTTGCACAACCTGTATAACTAATTCATGTTCCAACATTACTTTTCGAAGTTCAAGGCAAGCAAAACTTTTATGAAGAACACATTTTTCGTTTAAAATGCAAAATTACAACGTTGACAGATATAGTTACATACTGTCTAACATAAGCTTGTTGTTCTCAAAATATTACTTATTACAGTTAATAAGTGAGTTCTTTCAAGAGCTGATAATTATGTGAGAAGGCACAGTCGGATGTATCATAAACAAATATACTTTTGTACATATTCTAACTATATAGAATTCCAATCTAGTAACCAGGAATAAATATCCAGGGACAAAACCAAATATTTTATGCCAATCCCCATTAAACCATGACTCATGTTTTTTGAAACATATTTTTTATGTTAGAAAAGGGTTAACTATAACCACTCTGAGTTCAGTTAGTGATATTAAATGCCATATAATTAAAGAATCCTAAAGATTACCTACTATGCTGAATCTCCGGAACAAGAAGGCAATCGAATAGGAGGACTGGGAGGTAAAGGAGGTAATCGCGTTGCCGCTCCCGGCCTGGTAACGACGTGACCCATCAACCTGTCTATATTGGACTCTTTGGGCACCATATCCTCACCACCGCTCTCTGAGGATGACGGCGGTGAAACGCTGGGGTCGGAACTTAAGGCAGGTCGAAACATGGGGTCACTGTAACTGTAAAGAACGATTAGAACATTACCACTAGTGTACTACATTTACCTCACATTTTACTTATCGGTGGAAGCTTATCCGGAGTTATTCCTGCTGTCGATGGGGGATTAAAGTCCGTGTAAGTTGCCGCATGGATTTCTTGTTGGTACATCTGGTAGAGTTCCTGTAAATCTGACGGCAACTTTATTTTCATTTCTGAAAAAAAAATGAAATTAACTTAGACCGCACTTTTCAATTCTTTGTGTATTACCTTCGATAAGTTGTCGTTGTCTGGTTATAATTTCTTCACAAAGCTGTCTCTGCCTGTCGTATCTGATGATGAGTAAATCTCGTCTTTTCAATTCATGTTGACGTACTAGCCGCTCAGATTGCAAGGCCATTTTGTCCGCTTCCAATTCATGAACCCTGCATATCAAAGCCAGTATTTCTCTTTCGTCGTCAGACGACAAAAGTGACGGTAATTTCTAAAACATAATTCAAATATAAGCTGACACACTAAATAAGTAACCTAAATACCAGGGACCTATGCATAATTGGTGATCAATCTTTTGCTTAGAGATTGTTTCTTAAATCTAGGATGTGATAAATAAAATTATTGAAATAATTTCGGTATCTTTTGAAGTAATTTATTTAAGCATACTTGAGCGATTAAATTAGCGAATTGAAGTGCTCGAAATAACGTAAAAAAGACAGTAAATTGTAACAACCTACTTTTGTTTCTACTGTTATTCCTATTGTTTTATTAATACATTCATACAATACGTCGGAAATCATTTTTACGACACTATTGAGTCGACAACTTTCCATTCATAACGTTTTTGGTACCGGCAACAATTTTTTAGGGTACAGGTGTTGGCACTGGTCTCAAGTTACACCGAGGGAGCCCAATATATGTGGTGACATCATTTCTTATTTGGACAAATTAAAGGAAATTAATTAAACTACCCGTTTGTTAATAGATCTTAGTTTTTAAATTTTTGTTTATTTAGCTCACAGTAGCTTGTTTTTTGACTTCGTGCTTTAATTTTTCCCCCTCACATTTTACCTTACACATCATACCCTCCGTGTAGGTTAAAATTCACGAAAGAATTTTGGGGGGTATGCAATGTATTTCGTTTATATTTTTTTTACTCAAAATTTGTAATTTGACGTAAAATGATTTCTGCCTTAGTGTACACTAGATCATTGAAAAAAGCTAAAAAATAGCTGATTTTTGGTCCTTCACGGATGGAAAAATACAATGTGTTTTGATTCCGGATGTACATCCGTTCACTACTGTCGTTCTGAAAAGAACAGTTTTGCTGACGTTTGAATAGATGATAGAGAATAGAGACTGAGTCTCTATTTGGACGCGAGAAAGAAAGCTTCCAAAATGCCAAATGTGATTTTGGCGAAACGTCAGCAAAACTGTTCTTTTCAGAACGACAGTAGTGAACGGATGTACACCCGGAATGAAAACACACACACATATATATATATATATATATATATATATATATATATATATATATATATATATATATGTAAAATATTCATTCCGTTCTGAAAAGAACAGTTTTGCTGACGTCTCGCCATAATCACATTTGGCATTTTCGAAGCTTTCTTTCTTTATAAAAAAAATATATTGTAACTGAAAAAATTGCTTACAATTTATAATATTAATCTTAAATTACTTAAACTTTGAATGGCACAATAGTAAACTAAGGGATAGAATGTATTTATGATTCGATTATAGATTACATGGTTTAAATCTGAAAAAAAAGAGCAGAGAAGCAACAATCAGTACAGGTACGTCGCTATTGATAAGTTCCAATATTACTACTACGTCTAATTTGTTATGTAAAGGATATTTGTTGTTTATTAATTAGGAATGATTGAAATCTAACTTAACTAACTAACGCCACCATTGGGCGGTTTTTTGGATTGGATTTAGTTTGGTTTAGAATTAAGGTACATAATATTCCAGTTCGTTTTCAGTCATTACTAATTAATAAACAGGAAATGTCCTTTATATAACAAATTAAACAAAGTACTGATATTAAAACTTATATTAGCGCCATTTAAATTTTATCTGATCAAACTTCACATATATGAATCAAATATAGTTGTTTCGTACTGTTTGAGCCTAATCCAACTTTCTACCTATTCGGATTATATTCTTAAATAAATTAAATACATTTTTAAATAATTAATTATTTTCATACTTAAAAGAATTTTCCAGCCAACTTTCAATCTAACCGCACTTGCGCACTATCGAAGTCATATGTGACCATGACAGTTATCCCCAATTTTGGTCTTATGTCGTACCGTAGGACCGATCGATAGCTAATAAACAAAACAATAAATATATAACAAAAAATTAAAACGCTATAATGTAACAAGAAACAATATATAACAAAAAAATGCAAATGCTAATGTCATGTTTGAAACGTCTCATTTATTATTTAAAATTAAAATTACGTTTATTTTTGGTATACAAAACACGGCTTGATATATTTCTTAGAACTCTACAAAATTCAGGCACAACCCGAGAAATCTGTTTTAGCATACGAGAAGATATTTGCAACTTTCTGGACCCATGTCGGCTTGAAAGGTCTGCCCTGTCAAAGTACTCATCCTGAAGTGAGCCAAAGCAACATCTGGCACCAGGGCGGTTAAGAGAAAATCCGGGTCCGAGGGAATGACATGCGGGCCCCCCAGGAAAAGTTTTCCACCTACTATACTTGACGAATAAAAAAAAAAGATTTGTATTTTCATTCGCCCTTTTTTTTACTGAAAACTACCAAATGTAAAGTTGACGACTAAAAACAAAGTCCACACTTTGGTCTTTAATAACGGAAACTACTACGGACAGTTGACTGCCACCTGCAAACGCAATTGTCAAAAAAATTCCCTTTAAAAATATCTGCTGTATCATCAGCGAAATGTAATTAAGTTACGTCAAACGACACTAAAATTATTATGAAGCAATTGTTTTGGGTTAAAAGCTTTCCAAAGCCACTGATAAAAACTATTAAGAAGTTGTATAGGCACACCGCTATAATTTTTAAAAACAATTTTGACGAAGTTACTGAACCCACTATAACAAATCAAGGTGTTCGAAAGGGATGTTGCCTGTCATCTGTAGTCACCGCCATATGGTTAATATTTAAATAAAGCCATTTACCTACATTCAGAACCTGTGCTAGTACCTTGAAGCTAAATATTACCATTGTGAAACGTCTAAGTCAACTGCATGACCTTTAAAGGCAAATATATAGTAAAATCTACTAGCATCGAAATATTTGCCTGTAACAAAAATATTTTGAATGCGACGTAACAGAGGAATACTACCTTGATATAGAAAACGACATACCAATGCTTTACATAATGTATCGGAGTTATGGCACAATAAGCAGAATATAAGGTAATAAAAGTAAAATTTTTTAAAAGAATGGCAGTATCAATGTTATTATGCGCCTGAGAAATCTGGATCTTGTAACAAAGAGATAGGTCATGCAGCTGAAATTATTAAGGCGAATAAGAAAACTAATAATTTACAAAATAGAAGAAAAAAACCAATACTCCAACAATTGGCAATAATGAAAACGACGATGACGAAAAATGTTTTTCATATGTCTTGTACTAGTAGATTATTGGAAAAATTAAATTACAAGTTAAGAACTATGTTCCTATTGATACTTACGTCTTCTAACGTCACCCCTCTCTGTCTGCAAGCTTCTAATTTTAGCTCTATGTGACCCCTCAGTTCAGCCCATCTATCCTGCTCCCTCTCAATGTCTGCCAACTCACCCCAAGCTCCCTGAACTAAGAAATAAATTTTTCAGAAAATGACAGAATTTTTCCCGTTTTGTCTTTTATACACTGAGCTACTAAGAAAACTGTCAAAATTCTACGTGTTCCCACAATATTTAATACTCATAAAAAATGGGTAGTATTGTCTGAGATCACCAAAGATACAGTTGCTCTGCAGTTAGAGGTTTAATAAATTATTGACAAAGTGTATATAGATAAAACTAAACAATCTGCATTTGTTAGATTTAAGGCATATGAAAGATGTATATAAGAATATCTAAAACAAATAATTCAATTTTCTATAGCTGCACACAAGCACCCAATAAAATATATGGTTACTCTTTATTATTAAAACAATATAAAAGAAAGAGTAGAGATTTTTTTTTCAATTCCTTAGAATCCTGAAACTATCAAGAGTGGGTCGCAAACTCATTTTCACAAGACTCTTTTTATTATAATTATAATACTAATTATATTAATAATATAGGTTAAGATTTTTCTAAATGACAACCATGCCAACCGCGTATGGTGTAACTATTGTGCAGAACGGTTAATTATGAGAAGACGTAGACTTTGTCTGATAAAAAGGAATATATATTTTTAATATCTTTTCTCAAGTAAAAACCCTGGAAATTATTTTATTCCTAAACTCGCCGCTAAAGAGCGTAGCACTAAATTTATCAGCAGCCTTTTCATCCACTGCTGGATATCAACTTACCTCTTGCACATACCTATAACGTGTATTTTATGTGTTATTTACATAGATATATGGGACCTACAGGTTGTCTCCGAATCCGAACGACGTTATTTTTTTATTTTAGCTTATAATAGACTCGTATATAGCCACCAACGCATCTGAAGGCGAGCATATTAAATGTATTTTTAACGAAGTTTGCTTCTGCTCAGAATCGAACCGGGGACCTTGGGCGCCAACAGCAGTCACCCAATCGTTAGCCCTCGCCATGTAGTAATTAGTTGTATTAAATACTAACAACAAAAAAATTGGTTTCTTTTTTTTAAGTTGCTTAGTTAAGTTACATCGAAAATATAAGCTCTGTAATTTGGAGAAAATTCTAAATAATTTTATCCTCTCTATTTCTTCAAACAATGGAGATGGAGGAGCATTTTTTCTTCTTGTAACATATTCCTAAATTCCGTATTTTTGGTTTTGTTGAAAATTCAATGCAATTTATCATTTATCCCAGAATTTTTAAAAGTATTAAAGCCATAAATATATTTCGAATGCAGTTATTAATTTAATTAAATTGAGAATTATATTATCATTTTTTGGCAGATTATTTTAGATACTTTTTTATTACGACATAAGCACTCAATCTATGCAAGTTCATATACATGCAGTGTGAGTCTTAACACTAGCAAACGAAAAAATTATATAGGGTATAATGCATTTATTGGCAACTAAGAATACGTTTATAAAATACTGTAATAATAAACTTGATTACAAAGAAATGCGTTTGCTTACCAGCAGACTCTCCTTCCGCATCTTCTACATCAGAACCTAAGTCTTCCTCGTTTCCCGCTGATCTAAATCCATCAGCTGTGTGCAGTTTTCTTCTCCTAAAAGTAAAATCGTTCTTACTATTTCGCTGGATTATTGACATGGATCAGTGCTTTTTTTATAGTAAATAAAAATTTTAATATAATATATTACTATTTAAAAAAAAAACACTTTTGGAACCTGCGTCATATTTAAAAAGTCAAATTTAGGTAGAAACTATTTTGATCTTATATACGTTTTTTTATTCATGAACCTTGAAAGCTTAAATACTAAGTATCGAGGTTGCCTTAAATGAAGAGATGGGATGTTTATTGATACCGGATTTAGACTTGCAGATTAGGTGAAAATTGCAAAATAGCTGATGTTGTCTACGGAAATCTTAAAATAGTAATGGTTGACCACCGTTCTCATCAACTGGATTTACTGATTGATGAGGCAGAAATATAAACACATCTCCCTGCTTCTTAGCTGACAGTATCCAGTCAGAACTTTAGTTGGTAATAAAAAGTTTCTCTTCGTCATAGTCAGGTAGGTCATTGCTGTCTCGCTGTCTCCTTGCTTGTGTATCTTACGATCTCCCTAATAAATCCGCAGGTATTACTTTTTCTCACCATTTTTTAAAATAATTGTTGGTGTTTTCATTTTTTTTGTACCATTGATGCAACTAAAAATAATTGAAGAAAGCTAGATAAGAAATTGACTGACGTCCTACCTCTACTGGTGTACATATTTTCGAAACAAATAATTTCTATTTTTTTAAGTAAATACCTGGTTAAAATAAACATTTCTATGGCATTACACCAAATTTGATTAGCCTACGTCTTAAAAACACGGAGATATTCCCTACAGTACTTTTGAACCCTTCTGGAATGTTATAATGTTTAACTTGAAAACAGTAAATACTTGCCTTAAGCTCTGTTGAGTTCTAGCCCTACTTGCGTTGACACTATTCTTGTATAATTTGTTATTTCTCGATTCCCAATGTGATATTATTAAATGTTGCCTTTCAGCTTCCATACCTAATCCTAAAAATAGATGACACATTGTTAATTTAATATCAGAAAATATTTTCTTAAAGCCAACACCACTCTTATGTTTTTTTTTAATTCACACAAAGATGCGACTTTTTTACTTTATTCGAGCAAAAAAACATCAAATTTGTATTTATTCTTACAATATTCTAGAACATCACATAATTCGAAACAGTATTAAATCCTGTAATTAATATAAAATAAGGTAAAAAACTTGCCTAATAAATGTGCATCAATTTCCATCAGTTTTCTCCTAAGTTTCATCTGTGTTCTGAAAGTTTCGACAATCTGTTCTCTTAAGTTTCTTACCTCAGCGCTTCTTTCTTCCGCATTTAATTTATTTACATCCGCCGATCTTGGTCTTTCTTCTTTCATTTTATTTTGAAGCCTACATAAATAAGCAACATTACCATATTTTTACATACATATTTTAATGTGGTTATTAGGCCTTCTTAAAAATTATTATGCTTAAAATATTACCAATTGACTTATTTTAGATATTGTATAATAGAAATCGAAGCCTAAATAAAAAAGTAAAGAAATTGAATTACTGAAAGTTCTGTTGTCTGCTTTCTTCAGTAATTCCCCAAGAGTCTGAATTATAAATTGACATTTTTTCCAAGTCAAAGATTTTCCCTCGGAACCTAAAGAACATTTTTGCATACTTTTTTTCAGGGTATTGCATTCATGTATTGTGTGTATCTTTCTGAGACTTTAGTTATATGTAATAGCCATAAATAGGTTAAATCAAAGACTGATTATACTCCGAATAGATGATCCATCCAATGCAAAATCAAATATCCTCTAAATGGATTCCAACTTTATATTATATTTAATATAGTTGAGATCCATAGAGAAATTTCCGCGTAGCTCAACGACCAAAGTGGCTAGTACGCGACAGATTTCCCCCTTGCCTGGTTAAATTTGGTTATAGACCGCTTTGACGGCAATCATATTTGCCTCTTTAAATCATAATCTTTGAATTGTTTTCCTAGGCAAGTAGACCTAAATCTCGTTACTGGTAACACCAAGCCGCATATTGTTGCGTGCGTGCTTATGTTAGGATTAACGGGCGATACGACTGATTGATATGGCGAATTATGATTGACTATAAAACATTGATGTGATTTATTTAAATTACCTTGATATCTCTGCTCTAAGCTCGTTGACCACTGTTTGGTACTGCGTGACTTGATACGATACATCTAAGACATTTCTCTCAACTTTAGTAGATATATTATTTGCCCTGAAAAATTTCAACCACTTATAGTTTTTCCCCATCCAAAACATAACTATTTAAATTAAAACGTTTGTATATATTACTGATACACTTATTAGAACTACAGTTTTTAGTAAAAATTGCCACACTCGCAGTACAGTTTTCAATGATAAATAGTTAATCTACCCAAAAACTAAAACCCTTGTTATTTTATATAGTATCATATAATATAAATTAAAATATTATAATATGATATATTGGCAACTAAATATTATTTTCTGTAAAACCTCAAACATAAATGCAGTAATGTTCTTCACTCTATTTTTACTTACCTATCCGCATATGTCAAAGTATTCCTTGACTCTTCTTTTTGATTAGCCGTTGGACTCACGTGGGCGATCATAACTGTTTTACAATTCCCGCTCAGTGCATCCTTTAGAAGTCTCGTCAATTTAGAGTCCCGGTAGTTGACATACCTAGCGCCACCTGCTAAAGCGTTTATGCAGTTACCAAGTGCAAGTAACGACCTAAAAAAACAGAATTAATTGCTTCAACAATACTCTGTGACTGCCTAAATATCCGGGCTCCCATTTTTTAGGAAAAAACATGTACTTAATAATAGTGATAGGTTGTTCAGTACAACAATAAACCTTCTTTTTTCAGAAAATGCCGACGTTTCGACTCTTATTAGGTCTATATCAAGGCTATTTCAACAACAGATTTTTGGCTGGAATATTGAAAGTTTACACCAGTAGTGCACTACTATGACAAGACACATAAAACTATTAATTTATATCCACGAAACAAAGACAACAAAACAAACTACCACTTTAAAGAATATAAGGACACTATGCTGCTAAAAAAACTTAATGGTAATTGTCAAAATATCCAGAAAAACACATGTAATGTTTCCCAATGTTAATTTTAGAGGAATGCGGTTTTATAAAACTAGAGGATAATAACGGACATTTTATTATTAAACTATTTTTAACTATTTAAAAAGTTGGTATATTCCTGTGATAGTTCGCTATTGGGTTTTAGAAATTTCCGTTTTTTTATTATTTCGAACCCAATACCCAGAACTAAAATTAGAATGGATCTTGCACCATGAATAAAATTTAAGGGTCAAAATACGTTTAAAATTTTTGATGTATATACCAATTTTTTAGATAAAAATATAGCCTCGTCAAATGGCTTTTTCTCAGAAGTACAAATAATTAAAAATACAAAAAAAAATAAAAACCGACGTGTAGCGTATTGAGATTTTGGGGCCTAAGTAAGTCAAGTTCTCGTGTTGAACCAAGACTGAATGATAAAATTGCCCTTTCAGAAATTTAAATTTTTTTCGGAAATACTTAAAAATATTTTTTTCTCAGAAACAAGACATTTTTCTTTTAACTTTGATAGTTTAATACATCTATATTGGCCAGAGTATCATTAAAAAAAGAATTCGAATAGCTCCGTTTAAATCTCCTTCTGATAACTTGGTCTCAATTTTTAAAATATTTTTATTATCTCCTAGTTCCCTTTCATTTAGTTCTGAGGTTAATATTGTATATAATTTTTTTAAACGCCGCGCCGTTAAGAGACTATTTTGTTTTTACTGAAACAGATAAAAGTACATACAAAGAGATATAAGAAAAATGATACCCATAAAAATTCAGAGTTTTATTTAAAATATGGCTTATTTTTTTAAATTTTATAAAAAACTGTGAGTCATTAATGAATAAATTATGACAAAATAATATGTTAGTGTAAACGTTATTTCTAAAACTTCGTATAGAAATGAACGAATGACAAACTAGTGGAAGTTTACCTAAAGGATTTTAGTTTCTTAATATTAGTAAATAATTCCCCTTATTTTGTATGTACTAGAGAGTAGATTAATGTGTCTTCTGCAGGTATGATGTATTAACAGGATTTTGAAATGAAATTTCGATACATAGTAATCATAAAAAGTACTTATGTAAACGATTTTGTTTATACATTAAAACAAGGAGACGAGATTTTTTAAAAAATAATTCAGTTAATCGTATACAGTGTAAATTTAGGAAATATATTACATGTTTACAACTATTTTTTTTTTCTATATTTTTTGAATGCCTCGTTCATACTAAAATTGTGCCTGTTTGTAACCGTACGCGGCCCTTTATTCGAATAATTTATTTTTATAAGCAATTACTAAATCTTTTGACGTGTTTTAGATTATACAATTATGTGGCAATATTTATAAAATAGCGATAACCGAGATGAGGATCAAACTGAAAAACTAATAACTAAGGTCTGCAACAAATTTGTGAAAAAAATTAAAGAACAACTTGATATCAAAATTGGAGGCATTGAATCCACAATAAATAAGCTATGCGACGGTGTAAAGAAACTTGAAGAGTCCGTTATGAATAACAAAAAGGAAGTCGAAAGAATCAAGGTTCGTTTGGTTAATTTGAAACAGGGCTCTAAACGTAATTCCGTCTGGGTTTGTGGATTTATAGGAAAAAGACAACGAAAACCTGGGCGTGGAGCTGCCTAACTTCTTTCGAGAAAATTTAAGTGTCTCGTGCACTGTAAATGATTTTAATTATGTATTTAAGTTAATGATGATAGACCACCACCAATAATAGTTAGCTTATTAGTGACATAAAAAGGAATGAACTTTTTATGAATAAGAAGATGTTGAAGAATCATCCAGTGTCAATATTTGAAGACTTAACACCTCGAAGATATAACTTTCTAATTGATGCTAAAAAGAAATATGGCCACAATAACATCTGGTCTACATCTGGAAAGATCTTCCGTTGGAATCCAGCAACATCGAAAAAAATTGTATTAGCGACATATCTAATATTAAATAATATTATGGTTAATATATTTGTAATAGATCCTTAATATACTTGACTTTTCGCTTATTGTACTCGGAGTTTTTTTTTATATGTTGTAAGGAATTTATAGGATTTAGTTTCATCGTAAAATGCATCTTAAATAAAAATATTCCGTATTGTACGTATACCTATGATACATATAAAGATTTCCTTATTTATGTATTTCCTAATTGGCGGAGTGCGCTTTAGTTTTTATTATTTACATATGCCTGTAGCATGTAATAGAAATTTTCATTTTTCACATTTCAGTATACGTTCACTTTGTTCACAGTTTGACAACGTTTGTGAATTTATGGCAGCTGAAAACTACGATTTAATTGGGATGTCTGAAACTTGGTTAAGCAAGTCGATAGAAAATAGCGGCATTAACATTACTAACTATAATATCATTCGTAAAGATAGGGATGGGCGCGGAGGTGGTGTGGCTTTTTGTATTAATAACTCTTTAGAATTTTTAATCATAGACACGTTACCTCAAAATAGCGCCCTTGAACAGTTCTAGATTAGCCTAAAATTAACGGAAAAGTTATTTGTTTTGGATCACTGTACCGACCTCCATCTGTTAATCTGAGTGCCTGTTTAGACGATTTAGAAAATGCCATTACTAATTTTTTACCTGTCTCTGATTTTATTATGTTTGGTGGAGACTTAAATGCGGACATATTGGACACTGGTAGTCCGGTGTGCTCGTCCATTAATAGATTTTTAAGTAAATGTAACTTAACACAATTAATTCAGTCTTCTATTCGTATATCTACGACGGGAGCTAAATTGATTGATTTTCTCGTCACTTCGGCTCCCTGATGAGCAAGTTATCAATATGGATGATGTTTCTGATCATTGTTTAATTGTTTCTGAATTGAGGTTAAAAAAAAACGCCTACCTATATCTTTTTATACATATAGGGACTATTCTAATTTTGTTTTTGTAGACTTTCTTAATGATATTTTTAAAATAAACTGTCAAATTATGTTTAACCTGACTGATGTTAGCGAAATGGTAAACTTTTTTCACAAAAATGTTGCTAATATTTTTAATATTCATGATCCCTTTAAAACTTAAACTAATTTAGTTAGTACCAATAAAATTCATAGTCGCAAACTGCGTCACTCTCAAAACTTCATGATTCTAAAACACAGAACTACCAAATTTCATGCATCTTTCAGTTACAGCGCCAATAAAATTTACAATACGTTGCCTAATATTCTTAAATCTAAACCAATATATACCTCGTTTAAGAAAGCTGCTAAACTTGTTTTTTTAGCTGAGTGATTATTACTCATATTAATTGTAGTATTTTGAACTAGAATGCATTGTCCAATAAACTCAAATTTTAACTAGAAGTTGTCTCGTTTCGGAAAGCTGTCAAACTGTCCTCAAGCTATACAAAAATATTATTTGTTGAATTTATTTGTATTTATTTATTGTTTATTTTTTTGTTATTATTGCTCAGTATCAGTATCTTCTTTGTAAATTCTCTAATTTTATATATTATGATGTGTGATATTTATATTTTGATATATTAAGTTCAACTGTATTTATTTATACAAATTTACTACTATTTGTGGTTTGTGTGGTTAGATATAGAGTAGCCCTAGACTACATCTTGCCACACATTTAAGCATGTATTGCATTATTTCTTTCGTAATATAAAAGCTTATATTATTATTATTATTATTATTATTATTATTATTATTAAATGCATTTTTATAAGGGTTCAAACTGGATTGGATTACTACATGATACATATAAAAAATCATAAATCATTTTGTACTAAATATGCTATCATACATTGTGACGCACTTGTTTTTAAAATATAAAGATAAAAGATAACAGAAAATCTAATACGTCTAAATAATTGATTCGGGAATGTGAACTTAAAGCCCTATAAATTTTAAAAATGTATTCATCTCGAAGTACTCACTACACCCCATATAAATTCCAGATTATAAATTTCGCTAGAATTTTAAGACATTAAGACTTTACCTCTAACAAAAAGTGAATAGTTCTCCATATTACAGTTCAGTGCATTTTTTTGTTCGGCCGTAGGTCAGAGTTTAGAGACAGGATTATAATTTTAAAATGCACATTCACAGCAGAAAAATTTCACGTATGATCAGTCCCCAAGCACCGTTCTATACTGTAATAATCAATAATTTTCAAACTTCCTAAATTAAATATTTACTTAACACACGCGCACGATTGGTAATGATTTGAATGTGTAAAAAATGTATGTAACTGTTTTGACCTCAATGTTGTTTTAGTGTAATGAGAGATTATTATAAACATATCCCACTTTCTAATTTGAATAAGAGAAATGCGTTTAAATATTTACGAGAAAAGCTCCTAGATAGGTAGATGAAACGGATATTAAAAAATCAGCAAATTTCTTTTTAACAGAACTTCCCTCTTTATGAATCTTTCCATTTATTAGAAATAGTGAAGTGTGGCCCAATTTAGTTCGGTAGTTAGTAATATAATAATACATATATACTGTCTTTTCAAACATTTATATTGGGCAACTTTTTGTTCCATCATATTACATTTCCACCAATATTTTACCACTTTCTACCTACTTGATATTTTGGTATAATTTCAAATAAATTCTGAATTCCCAAATAGCTTTTGCATTGACATCGCCATTTTGTTCCGTCAGGTTGAATTTGTACCAGTTTATCCCTATTTATATATCACATTTAATTTTTCTGCAAAATTTACTCAATTGAAAAAGAAAATTTGTTTATGTTGATTTTTTAACCAATTTATTTGGCTGCCATTTTGTGTCGCCGTCTTAAATTCGTATCACAACTCTACGAGTTTATTTCTATATCACAGTGCTAGCACAAAATTTGAAATTAATATAATAAGTAGTTTTTCCAGACTGATTTTTGAAATATTTTATTATGCCGTTATTTTGTTGGATTCATACCCAAATGTTACCAGTTCATTCCTATTTTTGTTTGTAAAATTTGAGGTAAATTGGGTAATTAGTTTTTTATAGTATTTTTTTAACGTGAACAAACATCATGTGACCCTTAACCCGCGATTGGTATCGTCTCTTAAATCCAAGCCATTGGTTGGCCATCGATTTTGCCTAACATAGATGTTTTTATCAATTTTCGCTATGCTATTTACATTTTTTCTTAAATATGGATTACTATATATTTTTATTTACTATAGTGTTGTTTGTCACCATATTTTACAATTGTTAATATCTATTATTATAATTATTATTATTATTATTATTACAGTAATATTATTTTTATTTATTTTAACAAAATATTAGATCTTTTGAATGTAAATAATATAACAGGATGACATTTTAAAATCTTTATTACATTTTTTACAGTTTTTGAAAAGAATCAACATCAATACAGGATAAAAACTACAAACGATATTTATAACAATAAAATTTAAGAATCTTTATCTCTGCTGAAGCACACTGTACAGGTCAGAACAGTTTTGGCTGTATGCTCACTGCAGATCGGTTTCGAACATTCTTCACATAGGTATTTTGTATATCTATTTTTTCTTTTCGGACAAAAGGAACATCGTAGTTTTTCGCCTATCTGTTGTTGTTTAGTAGGTTCTTGATCTCCTAAAACATTCTTTATTTTTTGACGAAGAGGAATTGACAAATTTGTTAGGCTGGATCTACGTAAAATGTGGGGTTTTGAAAGCTGCTTAGCTAATTCTGTTAGATAATGCCTTCGTAAGATCTTTGAATTAGTGTTACTAACAAAAATGATCTGCGAATTAATTCCAGCAATATTCAGCAAGGTGCAAAATATAGTGAGCGGCCATCTGTTGCTCACTCTTGTAACAGAGTATTCGGCTTTCATTCTGTCCACAACATCAACTGCTCCTTTAGTAAGATTATAAAAAGTGATAACAGAAGGTTTCATATGTTCACCACTTGCAGGATCGATGTCATCATCTGCATGGAACGTTGAGAGCATCAACACGTTTTTATTCTTTTTAGGAACATATGAAGTTAGCATCGATTTATTAGAATCTATCCCCCAAGCAAACAAACTGCTACACTCACGTCGTATTTTCGTATCTAACAAAATTGGGGGTATTTCCCGTTTGTTTTTGCGTAATGTTCCTACCAAAGTTAGACGGTGATTGTGAAGTAAATCACTGGCCAATGGCAAAGAAGTAAAATAATTGTCAGTAGCTATATTCCTGCCAGTACCACTGCAATGTTTTATAAGGCGTTTTACTACACTATGGGCATCATTGCTTACTTGATAAAGACCCGGGGGTTGTTTGCCGGCGTAAACTTCGATATTATGTGTATAAAACATCCTGGCATCCACAGCAGCGTAAATTTGTATGCCATATTTGGCAGGCTTATTAGCTATATACTGTCGAAACTTACATCGTCCCCTGAATGCTTCAAGCATCTCATCTATCGTTACATATGCATCGATACTGTAGTGTTGCACACATTTTTCAGTAAAAAGATCCAGTATGAATCGCACACAAGCAAGATTATCTGTCTTAATTCTTTCCGCACGCGTGTCTTTGTGATCAAATCTAATAGCTTGCACTAAAGTATGAAAACGATGTTGTGACATTGTGGCTGCGAAATATTCTGGAGCCGTTCCGTCCGTGTTCCCAGTTCTGATGTATTAAGAGGTTGAGCTCTTTTTATGCCTGCTAAATATAGAAGACCTAAAAATGCATTAATTTCGACATAATCAGTGGACAGACAATGCTTCTTATTGACAGACGATAGTCTCATTATATCAAGTTGTTTGTTTGTACAATCTGTAATTTGTTCAATTAATTCGTCAGAAAAAAAAGTTTCCAACAGTCTAATATTGTTCTAGCCTGTTTAGCATTACTTTTTACACCAAGCAGTTGGGTGACTATATTCTGGCGAGAAGTTTTACCCAAATTTTCTCTGATTTTGTGTACTACCCACTTAGTTCCATCTTTTCCAGAAGACAAAGGATAGTTTGCCGCACTACGCCCTAAGGTCTCGGAGGGTCCATCGTCATCCGAACTTGACTGTTCTGTGTCCGTGTTATGTAAGCTGTGCTCGGATGGAGCATCTTCATCTTCTGAAAGGCTTTTTGGCTCATTTTTTGTTTTGTTTTGTTTGTTTTTCTTCTTCTTCTTTCCAAAGTTGATCCCAGAGGCTTTGCAGATGTTGTTGATCACTTTCGTATGTCATCGCAACAATATACTAATGAATAACTTATACAAATACAGTTTTAGTCAATTATTTATCAAAAAAACTATTTCAAATAACGCACAATTTAGAACTACGCATTTGGTATCGTGTTAGATTAAATCTTCGACCTTGACACGCGGCAATTCAAAGACTTACTGCGGCGGCGCAGATTAGAAAACCGATACACTAGTGGTGGGGCGGGAACGAATAAACGTTACCAGAAGCATTGCTAGACGCGTGCAGACACACAGCTCACAGATTGAATGGGACATCCCTAATTGTAAAAATGTTAGAAAAAATCTAACGGCGATACTAATCGCGGGTTAATGTTTGACCAAAATTTGAAGAGAATCGCGTAAGTAGTTTCTTAAGTTGTAAACTGACAGACCGACAAACAAACAGACCAACGGAATTATTTTTTGACATCTAGGGACGCTTAACGCTTTCACAATTAAAAACATTTTATTTGTAAGCCATTTTGTTCTGCTCTTGAATTCGTACTCATTTTACCAGTTAATCTCTATACCATAATTAATTATTACAAAAAAATTTGAAATCAATACATTAAGTTGAGAAAACATGTTTTCCGGCATGTGACCACTCTGCAACGTAAAGATCTGAAAAAATCTCGGAGGGCGCTTTTTTCAGGAATACAATACTTCCCTTTACGAGGGAAGTAAACATTTAGTACATTTAGTGTTTTTCGCAGTACATTTAGTGGTTTTCGCAGATCTGTTGCAAATCTTATTGGAAAGCAAACATCTTGTTTATAGCCAGAAATCTACTGAACACGGTCTGAAGCCAGATCATGCAAAATTTTAAAAATTCTGGTTGCTTCGAAACTTTACAAATATAAATTTGTATTTTTTGTTGTCTATATTAAAACAATCATTAAAAATGCCATTTTTTTTACTTATTAATATACAAAAATAAAAAATAGTTTATATGTTAAAATAATTTAATTTAACTATCAATACTAAATAAATACTACAGTAAATACTAAATACTACAGTATAACAACTTTTAAGAGACAACACAAGAGATAAAATATTATAGCAAATAACATTTCTTAAAATGTTCTTTATAAAGACAATACAGATTTACAATATTATATCAAGGAAGAGTTAAAATATTCCTGAACACTAAAAAATGCATTCGTTATGAATATACAGTGTGTCCGAAATTGGAAGGGAATGTATTATGATTATGAAAATTATAAGTGATAGAAAATTGATCAAATGGGAAAAGTTGTAGGCTATTTAAGTACCAATTCAATCTTTGGTAATGATTGTATCTTTTTTGTTATTGAGATATTTTGAAAAACCAAAAATTGTTAACCATTTTAATTTAAGATATTTTTGAAATTTGTAAAAACATTAGTAGGACGACATGCGGACGATACATATCTGTTTTCAGTTTTTAATTCTGAATTTTCGGTTTTGGGATACCATCCTCAACTTTGTTTTTTCTTATGGCCACCTTTTTGTTTTTTAGTAGGGACACTTAAAAAGAACTTTTTTTCCCTTTCTTCTGATATGTAACACTTTATAATAGCGGTGGGCACTATCGAATAAAAACTATCAAATTATTCGATAGTTGCTGCCTATTCGAATTATTCGATAGTTGAAAACTGTTCATTTAACATGTATTATTTTTTCTTATTTATACTAATATTAGTAACTAACCACCCAACGAATAAATGAAAATACCTTTCAATCGAATAAATTTTAGTGACACATTAATCATGTTTATTCGCATGATTTTTTACCGACACTGTTGCAGCATCTATTGGCGGATCAGAACGCATAAATTTAGTAGTTACTAATTCATCGTTGGTTTATTCGGTAAAGGAATTTCAGTCGGCTTCGGCTGAAATGAAATGTTAGATACATATTTTATTTAGATATTCGCTTTTTCGGTGCGGTTTAATGATAATTTTTTAACGTCTTCTTTTCTGGCCAAAAATAAATATATATCTACCAGTTTTTCTTGGTTTTGAATATTTTGTGTTGGGCACATTATTTTTTTAATTATTTGTGTTTTGATGAGGAATAAGTACCATATACATTAATATATAATAAATAGTGAATTTTAAAAGGAATAATTCGATAAATGTGATACATCCGCAAATATTTTCTCGTTGACGCGATTAAAAGAAATATTAAATATTCCTAAAAACAAAACGTATTTCATTTAAATTTTAGGTGTATTCTGGTAACTTTTCTTTTTCCTTTTTTTTTTTAATTAGTAACAAAGGATAAGTTAAAACTTAGTTTTAAAGACAATAAGAGTTCACGTACAGATTTTAATTTTTGTTTTAGTATTAATCATTAGACACTAAAGTTTGTTTTTCTGCAAGGTAGGTACTGTAAAGTATCTAAATTTATTGTGTGTACTTGGAATTTTACATTTGGATTTTACAAATCAAGCTGTTATGTCATTTTTAATCATTAGTCGTTAAAAACGTGAACACGGCCAGCCATTACGGAAAAAGTTGATTACTAGAATTACGGATAAAACTAAATGAAAGGAAAAAGTTACCTGAACCCACCATTACAGAGATTATTTTTAACTTTGTTTGCGTAGCATGGCGAAGGCGAGACCAACACGATGTCGCTTCAAACGCATTACACAAAGAAAGGTCGTCACGTGCGCGGATTATTTACACTGTTGTCAAGTTTTATTCACTGTCTTTAGAGAAACTAAATGATAAACTAACCAGTATGTTTTTATAACTCATTATAACTTGTTTCTAAATTAACAGTTACGCCTTAACTGTATGTAACAAAACAAAACTATTATTTATTAATTAAATTTGAGTAGAGAGCTATGTAGCTTGAATATGACTGTATATGGACTTGCCCTAAAATCTATAAATTAAAATGAAGTAAACGAGTGAATTTATTCGAATAAAATCATTCGATAGTTGTTTATGAATGATTACTAATTATTCGATAGTCCATTTCATTTGATAGTTACCATCGCTACTTTATAAACATATTTTATTTTTACGTCAAAAAACAACAAAGTTTATTTTCTGTTGAGTTGGCCATGACTGCATTTAGCAGAACAAATGAATATGTTAAAGCTGACAGAAAAAAATATTTTCATTTAATTACACATTTTATTTTGTTGTTGTCAGAAATTGTTAAGTGTTCAAGGATATGGCGGATATTTTCTCAAATTTGGAAACGTTTAATGTTGGTGGCTTATATTAAAAATCAAAGAAATGCGGACAGCGCTGTCAACGATTATTTTGAATTTTTTCCGAAAAGACAACTTGGAAGAAAGATGTTCTGTACACTTGTTACCAACCTACTTGAACATGGAAACTTTAAAAAACCTCGGCTAAAAAAGAATTTAAAAAATGGTAATCGAGATAGAAACATCCAATAATATTTTGAGGAAAATTCTACATCTTCTACACGAATTACAAACAGAGAGCTTAATATTACAAAGTAAAAGTATCATGTTATGGTCCATATCATCCCACCCTTGTACAAGGACTACTTAAGAGCAATTTTGAGAGAAGATTACAATTCTGCAATTTGTATCGAGCTAAATGTTAGCAAAATCCAATTTTTTAAAAAAAAAATTATTGACAGGAAAACCTATTTAACTAAATGCGACGTATTTAACAAACATAATCACCATTACTGGGCTGTAGGAAATCCTCAGTTACGGGAACAACGGAGGATAAAATGTATGATAAAAATTAATATTAATTTTGCTTGCTTACCTAATTATTGTTCTAGCAAATCGCTTAATTGGACTTTTCATTTACGAGCAGATATTAAATGGACAAAGATATGTTGCAATGCTGCAAACCGAAATAGTTTATTAGAGAGGTTGTTCCACCTATTGAATTCAACAATTTGTAGTTTCAAAAGATGCATGCCCCGTTCATAATTCTAGGGAGATGCAAAAATTTGTATCAAAAACTTTTGGTAAGAGAGTTATATCTAAAAGAGGTCCTATGTAGTGACCTGTCAGGTCTCCAGACCTTACCCCGCTAGACTTTTATCTATAAATTTGATCCCCCTGAAAATTTACAAATACTTGAACAGCGTGGTGTACAGCCGGCATTTTGAATTGTGGCATTAAAACTTATTTTATTACCTACCTAATTTGAAATTTTCGTTTTATTAAAAACAAACAATTAAAAATTATATCCCCACATAAAAGGCTCTTAGTATACGGATCATTATCTTTTACATACGAGTAATTTTGAAGTTGGAAACGTTAAGCGTTTGTTTGTATGTTGCTTTTTACGTTAAATTAATTTTTATTTATTTTTTAAGACGCAACAACCAATAATTTTAGGGTTACAAAAGAGATTATTCTAAATCTAATTTTTTGAAAAAATTTAAAATTTGATTTGTTGTGCGACGTTGCCATGGTAAAGAGAAATAAAAAAAAACATTTTACTTAACATCTATTATGTTTTTTTGTAACTTTTTGTTTTGTTTTTATTTGGTGTTATAGTAGGTATATATGTTTGTATACTTTTATTATTTTCGTGGTTAAAATTAGTTCTTTTTAGGTCTAATGGTGTCAGTTCGGCGAACCATGTCACCTTAGACATATTAGATTTACTTTAAGCAAATATATTTGAGACATTTGACTTTGATTTTAGTTTTTTGTTGATAACGTTTCTAACTTTACTCTGGTCTCTTAGAAGTATGGACACTTTCAAATATTTTTATATAAAATGTTACATATCAAAAGAAAGGAAAAAAAATTTCGGCCATAAGAAAAAACAAAGCTAAAAATAACAAAACAAAAATTAAAATCTGAATGCAGAGATGTGTCGCCCGCAAAAAGTTGTCCTAATTATATTTTTACAGATTTTAAAAATATCTTAAATTAAAAAAGTACCTTTTTAAAAGTGTTTTTTTTTTCAAAATATATCAGAGGGATATTGAAATGGTAATTAAATAGCCTACAACTGTTCCAACTTTTAACCAATTTTCTAACTCTTACAGTTTTCAAGAATCCAAATGGGATGTCCATTTCAATCTCGGACACACTGTATATTTAATTTGCTTTTCAAACTTATAAAGAAGAAGCTCTTTTAAGTATTCGGGAAACTTGTTGAATAATTTTAAACTAACAAATTCCAGACGAGTCTGGCACTTTGCCAGTCTACAGTAGGAAGGTACTAATTGATGCCTGTTTCTGGTGTCATGATTATGGATGTCTCCATGTGTTTTATTACAGTGTATATTTTTTAACAACAGTAAGGCATTCTAAAATAAAAACGGATGGTAAGGTAAGTATTTTATATTCAATAAAGGGATTCCGTAATATGAATGTTTTTAACTCCATAACTTAACATTTATTTTTCTATAGTTTGTAGTACCAACACTCTGCATATAACATACACGGCGTGCAGAATTTAATTTAGGATACGATAACATACATTTGTTCCAGCGCATTTAGGTGCCTTTGTAGAATATGAACCAATTTAAATATTAAAGTTGATTGTAAGTTTTTAGCAATTTGCAATATTTGCTCATAAGGGTTTTTAAATTTTTTCTCTAGGTTTAGTAGTTACGTAAATTGAAGTATCTTCTTAGAAGTCAAAAACGCCGTATAACTATTCTTTAGCATCACACTGCATGCTTTAAAAATTGCATCTTATACTTTTGACAAAACACCCTATAAATTTACATCGATAACATAGTTTTTATATTATTCGAAAATAGTCTTTAATAGCCTTACGTGTTAATTATTGTTTAAAGCCAAAAATTAAAAGGTGATATAGGTAATCAAAGTAAAATTTTCAAATAAGTAATATCACAAAAATACACATATTTTGACATATACTAGAACATTTATTTTACATTTTAAAATAGACAAATGCAACGACTGTGAAAGATTATAATAAAGATATATATATATTTTATTTAAGTTGCTAATATCTCTTTTGTCGTCTATGGCATCCCTGTTTTTATGAATTTCAGTAATCTCAATTTCATTTGAGGTTCAGTTTTTAATATTTTGGCTTGTTCATATTCGAATGTATGCTTTTTGGACTTTTCGTGGTTTGTTAAGGCTGTGGTGTATTTTTTGTCGTATTTGTGACTTTTTAGTGTTTTTTCCAAATATTGGTTTGTTTGTCTAATATAAACACCGTTGCAATTGTTGCAAGGAATCTGATAAACTACATTGCTTTTTTTTATTAATTGGCGTTTATGTTTTTAAATTACTGAATTTTTTACCAGCAAGTTATATCCTTTGTGGCTTGTCACGATGTTATATTTTATAAAAAGTTTTTGAAATTGCTGGAATAAACGATTTATGAAAGGCAAAGAAATGTATTTTTGTGGTCGTTTTCGAACGATTTGATTTAATATTAGGGTTTTCAGAATTGTAATATTTATGAATTCTGCTTTTGAATAATTTATTAACTAAGTATGAAGGGTATTTTTTAGTTGTAATGCTGTTTTAGCTCTTCTAATGGCTTTTTCTCTGAATTCAGGATTAGAAAGTGTAATTGCTCGATCTGCCAGAGCAATAATTACAGATTTTTTTTTAGGATATTGGGTGACAAGAGGTAAAATTTAAGTATCGAGAGGACCAAGTTTGTTTTGTGTACCATTCTGTTTTAATTTTATTTAGGTATGATGTAAAGTTAGGTACAAAAATTAATTCGGTTGTTCTCTTCGGTTTCAATTGTAAATTGTAGTCTTTTGTGGGATTGATTAAAGTATTTTAATATATTTTCTGCTTGATCAGTTGGAATTGCAGTGATAAAATCGTCGACATAACGATGGCTTCCCTTCTACAGGCCGAAGGCCTAAGTACTAAGTACCGTGGTTGTGTTAAGGGAAGACGGGGAAAGTTTATTGATGCGGGATTTAAATGCATGTAGATTAAGAGAAGAGGGTAAGGCATTTGCTGGCAATATTTCGTAATCGGGACACTCTGGAAATAAAGGATAGAACGTAGTGGGAGTTCCCTGGTCTTTACTGTTGCTGAAGGAATGCATGTGGAGTGATGCTTGTGTCTTCCTGGCAGTAGCATGCATAAAATATAAGCAAAAAAGCATTGCCTACCCTATGAAAAAGGTTAGGTAATCTATTTTGTCAGAATTCTTTTAATTATTTTAAATTAGTATGGCCTTTTTTTAATAAATTTAATATAAAATCCACCATCTATCATCAAACATTTTAGAAAAAGTGTGGTATTTATTCCTCCACAAAAGCATCCCATAAGAGCCAATAGGCAAGCAAAATTCACTATTAAAAACCTTACGGGAACCAAAAGCAGTGCTTTTGTACAAGTGAGACAAAGATGCTAAAAGAATCTTAGGCATAGAATAGAAAGACATGCATGAGCCGGAATATTTTGTAATTGGTTATTTTAGCAATAATTGATCAGTTTAGTCTTTCTTTCTCGCCATGTAATGTTCTTGTCAACTAAAAATGTCCTGAAAATTTTTAGTTGACAGACTAAAACATTAATCTAATTGTTTAAATTTTTCGTCCTAATATTCTAAAACTTCTAAATGTGTCGGGTATTTTCTTAATTACTAAAGTTAGCAAATTTAATAACAAGAATATTACAGTCAGTAACGATTCTGCGGAAAGATCGTTTTTTTGTGTAACAATAAGTTGCACTTCTTTGCTAAATACATGTTAAAAAAATTTAACTATTAGTATTACATGACTTAAGTTTAAACTGTCTAATGTAGAAGCACTTTTAATGGGTAAGTAATTTTAAGTACATAGTAATTTTTTATTGCCTATCCTCTTTCAAAAGGCAGTGCAAGCTACTGCTTCCTGGCAGGAACGACTAAGGAGCGCATAATGAATGATAATTCATCGGAATAGAATCCGTGATCTGTAAAACAGAGACAAATCGAGGATAGAGCATCAATCAGGCGAATACCTCTTCTATGGACAGTCAAGGATTGAATGAGATGCTGTTCCCCATATGCGCAAGCAATACTCAACGCTGGGTCTGATTTGCAAAGTGTAATGGGTATACAAGTTGGCAAAAGAAAAGTATTTTCAAGCTTGGAAAAAGAAATCGAATTTCTACGCGGCTGTTGGAGCAATTGAGGCGATGTGATTATGCCAGCGAAGAAGTTTCTGAAAAATGATACCAACTAGGCTAAAGAAATCTTTCGCTTCAAGCGTTTGATTATTTACTTGAATTGTGTGGGTACTAGGAGATCATTTGTGAGATAGAAAACATGATTATGTCTTAGAGGCAGTTGTTTGCTCCCCATTCTACGATTTTAATGTCGTCCTCGGTTAGGGATAACGTTATTACTGTACGCCTATCATCAATTTTAGTCTTGGAGACAGGTTGGGAGTGAAGTGTACTATCATCAGCATAGCTGTGAATAAGATTGATTGCGGGTAGAAAAAACAGATCATTGATGTACAGGAGGAATAGGGTAGGTACCAACACTGAACCATGTGGAACGTCTGCATTGATTTGGTGAAAGTTTGATGAATCCAAGTACAAAGTTTTATAGGAAGACCATAGGCAGGAAGTTTGTTAAAAAGTATGGCATATCAAACTTGATCAAATGCTTTGGCTAACTCGAGCAATAATTTGGGTTTCTCCGTGGAATTCGATAGATTGATTCCCGTAGTGGCGTATGACGATAAGAAGCTCTTCTGTGAATATTTGGTGCCGGAATCCGTATTTCTTGTCGTGGGTAAGTTGATACTTTCCAAGGTAATTTAAAAGATAATTATTGATATACTTATGTTCTGCCTTACTTATGATTGGGAAAAGGTTATAGGTATGTAGTTAGAGGAATGAATTGTTTATCCCTTTTTGAGAGCAAGCGAGGAGCAGATTTCCAACTTCACCAGCAAATGTTTGTTAATATATGTGTCCAACTAATCTTAATTTCTGAACGCCCCGTATGTTCAAAGCAAAGTGTTGTTAGAAAAATAAATGTTAAATTACAATATGATCAAAAAAATGGTCATAAAAAAGAAGTTAAAAACGTATGTTAATAAATAAAAAAAATCAATTTTTTACAAAAAAAACGGTTTTTTAAAGAAAATGTCTCAATATCTCAATCTCTCAAAATCAGTGTAATTGTTTTTTTGCAATTTTTTAATTAGGACTGTTTAAATATAGCAAACAAAAAATAAGTATTGTTTATGTAAATTTTCAGACCAATCAAGCAACCAAATAAAAAAAAATGCAGTCTTTAGCTGTACACCCTGTAAAATAAAATTTCATAGGCAATATTTTTACTTAAAGCAGTCAGTTTCCAATAAGGTTTGCAACAAATCCGCAGAAACCGCAACTTAATATCTCTTCTCGTTACAAAAATATTTTGATTATCCCTTTCTTCCATCTGTCTAGGAGTTATAATATGTAGTTGCTAGGTAGAAAGGACGTAGATGAATAATGGACAACATTATTACATTATACAGAGACGACATACAAGCTTACTAGGCATGAAAAGCTATAGATTAGCCACAGAGTCTGTACGGGGACGTCATGATGTACTGGTAGGTCTCTTCCAAACAAACAGAATTCCTTTTGATTGCGTTTAAGGACAGGCCGAGGTAACAAGACTGTTGGTGAATAAACTAGAACGGCGGGATTTAAAAGAAGTTCAATGAAATCTATATGCTCTTTTTCTGAAGAACTACCCTTCCAACCGTCACTGAATACAGAAGCGTACAGAAATTTAACATAAAGCAAAAAAACATTTATTTTGTCTTTTTAGAAATCTAGCCATGTTTGTTCACCAAATAAGAAGATTACCTGTTAATATGGGCTCCTTCTTGCAACCTCTTCCCTCGATTTTTAGTCTTGTTTGCCCTCTCTGAGCCTGCCAAGTCGATCATAAAAAGTCGACCTTGTTTGATTCTCATCCTCAAATGGTCCTTCTTGTTTACAGGGACTGTGTGCCTTTTAGGAAAAATAGATTTTTAGAATAAACATTATCTATATTAATTGCTGTTTTATTGATTCAAATGCACTTACATTAGTGGGGGTGGGGCAAAAGCCTCAGAGCTCTTAACGCAAGCAAAATGTTTGACAGTAAAAATTATTTTGTAAGGCATTACCACGATTATATAAGTGTGAATTTTTTTTATCATCGTCTTTAATTTTCAATTTTCATGAGAGTATTAAGCAGCTTATGTTGGTTGTGTTAACAATGACCTTATTTTTTTTTTAGTTACCGATTGTAACGCCAGGAAGGCATTTAAATTTTATTAAAAGATGAATAATACAATTTAATTCAAAGAATAAAATAATTTTTGGTTTCGTTTTACAAGGACATCATCAGATTTACCGCTTGAAAACCTATTTAGCCTTAATAAAGTAATAAAATGCTAGAAAGCAAGACAGTCGCCCTAAAGTTGAGGGTTGGTTTAGATATCTGAATTTTGAGTTAAAAAAAACAGGAAAAATTGAGAAAAAATTGAAACAACACACATTTAAATAAATTCTATATTCTAAAAATATGTTTTAAACATAAAATACTAATATTTATGAAGAAACCCAATATATTTTCACAATAAATTTAAAATCTATCAGGGTTGAAAAAAAAATTTGTTTATTCTTGAATGCAATGTGTTTTTTTGTAACGCACACATGAAATAGTACGTGTTTTAAACGTGTTTTTATAGTTATCAAACCTATGTATTCTGCTTTGTTTATTATTATTATTTGTATACTATATTTATTTTTTTTATTAGACTAATGTTCTTGTATGAAAAACAGTTTTTAACAGTTTAAGTAATCAAACAAATACGCTCAAAACTCAAATTTCAAATAAAAAATGTTAAAAACAATAAAGTTTATATCGAGTAATAATGTTTTAAACACGTTTAAAACAATGGTTTCTAATCAATAAGTTTAAAACACTACAACCCTGGTTTCTATATAAATAAATTACCCACCTGAAATGAATCCGAAATTAAATATAAAAATGTAATTCTCTGTACTCCATAACTAAAAAGTGTTTTGGGTATTTTTAGTGAAATGTATAGCTAAGCACAAATTAAAGCAAATCAAGTAAGTTTTATTCGATTTTTATTAAAATAATTTATAAAGTCTATTTAAAAAAAACATATATAATTAAACATCGGCAAATTGGTTAATTAGACTATTTTTTCTAGTTTATAAGAAAAGTTCAATTTTTTTTGTATTGTCTTCCGTTCCATTCCGAAAAAAAAACAGGTTTTTTTAGGCACTAATTTTTTCCGAAAATTTTAAACCTGTTGTGTGAATGTAATATTTAAATCAATAACAGACAAAAATAGATTTAATTACAATTTAAATAGGGATGAAATACAAAAAGAATCGTTTTCGCATTTATGTACTAAGCTTCGACTATGTATCTGAATTATTTATTCTAATATACGATAACCATAATTTCCTAAATAGTCGCTGAAACTTTCTAATATTTTTAAAATTTAATTTTATATTTGTACGTTAGAGTTTAATTATTATTTAATTTTACTACTAGCTTACGTACAAAAATATTTTGTAAATTAATTTAATGATTGTAGGACTAAGTTGCAAAAAGGCATATTTTTCGAATATCTGGCGTAAAAAGGGCCGGCGGCTATAGAAATAAATATTGATTAGGATCGTGTCAAGTTATTAATCTGAATTACAGAAACTTACCTTACTATGACACTAAGAAGAGCATGGCTTCTAGAAGACGTTTGGTTCATGGCTGTGGGCTCCACGGTTCTAGCCTTGTTTCCTTTTTGTAAAAGCTGCATTACCTGCAATTTAATTTATTATTAATTAATGACAAACATTTTAATTTATCTTAATATAAGCAAGCGAATTAAGTACCGGAGGCTTCACGATACTTTACAAGTTTATACCTGGATGTAAAGTAAAACCAAAATAGAAAGTTAAGAAAAATAGTTTTTTTCGAAACCTTATATAAGAATAACAGCGAAATGTCTAAATCCCTGCTACACCTAGCTTTAGAAAACTATATAAATGTAAGGAGAGTAAGAAAAGTTTCATTCGTTATCTAAAAATTAGATGGAAATTACCAAAAGAAGTTGTATAAATTATGGTGTATAAAATGAAAGCTTTCACCGTTTTGGTCAATTAAGAAATTATGGTTTTTGGTATTAGACTGCGTCAAATTGGAATTACTATCCGAACTTTCAACTTCGATTGCACGAGGCATCTTCAGGGATCTTTACTCCACGAGATCTGAACACTGAAAGAGCTCGGAGAGATTCAGGCGGAATTTTATACCCAACTTGAGCTCGCCGAACCGTGACCCTGTGTTAAGATCGGTTTCCACGTGCGATGTAGACCGTAACCCTATAGAAATTTTTTTAATGTTTAAAAATTTCAATAGATTCTCTAATTTTTCGTTTATAAAATCCTGGAACCGATGCTAGAACCTTGGTTTTCTTTACATTTATAATATGGCCACTTGTATGCTGGTGTTCAGCCACAGTAGTTTGAACAATTTGTTTATTTTTAATACATCGTTCATGTTCCTTAAGTTCAGTTGATAATGAGCGTCCTGTTTCTCCCACATACACTTCTCCACAAGAGGATGGAATTTTATATACTCCTGTTTAAAAAGGTATAATATCTTCGGGGATCGCAAGCATTGTCCAGTCTTTTTCTGTGATTGTACGTATGTTGGACCGCCGAAGCAATTGTCCTATTTTGTCGGTAGTGCCATGTATGTACAGAAAACACTACCTAAAGGTGGCTCCTTATAATTCTGCTTTCGCGGAGTTAGATTACTATATCTTTCAATTGAATGCGTAATATCTTCAGTGCAATAGCCATTCTTTCTCAGAGCTTCCGTTAGTTTCGATGTTTCCGACGTTAGAGCAACTTGATCAGAAATCGAAATGGTTCTAAACGCTAGTGAGTTAATAACCGATTTATTTTGTGCTGGATGATGGTGGGAATTTGCATTTAAGTATCTATTGGTATGCGTCGATTTTCTATACACAAAATGTCCTAATGTACTATTTTCCTTCCTTTGACCACATACATCTAGAAAGGGAATCACTAAATTAGATTTAATTTCCATTGTGAACCTGATATTATGGTGTTGTTGATTAAGGTGGTCCAGAAATATAAGGAGATTATCCTGTCCATGACGCCAAACAACAAAAGTATCATGTACTTACCTGAAGCAGTGTTTTGGTTTTAGTGGAGCAGATGTTTGTTGTATATCAAGATTATTAAGATCCAATATACCTGACATAATGAAAAAGTTTCGATGTATTCACTATACACAAATGTTCCTGGCAACGACTCAATTTCCATTATATGAGACATAATGGATCTTAATTATCTTGATAAGAACTTACATCTACTTATTTCATTTTTCAAGGAACTTTCTATGAATAAATTTCAGGGGCAGCTATGGGATCTACTCTATCACGTGTGGTAGCGAATATCTTTATGGAAGTCTGGAGGATATGGCTCTAACGTCTGCTCCACTAAAACCAAAACGCTGATTCAGATATGTAGATTATATTTTTGTTGTTTGGCCTTATACCTTGACCACCTTAATCAACAATATCTTAATATCAAGTTCACTATAGAAATTGAATCTAATGGAACGATTCCGTTTCTAGATGTATGTGTTCAAAGGGAGGAAAATAGTACATTAGCACATTCTGTGTATAGAAAACCGATCCATACAAATATATACTTAAATGCAAATTACCACTACGATCCTGCACAATAGAAATCAGTTACTAATTCAGTAATATTTAGAGCTATTTCGATTCATGATCAAGATTCTCTAACATCGTAAACATCGAAATTGACTAAAGTTCTGAGAGGGAATGGTTATTACACTGAAGATATTACGCGTTTAATTAAAATATATAGTAATCCAACTCCACGAAAGGACCACCATTACGTTGTTCTTCCCTATATACATGGCACCATAGACAAAATAGGACGATTACTTCGGCGGTCCAACATGTGTACAATCTTCAATACACATAAGAAGATTGGACAATGCTTGCAGTCCCCGAAAGATATTGCACCTTTTGAAACAGAAAGAGTATATAAAATTCCTTGCTCCTGTGGAGAAACAGGACGCTCACTATGAACCAGACTTAAGGGACATGAACGTTGTATTAAAAAAAAACAAAATTGTTCAATCTGCTGCGGCTGAACACCAGGATACAACTGGTCATATTATAAATGTAAAGGAAATAAAGTTTTTAGCATCGGTTCTAGGATTTTATAAATGAAAAATTAAAGAATCTATTGATATTTTTAAACATAAAAAAAATTTAATAGGGTTACGGGTTACGGTCTATATCACACGTGAAAACCGATCTTACAGGGTCACGGTTCGTGAAGCACAAGTGTGGTATAAAAGTCCGCCTGAATCTCTCCCACCTCATTCAGTATTCAGATCCCGCGGAGTAAAGAAGATGCCTCGTGCAATCAAAGGCGAAACGTCGGATAGTAATTCGAATTTGACATGGTCTAATCCCAAGAATCACGATTTCTTAAGGACGATGCAGTTGAGAGCAATTGAAAAATCATTCTGAAAAAGCCCTAGTTCAATATTTTTGCTTAACATACCATTTTATTACGCTTGGACATACGAAGCTGAAAATATTCATACACATATCTTTTGACAATATAATATATTAAAACTACCGCCTCCCAAATTACCTTTTTAAGGGAAACATGTTATTCCCTTCATTTTACTCGAACGTAGAAAGCTGAAAACTTGTAAACCTAATTAAATTCATGGGTAATAAATGTATAAGATTATTTCGCATTTTTGGTTTGCCCTTGATAACAACTAGAAATATTGTGAAGGAATTAAGCATCAAATAAAATGCATGAAAAACATTTTTTTTGCAATTTGTCTGCCACTAATAAAAATAGATATTTTTAGCGTGTAATAAACATGGTTCAAAACACGTAGTAAAGAGATATGAACCTAATTATACCTAAACCAGTACGAAAGTATATCTAAGTACATCTAGGTGCAACCCTGATATACTTTTTTAATTGCGGAGGGGTAAGAAATTAATTAAATAAAAGAAAAACAATTGCGTGTTATGAGCCTTCGCTATTTAAGAAAGGAGAAGGACGATTGTCTGTTAGTATTATTGGCTACGTTCAACTATTCCTTTTTTTAAGATAATTAGATTATAGCACGCGAGGCTGCGGAAACGGACGACCCAAGTAAATACAAAATGAATTTATCATATGGTCTTTTCCCATATTTGACCTTATTAATTAGTAATCATTTCTGTTGATTTATCGCATGTTCGCAACTACATCGAAATTGGGCGTTTCTTTTTAATACATCGTTTGTATTTTATTATTTCTCTGTATAAATGTGTCTACGTATAATAAACTATCTTAAAGAGACAAATCAATAAATATAGAAAACATTACATTAAAAAAACAATAATAAATTAGATACAAGACAAAAAAATCGGTAAATTCGCCTTTACTCACAACTTTCCTCGTACAGAATTCTACTACTTGCAATACACAGTCTATATATGGATATAATTATTTGGTAATAACTGTATACTGTATAATAACTGTTATTTATTTCATTTTTAATTTATTTATTATTATATATTTATTTTTCATAACATTATTTACGTAGTCTATAAAAATAAATTAGGTTTTTTTATTATTTTCCTCCATAAAAAGAAAGCTTTTTTTTTCAGGAATTAGAATTTTACCGAATATTTATACATTTTATTAGGCCGGCATTTGCTTCGGTATATAGGATTCGCACTAAAAATGTACCAGTCTATCTCTGTTTTACACATGATTTTTGTGAAAAATTTCAAGTCAATAGGTTAAGTAATTTTTTGGTACTAAATTTTTTAACTTTTCAGTATATTTTTATACAAGAATTTTATCAGTTTATCCCTATATCACACTTTAATTTTTCAGTTTATTCGATAAGTGGTTTCTTAATAATGATTTTTTTTTACATTTTGTGAAGACGCCATTTTGTTCAGCCACTAAAAAGTGAGAAATGAAATATTAATAAAAAATAGAACCGACTTAAAAAAAATCGCTAAAAAATTAAAAATAATATTTTATTTATTCCTTAAATATAGACATTCTGAAGTCGGCGCCTAAATAATGACTAATCTGTAATAATATATATAAAAAAATATACATACGTGTATTACCTATAATCACTAGTAACCTTAAACTTACTCACCTAATACAGATTTTAATATGTTATTCACAGAGGATCAAGTCACTATTTTGAAGTCCAACTACCAAGTAAATTTGGTCGCTGTTGGGGTTAGTTTGGACATTTATAAATGTTCTATAGGAAGTCAGTATTGCCATTTGACTTTGGGCTAAGCGATTGGATGGAAAAAGCCGTTTGTGCTTGCGCAGTTCCACAAAGGGGCTCTGAGAGCAAGCATCAGTTTTAAAAGATATAAGGCTATATAATTGGTTTATATGTAGTGTAACATAAAATACATCAACTATATTTTCTAATGGCTGGGTGAGACTGCTTTGGGCGCCACTTCAAAATGTCTATATTTAAGAAATAAATAAAATATTATTTTTTACTTTTTACCGATTTTTTTTAAGTCGGTTCTATTTTTTTTAAATATTTTATTTTGTTGTACATTTACTAGACTTTTATTCTTAAGCTATCCTAAATAGTACTAAAAAAGTTACTCTATGAACTAAACTAAACATTATTAATATGGAGTAAAGTTACATAATACATTATAAATGTATAAACTATACTGAGGGATCTGTTTCAATTTTAACATAGTGGCTCAGTATATCATCTCTGTAATTTGAAAGTGTGGCATAATCAATATTAAAATGTATTCTTTTGTTAAAGTTACTGTATACGTGGATATGCAATTAGGTCTTTTATTGTTATAGTTAAACGTAAAACTTAAAAGAATAGACAATTTGTTTTGTTGGTTTGAAATTATATTTATTATTCTTAATATGACTATAGAGAATAATCGTGTTTTTCGAATATATAGAAAACCGCAGTGTATATATTTGTTTAAATTACAGTTTTGATATAAATCTGACGGAACTTTATTGATTTTTTTCTATTTAGAGAGGAATGGATATGTTCCATGAATGAGAAATATATGCTAAACTTCTTTGATTGTGGTTTATTATTTTATTATTGATTTGTTGACTTATGGTTTTAGAACAGTCTTCATTTTTAAGTTCTTAAAAGGCTATCAACATATCTCTTTTTTGTTTACATAATTCCTTATAAATACCTTTTGTTGTTAATATATTGGTTTGACATATACCAACACATGGAAATTGATAAGGATTGAGAGGGGTTGATTATTTGTAACAGATTTACATTTTGTACTATATTTTTTTCAATAAATGTGAAGGAGCTTTTAATTAAAAGAAAGTTGCATTTTGACCATGGATCCACCAGGGCTAAACCACCATCATTTTTCAATTGTATGGGAGTTGTTTTAGCGATTTTTAGCGAACTGTTTCGCCATAAAAGCCAGCCGCAAATAGAGGTCAAACCATAGATTTTATTGGTCAACCTCTTAGCCACTCCATCTCGAATCGGCAAAATTTGCGCCATTTACCAGAGCCTAGATAGTGTGTAAATGTTTATGATACACATTGTAAAAGACTTAAATTCCTTTCAATATTTGCTAAAATAATATTTCAGATCTAATTAACCTTAATATACCAATTATATTTAATTATCGACAGAACTGTTGAAAAAATATATATTCTCAAACATCTTATTTTTTCAGATATTTTAAATCGGTATACTCTGTCTTTAAATTTATATTTTTGTTTTGGCCCTAGATCTATTGCTTCACATTTAGAAGGATTTATGTTGGCTCCCCTATAAATATAGAACAAATCTATTTGTTATTTGCTTATGTTGATTTCATGTATTGATGATAAGCGTCAGTACATATTAATATTTTTAATGAGGTTAATGAGTGTCTGTATTACCAATGTAAATAATAACATAGACATCGGACAGCCTTGTCGCACCCCTCGTTCGATAACAATTTCATTATTTTAATATTGGTTTGCCTGTATTATAGAGCTTGCGCTGTCCTACAGACTTTATAAATTTGTTTTTATTTGATCATCAAATTTCAGTTTTTTCATTATAAACCGTAGAAAGTCAGATGAAAGGCTGTAAAAATATTATTTTTTTTTACTAACGGTTTGGTTTATAGATATTCGTATTTCGAGGTGGGGATTTAGTTTGGTTTTGAGAAGCTTTTTTCCACTAATTGTTTCATATCGATTAAAAACATCGCAATGTTATAATCTCATATAGTATTTTAGTGGCTTTTGTTTAACAATTATTCTACTTAAAATATAAAGGAAAATTCTAAAAAAATAGTTAATTAACAATAGGCTCATTTTATGAAATATCAGTGATTTTTTTTCAGAGGAATATTGTTCTTTCAAGTGTTTAGATAATACCGTTATTTTTTTTTAATTTTTAAATTGGTATTTAAAAAAATTACTTGTTATGGCCGGTTTTGGAGCATCGTAACGTCTTAGCTTTTGTTGCACGTAGCTCTATTTTCAACCTTATTAAAATTATTAATAATAGAGTTAGCGTTTCGGAAGTCGGGACTTTTTATTGGAAATTTCTTTCTCTTAAAGAAATCTTTTTTTTATTTTTTAAATATTAATAGTTTCCGAGTTATTTGCAAAAAAAACTAAACTCCATTTTTTAAATATTGTCTTGTTAATAACTTTTGAAATTGTTTATATGAGGGTTTGAAAATTTTGCACTTTTTTCTAGACGTCATTTCGAATCTAATGAGCGTTTTTTATTTTTACTTTTTTTTACCAACAGTATCAATAATTAACCCAATTTTGAGATTTTGAACTAGACTACCCATTTTCACAAGTAAATTAAGCTTCGAGCTTCATTCAGCATTAAATTGGCCAGCTGAGCTTGCAGTATAAAGCTAGCTACAAGTAGGTGCTGATAAAAATATTTTCGCAGCCTGTTTTTTTAAATTTTATTTCATTATTTTTTATTTATTTACGGATACACCATTTTTACAAAAAAGTAAATAACAAAGCAATTAATAATTAACAATAAATTATTAAAACTACTTACATACACACCAAAATCCCAAACATCGAAATACGAGGTACACACTAAACGACACCTAAAAGAAAGACTAAAGACTATAATAATGTCTATGATGTCAGTCGTTTTACGACACTTCTAAAAGAAATATCTGAGCCATGGATTGGCAGATTATACTTATTAAAATTACGTTGCATTCTATAAATTGAACCATGCAAGCTATAATTTCGGGTGACATTTTTTGGATAAAATAATGAATTTGAACAGGTTCGATGTAAGGCATATAAAGATAATTTACCTAGTAATTAAGTACACATAAGAGCTAAATTCCCAGTAATGAAAGATAACTACATATCTCAAAGCAGAGATTGTTTAATAAAATAAGGGGTCAAGTATACAATAATATTTATTTTTATTTGTAATCGTGTACTTTCGGCTTTGGCAAAATCGAACAGTAGTTTAAGTTCAGAACATATTATGGAAGTGGCTTTTTTCTTAAAATGACTTTGTAAAACTCCGCGAATCATGCTGGGTTTTGATAGATCACCGCACACGACTAGTAAGTATAAAACACGGTTTAGAACTATTTAGTTTGCTTTTTAAACGACTAGAGATAGTCATCATTCGAAACGTAAAATCAAATAAATAAAGAAAATTCCGTGTCCGACAGAGTTGAATATTGTATACCATATTTAAACGAATCATTGTTATGACGTGTATTAAAAAAACATAAATCATATTTAAAACACAATCTTTACCTACTTTTGGTAGTGACCTTAATTTCCTCCACTAATAGAATTATCGATAGGTAATGGTTGCTTACATTCAAGTAATGAATACAAGCAAATTGTTTGTATGTCGCTTATCGACTTCATCTAATATAGAAATGTCACAACTATAAAATGGGATTGTGTGATATTTGATTAGGTAATTAGATTTACCAAATGACTAAGTTTAGATTCATTGAGACTATTTTTAACTAATTAATCTTTCTTTGGCGAAACAAGGATTTCTCTTTAACCATATAGTGAGGTTAACTAGTCTAAGCTTTAAAAATACGGAATAAAAATCGTCGTTTGGCACAATGGATCATTGCGCCTGTGGTATTGCCATACTCGTTCCACACAGGGATAAGTAAAGCGGAATGCAAAAACGAAGGCCAGAAGTCAATAGTGAAATGCCATGCCGATTGTAGTATTATTCAGCGAAGTAGCTATTTCTGTGACTCCATTTTTATATATTAAAAAAATTACTTCCGTTATGTCTAAATACTAGTGGCTTTAATAGTTCCTCTAATTAAAGTAGACGCATAAAAAATATGTAGATATTTATTTGTCAGTATTTTTATTACAATAATTTCTATTTGTTTAAACCCAGCAAAATCAACTGCAACATCTTATGACCTGGTTACAGATGGTGATAAAATGTCTGATGACGTGCTGCTAAGAACATCTATTTTATTTTGAAGGTAGTCCTTCAGCGACGATTCCAAATGTCCATCCTCTATGGCATTTAAGCATAATGTATCTTCTCCAGTATTAGCCAACAGTCTCGCAGATGTTCTTAAAAAAAAGGTTCTGCAGATTAGAAACATTGTAAATAGGCTGAATACTAATCAATTTTTGCTATCCTCGTACAGGGAAGTATTATAATACTCCTTCGAGATTTTTTCAGGTCTTTACGTTTCAGAGAACATAGATGCCGAAAAACATGTTTTCTCAATTCCGTCGGTCTGTCTGTTTCCAGCATAGCTAAAAACTGCTAATTCCATTGAGCTCAAATTTTGGTCAAAAATTAAGGGTCATATGTGGATGACCTGGTAACATTTTGGTAAAAATCCAATTTGGCAAAACAAAATGGAGGTCTAGTGAAGTGTTAAAAACATTATTACTAAAAAACTACTTATCCGGTTTATCTCACATTTTGCACAAAATTCAAATATTATGAACAAAACTACCGGTAAAATTTTGATACGAATTCAAGACGACGAAACAAAATGGCATTGGCGGCTATTCAGGTGAAGTAGGGGAAGTGCTACTTTACCAGGAAAAATAAACAAGCAAACATCTAACTATATTTATTACATATCTCTTAAAATTTTAGTTTTTACATTGATTTATTCACCTAATTGGCAAAAATAAACTGTACATCTCGAATAAATATTTTACTTGACCGTTGGCGGCATGTCTTTCTAAACCTTTCAATCGAACTTTATTCTAACAACTATAACAGTGGCCCAAACCACTTCGACTTTGCTGGAGGTGCTATGTTTAGTCTACGATTTTCCTACTATGTTGCCATGACAACGCGTACGCGATGACGTCAAGCGCATGGAAGAATAATATTAACCAGCGCCATACAAAGCTCTCGGTGAATTGCTGCCTCAGCACACTACACCCACGTGTCGTTCAGTTTGGGGTGGTTGTGTTGACTTGACAATTTCCGCAAAAAAAGAAATATAAAATAGTGGCAGAACATGGAATGTAAGTTTTAAGTCATCCTGGTTTTCGGCGTGCAAATGGTTATGTAGTAGTCAAATAGTACACAAATTGTTTTGCTGGCTTTGTTTATTATTTTCCAATAAATATTCAGTGTGGAAGGAAAGTTTTGCAGGTATGTTAAATATATCAAGCTCTTTACATAAACATGAAGACTCGGCGGAGCATTTAAAATGCGAATTAATGCTAAAAACATTTGTGAATTCAAAGCACTATACCTAGCTGATGCTTTAAAAGAAAATGCTAAACTGTATAAAATATTTTAACGAAAACGTCCGATTAAATAGACTATTTATGTGCTTGGTAATTGACGCAGTTTTGTACCTTGCAAAACAAGAGTTCGCCTTTCGCGGTCATGATGAGAGCAGCGAATCAATGAACAGGGGGAATTTTAAAGAGCTTTCAGATTTATTAATATCGGAAAATGCTCAAGAACTAAAACATCATCACGAAAAAAATGAAAATGTTTTTATTGGTGACTCGAAAAGTATTCAAAACGAAATAATTGAATGCATTTCTGATTATTTAAATGATCATGTAAAAAATGAAATAATGAACACACAGTTTTTTTCTGTGCAAGTGGATGATATCACTGATAATATGCAAACCTCCCAGTGCTCCATAATTTTAAGATATGTTAATTCACAAGGTTCAGTAGGCGAGAGATTCTTGCGATTTTATAATGTCAGCTTCTTAGAGCGTCGGAGAATTTATATTCTCTATTGGATCAAATTTTGGACCAATTTGACTATAAACATAAATTAATAGGGCAATGTTACGATGGCGGAAGTGTGATGTCTGGGCATCTAAATGGCCTTCAAAAAAAAATAAAAGAAAAATTCCCGCAGGCTGTATTTGTCCAAAAATATTTCTAAATGTCGAATTTTTTTTGCAAGCCTTAGTGGTATTCCTTCATTTTTTCATCACTCAGCCAAACGAATGTATGCTCTTACATCTGCATCTACGAGGCGTATACCAACAATTACAGACACTCGTTGGTCTTCAAATTCGAAGTAAGTAAATGTGATTGTTCAAGACTGGAATAAATTAAAAGACGTCATTGAATTTATTACAAACTGTGACAAATCTCATGACAAATCAATCCGGCTTGCGAAAGGATTTTTAGGTAAGATGAACGATTTTGAATTCACGTTTCTGGCATTAGTGTTTAATGAGAATCTCTCAATTACGGACATACTATTTGAAGTTTTTCAAAAAAAATCGCTTGACATTCATTTTTGCATATCCAATATAAAACGCTGTCGTGAGGGGCTCTGTAAAAAAAATGGACATTTTTTTAATACTGTGTTTGATAAAGCAAATTCTATTACAGAAATAAATCATTACAAACGTGAACTTGCTAAGCTTTTACCTGAAGAAATTAGGGCTAAGTATAGAACCCTTTTTTATGAAATATTGGACCATATTTTAACAGAAATGACACTAAGATTTCAAGATTGTGAAAAACTTACAATTTTTATGTTTAACCTGCCAAGGTTCTGCTAAATTTTCCGAAATAGTTTTTCCGACTGGTCCGTTTGAAAATTTGCTACAGTTATATAGGGAAGTATTTTTAAAAAGTTAACGACTTAAAAATGACCTTGGTCTTATTTTTGCCAATGAAGCATATAAACTGTTTTCCTTATTTTGACAAGTGAGAAAAATTAATAAAAATTCAGTGGAAAGAAGTTTTTCTTGCCTCAAAGGTGTAAAAACGTATTTAAGAAATACAATATCTCAAGAAAGACTTACTTCTCTAGGCAATATTTCAATTCAAAAGGAACTTCTGGAGGAGATTAGGGCAACTCATCCATATGAGGATGTTATAAATAAATTTGCTGCTATGAAGGATAGGAGAATTAATTTAGTATACAAAATTTAGCTAAGTCATAAAAAAATATTCTACCTCCTCCACATATAAAAAAATTCTGGAATAAAAATTATTGCGATTTTTTCTTGCTTCATTTGCACTTCATTTACTTTTTCATCCGCGAGCCGCCACTGCAACATAGGGGCTTAATAAAATATTTAAATATTTTCTGCCTGAAAAGACTACTTAATAGGTTGATTCAAATATTGTGCAATAACTAATTATGGCAGAAAGATCAACTGGTTAAATTGTGGTATGAATTTAAGAGGGTGCAACAAAATGGCGTCCAAATAAAATGTTTTTGTTCGCCAAAAAAAACCACCAGGGTTTACATACCTTAACCATTTAGCATCCCTAGATATCAAACAATATATGTTTTATTAACTTCGTTGGTTTATTTGTCAGTATGTTTGTCTGTTTGTCAGTCTGTCAGTTCGCTTAAAAATTACTTATCCGATAGACTTCAAATCTTGGTCAAACATTAAGGGTCATATGGGGATAACCTGATAATTATTTGCTAAAAATGTGCAAAACATGGTATACAACGCCCATAATGTAGATCCTTACTTCTTCCCGTTTTCTCCGCAATAGGCGAGGAGGAATACATCAACAGTTTTAAATTTATATGTCAGAAATTAAGCGTACGCTATATCATATTTTTTATATTTTGCTGGTAAAAGATTTTTCATTACATCATATGCAACATTTAATACTTCTAGAGGAGTCTCCTGATGGTCTTTTTATTCGTTTCTGTTTGTTATTCCATAAATATCGGTAAATTTATACTTTCAAATCAAACTGTATCATTTTTTTTGACAACTACTGTTAAACAACGTATTCTTAGCAACCACAACTTACTTGTTTTTAGTATCAAATGCGCTCAATTTTGATGTATTTATATTGCTTATTGTTGTAAAAAAATATGTGTATAAAATGAGGCAACAAACTCGTACAGTTTTGTTTCGTTGCATACTTGTTATTTAAAAAACTATTTTAACTATCTAAAGCATTTTTTCCAGTAGCAGTCAGTAGCGTTTATGATGTATATATTTTCGATCATATTAACTATTTATAGAGAATAGATAATTTACACAATAGGAAAAGTAACTATTATTTAAATTCCTGTTATTAAGTATACCCATAATTGTTTCTGACACGTCATAAAATCGTTAAAGCATTTATTTTGATCCAATGTTATTTTTGCTAACATTTTAATAAATGAGTAGTTTTATTTTTAGCAGATCTGGATTAAAATAGCGCAGCGATGCAAGAAGAACATTATTTTAGTCAAGCTCTGTACGTCTTAGGCAACTGGCAACATCATTAAAGTAGACAGTTTTAGAAAAAAAAGGACAGTAATATAAAAGTAATAACAGTACTTAAATAACAAATTAAAGAGAGTCTTAAAAGAACTTACTTGTCAAACATACATTGTGTTTGTGTATTGTGAATAAATTAACCCAATAAAGACAAAACAAGTCCGACAAATAAATTCGTTTCCTAATCATACTTTGTCTTCCACATTCCAAAGAAATGTTAAACAGCAAGTGTCATAAAGACTTTTGTTGCTACGACAGCTCGCTACGATAAAAAATAGTTGTTATCCTTGATAAAAAGACAGTTGTTATGTTTGGGTTCAAGATCAGAATATGCTGTGGTGTAATTAAAATAAAATATTTTCTAAAATAAAAATAAATCTTTATTCACAATTTCATTTGAAATTTTTACCGTAGTTAAACCTTAAACCCAAGGTTACCAACTGTTTTTTTCGCAAGGTGCCGTGGTTACTATAAATAAAAACAGGGAGTGTTTATTGATACGGGATTTAAAGACTTGCAGATTAGGAGAAGAAGGAAATACATTTGCTGATAACACATTTCATAATCTGGACGTTTTGAGGATAAAAGTGAGATCAAAGTAGGAGGTCCTTGGTCTTTGCAGTTGGACCGTGAATGGATGCATGTGGGCTAAGGAGAGCATAATAGACGATAGTTCATCAGAACAGAATCCACGGTAGTATCTGTAAAACAGAGGCAAATCGCCCACAATTGGAGATACTCTAGTGATGTAAGCTTCCTTGTGAGGTTTGGATCATCAATCAGACGAATAGCTTTTCTTTGGACAGAGTCAATTTAATCATTATCAGTCAATATTAAGGATTGGAGGAGAGGCTGCTCCCCATATGTGCGAGCAATACTTAAGGCAGGGTATGATTTGCGAAGTGTAAAGGGTAAACAGGTTGCTACTGGTAGATGATATGGGGGATATTAAACAAGATTGTGTCTTAGTGGCGTTAAACTGGACAAGGTTCTTTGCTCCCCATTCTATAATTTTAGTGAAGTCCTCGGTTAGGGATAAAGTTATTTCTCTACGTCTATTGAAATTGTATATTAAAGAGGAGTGTGCATATCGTCAGCATAGCTGTGAATAGGATTGCTGGTAGAAGAAAGCAGGTCATTAATGTGCAAAAGGAACAGGGTAGGTGCCCAACACTGAACCCTGTGGAACACGGTGTTGATATAGTGAAAGTTTGATGAATGGCCGTCAACCACTACAGAAATAATTGTGTTGAAAAGAAAACCGACAATCTAAGTACAGAGTTTTGGAGGAAGACCATAGGCAGGAAGACTTATTCCAGTTGTGGGTTACGAATGTAAGAAGATCTGGATCTTTAGTAGCAGAAGCCGTATTGCCTGTCGTGGATAAATTTATACCTTTCAACGTAATGTAAAAGATCATTATTGATACACTTCTCCATTGCCTTACTTATAATTGGAAGGACAGATATGGGTTTGTAGTTAGAGGGAAGAGTTTTCGATATCATTTTGGGAACAGGCTGTATACGAGCAAATTTCCAGTTTTTTGGAAAATGCCCTTGCCATAGGACATTTCGAATAACTTGGTAGGGGTAGGAGGCAGGCCATTCAGATGCACCTTTTTTTATAACTATGGCCAGAGGACTCTTTGATATTAAGTTTTTGAGAATATGTCGTATCTTTTTAACCTTCATGAATTTTGTATGGCAAAGCTGGTACTGATGGAAGGGGGAAGTAAAGAGGAATGATCAAAGTAGAATTTGCGGCGAATTATTTTGCAAAAAGCTCAGCTTTTGCTTTAGACGTGAAGGCGATTTCATCACCAGAAGTTAGAGGTGGAAAGGAGCTTTCACAGAAGTTTTGATTAATATTTTTGGTAAGTGTCCAAAAGGATTGGCTAAAGGAAAGAACTTTGCACCTTATGCGTATATTGAAGGCATTTTTGGCTTCGAGAATTATGCGATTGTAATGATTTCGTACCTCGTACTCCTCGTAGGGTTCTTGAGAAAATTGTTGTGAATATGGATTTACTCTAGTCTGGCATTATCGCCCGGATTTGAAAACCAAGGTTTATTTTTGTGAGGTTTTGAAGCCTTAATAGAATGTGCTATAAAGGTTTCTATATCTAATTGGATTACATCAATTTGTGAACAGATCTCGGAAGGATCGTTGGTAGAGAAACAACCATTCTAAGAGAAGGAATAGTAGAAATCCCACTACCCATCCGAGTCAGCGGAATTATAGTGCCAAATAGTAAGAGGTGGCTTGGATTCTACAACTTCCTGTTGTATGGCACAGGAAACAATAATTAGACCGTGGTGAGAAGAACAGGCTGTTCCAAATTTCCAGTTGAACTATTACGGAAAACAAAAAGTTTTATACTTAGTTATTATGTATAAAAATGAGCTGAAGATAAACGTTAATATGTCAGAGATGTTAAATGGTAAGGCAATATTTATTACGAAACATGAATTGATTAGCTTATCAATGTTATCGTTGAATTACTCTTTTAATGCTCTGCTTAAATATGTATAAAAAGGGCACATTTAAAAAGTCAGTAAAATGGTCAGAACTCAAATCTTATCAACACTGTATCATTTATTTTGCTTAAAAAATTGGATAACAGAAATTGTAAAATAAATACATTAATCAAAAGTTTTATTAACTTTTATTGTAATTTTTATAAAAAAAAATAAGATTAAATAAATGATTTAAAAAGCTGGCGAAAAAACCACATTTTAGCAAAATTTAATATAAGGTAAGGTAAAATTTTCCTACATTTTTTAAAAAAAGTCCTACCAAAATTGGATATTTAATGAAATATGAAACTTTTTATTGGTATTTTATTATATACAAATTTTACATACAACATAAAAAACTCAACATCCGTCAACAGTCGGCGATTTCTTTGTGAAGCATGGCCGGCGTGATGAAATTTAAACTTACTTTTGTAAACCGATGAACTAAATAAAAATACATTTATTTGATATACGTGGTGTAGTAAATTGAGCGTACCCCAAATTTTCCGCTGTCTCAATTTACTTTAGATACACTTTACTACACTCACAAAGTTTTGAATATGCGTATGCTTTGTCCTCAAAGCACCTCGACGACCATTGTATGCCTGCCTGCGGCTGTTGTTTATATCTTTGATGGACATGGCTGGCCAGTTAGCTTCATTCGTTTCTATTGACTTTGTTTTTAAGATCCCACTTGAAAATATTGATATACCGTAAGGTTATCCTGGTTGAAGGGGATTGTTAGGAGTTTAATTATTAAATCTATTTTTCTATTTTATTACCGTTTTAGTTTTTGCTCTAGGTTAGTCATTATAGGGTTATTATTAAAATTTAAATGCTACTAAAAATATTTACGAAGGGCACAAAGAAGTTATTTGTAAATATCCACAACGTCGTCTTAAGGGGTGCCACTTTTTATTTTGTAGTTTTCAGCTATATTTGCAGTTAAATGTTGTCGGGATATATTTTAAAACATAGGCGAAATACCGAATGTAAATGTAGGAACGTAGATACTAGGCACATAATATCATATATTGATAAACCCAATTTTTAAAAATCTACTAAAATCATTTTATCATATTTAAAACACAAAAACCCAAAAACTTCAAATTAAAAAAATCGGCAAATTTGTTTACCCAGAACTTCCCTTGTATGAATCTTTCCTTTTATTAGTAAGCTAATTTAGTTCGGTACATACTCATTTAGTAAAATACATATACTGTCTGTCAAACACTAAATAGTATTTCAGGCTGATTTTTTTAATACTTTAGAAGGCCGCCATTTTGTTTTGCTATTTTGGATCCATACCAAAATGTTAATAGTTCATTCCTATATAACAATTGATTTCTGTGCAAAATTTGAGAAGAAGGGATAATTAGTTTTTCATTAGGCCGCCATCTTGTTCCGCCATTCTAGATTTTTACCAAAATGTTTCCAGGTCATCCCCATATGTCTCTTAATGATTATAAGCTATGCCTCGAACTAACAGACAGACCAAAGGACCAAAACATATTTTTTTGGCATCTAGAGACCCTAAAACGTATAGAACCTGGTGACTTTTTTTTCAGTTGCAAACATTTTATTTAGCCTCCATTTTGTTTCACCATCTTGATCTCTCTCCCATAATTAATTATTGTACAAAATTTTCCCATGTTGGACTTTTACCAAAATTTTATCATGTTATCACCATATGACCCTTAATTTTTGACCAACATTTGAAGTCAATCGGAGAAGTACTTTTTTAGCTATGTCTCGAACAGACAGGCCAACAGACAGTCAGACAGACAAACAGACTAACGGAATTGAGACGTGTTTTTTGGCATTTAGGGAGCCTGATACGTAAAGATGTGAAAAAATCGCGGAGGGTGATTACATTACGATTACAAAAAAAATGTACGTTAACTTTTTTTGTATGTGTTACAAGTTTTGAAATAAGGAATTACGTAATTACCCGGGAGACACCTTATATCAGAGGATCCTTATTTTTTATTTACAAAAATATTTGTTTGCCAAATAGTATAAATTATATAAATAATAAAAAAAACTACTATTAAGATAATCTTTTTTATTCGTTAGATAATATCTTTTAACATATATTGTCGTTCTGTGATTCTGGTACGTATGTTCGTTATCCATATTTATATCGTCAGCGACATCGAGTCATCTTCTGTATTTCGTACCCAACAATACAAATTCAAACGTTATGATTGACGATATTTTGAAATTCACTGAAAATAACACAAATCCATTGAAACATTGTTATTGCATAAATTATAATGTCAACCTTCAAAGTTACTTAATAAAAATATGTGTTTGTTTTCGTTACCGAGGACGTTGAAAATCGACCGATACATCAATTTAAGTGTATTAATAAATGAAAGCTGTTCGCCATCAAATTACTCGTAATTACCCTTGACTGACACCTTCACTAATATTTTATTGAATGCAAGGAGGTCAGGCTGCTCGCTCTTTAATTTGATATCGCCTTATTAAATTATACAGTTTTAATTTACATATATTTGCCAGATTAACGAGATTTTACCACGAACATATCAAATGTTATTCGATAATCAAATACTAAAATATGTATCGGATTTTTGCCGGCGAAAGTCAAACTCTTCAGAAAGCTTTAGTCAACTTTTAAATACTGATTATTAGTTCAACCTTATGACCAAGCCTACAGCAGTATTCGTGAATATCACTTTTAAATACAACGAAAAACAATATAAAACCCTACAGCCCACCAAGGTTATCGCTCCCGTATTCAATTTTGCTCTTCTAATTTCCACAGCCTGCGTTTTTCTTGAATGATAAGATTTTTGCGCAACTCCTTGAACTTCTATTTCATAACAATAAAATAAAAGTTCAATTTATCATATTAAAATATCTGCCTATTCTAAAAAGTAGGTGACTGTTTCCAATATCCTATATAACAGTACACATTTCTCAACACCTAAAACCGGATCAAAATCTCCTTTCTTTAATTACAAACCTTGGAAAGTGTAAACTAATCTATGACAAAGTTACACAGCAGAACTTTTTAACTCACAACTTTATCGAATTCCATGGCAAAGCCCACATTATTGCCCTAAATATTTCCAAAACATACGTCTGGCATGAGTAATAATCCTATCCAAAGGACTCTATTCCTACAAACAATGCAGAAAATCGTTGAAGAAGAAGCAAGGGACCTTGTCCCACTAAGGCACAATTATGTTCATTATCTCACAAAGTATTTTCCAATAATTAGACCACTCAAATTAATACTGAAATTTTTAAAACCAAAGACTCATTTTACCTTGTCGATATCGATATATCCAATTTTAAATCATTTTAAAATTATAAAAAATAAGCAGAAAATCATTGAAGAAGAAGCAAGGGACCTTATCCCACTAAGGCACAATTATGTTCATTATCTCACAAAGTATTTTCCAATAATTAGACCTTTCAAATAAATACTGAAATTTTTAAAACCAAAGACTCATTTTACCTTGTCGATATCGATATATCCACTTTTAAATAATTTTAAAATTATAAAAAATAAGCAGAAAATCGTTGAAGAAGAAGCAAGGGACCTTGTCACACTAAGGCACAATTATGTTCATTATCTCAGAAAGTATTTTCCAATAATTAGACCATTCAAATTAATACTGAAATTCTTAAAACCAAAGACCCATTTTACCTTGTCGATATCGATATATCCACTTTTAAACCATTTTAAAATTATAAAAAATTAACAATTTTCTAAGTTTATTTTGCATCATGCATGTATCCAATATTAAAACTTTCATTCCATCTTAGTCTAAGAATACACTTCCAAAATTAGCAGCATTTTCAGTAAAACAAACACAACCCTCTTTAAGCATTTTGGACGTACGCAAATGGTGAACTCAACCTTGAAAATTACGAAATAATTGGCTTTTTTTGTTTCCATGAGCTTGTTAATTAATTCGACAATCGATCGACAGAGCACTATAAATGTGTTAATAATTAAAAGTTTTCCTCCATTACAGTTTTAATAATTGCTCCTGGCACCTTTAATAATATTTCATTGAAACCTTTGCCTGGAAGGCCGACCCGTCCGTTTTTAAGGTGAAGGGCTGCAGTTGAACACCGATATAATTTTAGAATTCATATTTTTTATGCAGTTCGTTCGTTGAAGCTTTACTCGTGCGTCATCATTTTATGACAATATCTTGAACGTGGTTTTTAACACTAATTTTTTGTTCATATGTTATAAAAGAGGATTTGGCCTTTGTTTTCATTTAAAAAATTTAAAAAGCAGGCAAAGAGAGCAATATAAGTTGTGATTGTGAAATTATATATTCATTATTAAAGTTTGATGTGCTTTGAATTCTTTGAAGTCAGATTTAGTATTCAAAAATCTAAGAGTTTCTGGGGTTACCTTGCTCTGTTATCAGTTAATATGTATTGCCAGCATGAAACGGAAACTTTCACTGCTTTGATCAATTAGGAAATAATGATTCTGGGGATAAGACAGTATCAAATCGAAATAGCTATCCGACGTTTCGTCTTTTATTGCACGAGGTATATTCAGAGATCCTTACGCCACAAGATCTTAATAATGAATGAGCTCAAAGAGATTCAGGTTTTACCTGACTTATGCTGACCGAACTGTGATCGGGTGTTAACATCGGTTTCTACGTGTGATGTCATTTCATTTCAATTCAAGTTCTGATTTTTCGTTTATAGAGTAATGGAACTGACGCTAGAACCTTAGTTTCTTTTACATTTATGGCTATGGAATATGCCAAGCGTGCGGCCTATTTCTCCCTTATACAATTCTCCACAGAATTAAGGCATTTTATATACTTTTTCTATTTGAAAAAGTTTAATATCATCAGGGGACCGCAAGCAGGGTCCATTCTTCTTATGCGTGTTGAAGTAACTGAGCTATTATAGTATAGTATCAGGGCAATAGCTATTCCCTCTTAGAGCTTCCACCAGTTTCTTTGTTTCTTATGATAAAGAATCCTGTTCACAAATCCAAAAAATATATAAATTCTAATGAGTAAATAAACGATTGCTTTTGTGCTGGATAGTGGTGAGAATTTGCATATAAGTATCTGTTGGTAGGTATTGTTTTTCTATATACTGAATGTCCTAATGTACTATTTTCCTTCTTTTGAACGAGTATATCTAGAAATGGGATGATGCCCATTTAACGCAATTTCCATTATAAATGAAAGGTTTTGATTTAGGTTCTGTTCATGAGACTTAACTAAGTCAATATCCTCATACTGTTGAATAAAAAATAAATTAATGTAAGGCAGGCTTTAATTAGGTCTACAAAAATAGTGTCAAGTGAAATATGTCTGATATAATGAAAACTGAATTGATTGTTAACAGGAATATTCATATGTACATAGGACCTAACCAAAAAGTCTTAGGAATCCACTCGGATAGTCCTAAGTTCTTTCACCAGGTGTTTAAGAATGTAAATTGATTAAAAGTTTGTGTACTGGTGTCTATTGCACTGACGACTGATCGAAGTGGTACATTGTTCTTATGTACCTTTGGAAGACCAACTAGTTTGTTAAATTTGGTTTACTAGTTACCAATAAATCTAGGAGTTGTAAGGGTGGGGTGGCCGAAGTCCGGCGAATAGGCCTAATAGACTCTTGTCGCTATCCCCTTTCCACCCACTCTCACCCTACATAACCTTCTGCTTGCAGCTTATCCCACTCAAGAGTCCCTAACTTCTATCTAGGTAGGGCGGTTGAGCCGAATATTTTCCTTCTGAGTCTGCCCCACTTATCACAGATCCCTATTGAGTGGTATGAAGTTTTCTGTCCTCTTCTACAATTAGGACAGAGTGGGCTATCACTTATTTCTAATAAATGTAAGTGTCTGTTTAGTCTGCAGTGACCGGTCAGTACTCCGACCAAATCCGCGATGGTCTGGCCGCAGTCTGGCGGCTCCTTGATTATAACCCGGCCGTCTTGGTCTGTAAAAATTCTGGTATCATATCCTTGGACTGCCAACACCCTTCTGTATTGCTCTAGTTGGCCTTTTTTTATCCCAAACACATCTGTTTAGGGTCTGGGAAGTTTGTCTCTTATCTAATCCGAGGTAGGATCCCTGACCCGAGAACGGCGTCTTGCCAAATTCTAGGCCCGCTTATTACCCTCGCATCGCTATATCTGGGCACCCAACGCAGTTTGACTTCTTTTCTTTTTGCTAGTTCCTCCAGAACATCCCTACAATCCTGAACAAACTTAGAGCTTATCCAGGGTTTTTGAATTGTCTTAAGGTAGTATGACATCTTGCTTGATGGTCACCATAAGAATAGCAAAGACCTCTGCCTGGAAAACTGCAGCATAATTCCCCAGCGAGAAGTGTTCCCCTAAATCCCTGTCGATTCTGTACACTTCAGCCACGGTAAGCCCTCTGTTGGTCTACCTGAAGCCGTCGGTGGACCAGACCTGAGCATTTCCAGGTGGCACCATGGTCCTTGCTGCCCATTGATCCCTGGTTGGATCATGACTTCAAACAAATTGTGTAGCTTTAAAGTTCATCCGCCTTATTTGCTCTAGAAGATAGAGTAGGAATCTCCTCTGTCATGACCCTGGCTATGGACATATGACCTTCTCTTTGCTGTTGTCTGCTTCAGGTTTCGCCTTCCATTATCCACCTGCAGGACGCCATGGCCTCCCTCCTGATCTATACTGACTTTTGGCATACTCAGGAGTGTATTCAGGGCTGCCCCATATGTTGTCCTCATTGCCCCGGTTATTTTCAGAGAGACCAGTCTTTCTAGTCTAGCTAATTTCTAGGCGTTGGTGGCTTTTTCCACTACGGTCCAGCATACCAAGGATCCATAAGTGACCCTTGGTGGGATCACCGCTGTGTATATAAAAATTCTATAGTTTAAGAACTTGGTTTATACAGTAATAAAATGATGTTCTAAAACTTATAAAATATAAATATTTCTAATAAATAATATTTTATTTGTCAGCATCAACTAACGTTTTACTCTTTATTTACTTACTGATATCGTGATTTCCAATTTTCTTATTTAATGTAAAAAGAGATGGTTTATTCATCGAGTGATCTACTTTACTTTTTGAGTATAATAGATATGTTAACACAGCCACCGAAGTGTTTAATAAACAAGTCTCTGACAAGCATGTGACACAAAATATAGGTTAGTTACCAAATTTCGAGGAACAGGATTTGTATTGAACAAAAAGTGAGAAGTCTAAAATGCAGCAATTCAGACTGAAACAACTGAAGTAGCTGTTTCGGGAGTTAGTTAGCAGTAGTATCGGAGATGTCTCACCCTAATAAGATCGGCCTCAAAATAAATGAACATGAATATAGCGGATTCTGGTAAATATGTGAAGTCGTTAGCGAAATGATAACTGGCAATCCGAATTTTATATTTAATGTATGCTTTTCGGATGAACGTACAATTTTGCTTCCATTACTACTAATAATATAAATCCTGTATAATATTAATAGATATATTTGAAATGAATTTAAAAGTATAGGTAATAACATAGAAAACTCTGGAAAGTAGGATTAGGGTATTAAAAATAGCTTTACAAAATACACTTGCCCTTTCTGTTCCGAACTTCAACGTACCCTCATATCATGGAACTTACTTTTTTAAAAATCTGCCCTCTCTTGAGCGGAAGCCACTTACCCCTACTGTTGTAAACTTCTACGTGCCTTAACTATTATTGAACTTAGTCTTTAAAACACGAGCTCTAAAGCAACCTATACACGTAGGAACTTGCTTCAAAACCACATTTAAGAATCATGTTCAGCTATGTGTAGGATAAACAAAACAATGTCCCGTTATTTTAAAATCTTGGCCCGTGGCGAATCAAATGCAGTGGTAAAATTGGTTTATTTGGACTTTGGAAGTTTGCCCCAGAGCTGCAAGTGGCAGTGTTGTTGTGATGTTAATTATTATGTAATTAATTAATGTAGAAGTCCATGGCGACAAATTATTAAACTCCATCCATCATTAAAATAGTGTGGATGTCATTATAACTCGTTTCTTTGGGCGTATGTAAAATACTTACTTTGTACAAATAATCAATTTATTTTCTACTTCTTTATTAAAAATCCCAACTCATTTATTATAATTACGGCAGCAGCCATTTTTATCGCACGTATGTTAATAAATGACCGGTGGTTAGCGCTGGCTGCATCCTTCGGTACTCCAGGTTCGCTAGTATTCTGCATTTATGTTTATAATAAAAATTAAAATGAACTTGGTGATTGAATTTAAGTTCACTATTAAAATCCCCGAACCATGTTCCTATGTGCATAGTCCGCTTAACTTAAGCAACGTGTCCTAACTATTATGGAACTTGCCTTTTAAGCTCTTTCTTTAGCTTTCAAGGAACTAAATAAATTTGAAGTTTTGGAAACCTCCAAACCAGGCATATTGCTAGTTTATGGCTTTATTTTATGTTTTCCTTTAGCAAAAATATGGGAGAAAGGAAAGTTAGGTTTAATAAAAATTAACATATCAAATGTTAACATAGTCATTTACATATTCGATTGGCATAATATTAATTTTCACGAGCAAGTTTGCTTATAATTTTATTAATACTATACTTACACATGAATTGCGTGATTTTACATATACGTATGAAACTATAAAAGCAACCATGAAACAATGTATCAAAGTAATTTATAAAAAATTTCTAAATTTGTTCCTATTTTATTTGCACTGAGAAAGTGAAAAGACAAAAAGAACTTTGTTTATAGAAATAATAATAAATATCCTTTTAGATTCCTATCCTTTGGCATACCTAGTGAGTTTTATTACTCTATAGATTACATTTATTACTCAATACATACATAATAGGCTAGGTAATAAAACACAGATTATAAATATTTCTACGAAAAGATGCTCTAATAATTCTTCGTATCAGTGAGTGAAAAAGTTATTATTTTAAATGTACACGATTGCATAAAACGTGATTACGATTAAACGTGAAGACGCCAAATGTGCAATTCGAAGAAAAGTTTACTGTTTTTATTTTAAAAAATAAATACCTACTTTAGATAAAATTTTGATGGAGCTTGGCCAAGATGACAGTATTCCTTTGATAACTAGAAAACTATTATGGACAACTTTAAAAAAGAGAACTATAAAGCAGTAACGCAGGGAGCAAAGGAATTTTTTTACCTTGATGAGACGTCGATCAATAAAGGTTATATAGTACAAAAAATGTGGCAAGACAAAAAATATAACCCATGCCCTCCAAGCTTTCATCGAAAGCCTGTCAACGGGTATTAAAGTGCCCTCGGGAAAAGGGAAGAGACTAATAATTGTACACATTGGAAGCTAAGAGGGATTTTTAAAAGAAGGTTTGCTAACTTTTCAGTCGTGCCGGATGGGAGAATACCATGAGGACATGAATTCGGATGTTTTTGAAAACTATATTGGTAAAATGATAAAATATCTTCCTCCTGATTCGGTAGCGGTTATGAATAACGCAAGCTATCATTCACAGCGCATAAAGAGGACACCAACTTCATCTTAGAGAAAACAATGAAATTATCGACTGGCTAAGTAGCAAAGGTATTGAGTTTAAACCCAATTTGATACTACTAGCCATAGCAAATTTATTAACTATGCCGTGGAAGATATAGCAGAAAAAATAATGTAACTGTTTTACGCTTACCGCCATATCATTGAGAACTAAATCCTGTAGAACTTATAGGGGCGCAAGTAAATGGATTTGTAGGAAGACAAAACACGACATTTAAAATGAAACATGTTACGCTACTGTTTGATCAAGCTATTAAGGAAATAACACTAGAGAACTGGCGAAAAGCAGTCCAGCAGGTCATTAACAGGAGGAAAAAATGTGGGATCTTGACAACCTGATCGATCAGACGGTCGACCCTTTAATTATAATGTCAAGAGGTGATGAGAGTTCCTCAGAAGACGAAGAATATAACCTATTATAATTTAATTGTTGTATAATAATAATTATTTTATCTATATATATTATGTACATGTTATATATAATTTTTATTTTGTTAAAAGAAAATTTAGTTAAATCTAAATGTTTTCTATAAGTATCCAAGCGCACGCCTTTGGCGTACCTTTTTCGGTGTTTATGAACGGATAACAATAGGCAAAACGCATAAATTGACCCAAAACCGGGTGGTAAAGTCTGTCTTATTTTATATCGTCTTGGCTTTTGGCGGACCCAACCGGAATAAACTGTTTACCAGCATCTTATCTTTATTTTCTTGTCCTTACCTATTGGTAGTGGGTAAACCCATCAATAAATAATTTATTCATACTTGAGGGACCAGGCAGGGCGGGCCAAGTAAATGTCGATTACGTGTCGCCTGATGTTAGTATAGCAGTGTTGACTGAGCCGTTTTACCGTGCGTTTCGAAAAAGCTCCTTAGTAGATAATATATCATTGATTTTTCCGTTATGTCTCATCGAAATCACTTGTCATTAGATGCAAAACAAATTGTGAAAAATGTGTATGAATGTAGAGTAGAGGATTCATTAAACAAGCAGCTTTAAAACAAAACCTGCATGCTTACAAAAACACTAGTATCCTCGGTAAAGGATATTGTTAACAGTGAAGTATTGAATAAAAGAAAAAAAACGAAGTGATTTTCAATCTCACCGTCTGGACAATAGTGAACAAGATATAATAAGAAGGAAAATATATTCTCTTTCTCAAAGCCAGATTGTCCCTACTTTGGATAAACTGAAAAAGAAGTTAGAAGAAGATGAAACCAATATAAATATTAGCCGTGCCACCCTACATAGAGTTATTTGTAAAATGGGATTTAAATACCGCAAAATAGACAAATGGTAATGATAATCGCACAGATTGCGCACTTGGAGATTTAATTCAGGATGTTAAATTAAGTATAGATGTATAATTTACCTGGATGAAACTTGGTTTGATACACACGATACAGTATTCAAAGGATGGGTTGATTCCAGTAAAAACTGTCAGACTAAAGCGCCTTCAAATAAAAGAAAACGCATTACCATAATTCACGCTGGATCAGAAGACGGATTTGTTCCAAACTGCTTGCTGTTATCTGCGAAGAATATTAAGGATTCTAGCTTGGACTATCATGAAGATACTAGTGCAGAACTTTTTGAAAACTGGTTTCAAAATAATCTTTTAAAAAATATTCCGAAAACCAGTGTTATTGTAAAGGATAACGCAAGCTATCCCAGCCGCCTGCTACAAAAAGCACCAAACTCATCAAGTACAAAAACTGAAATTCAAGAATATTTGTTACAAAATGATATTTATTTTGAATCCAGTTACAAGAACTTTTGGAAGTGAAATCTGTTGAGAGCTGGAAAAATTCTATGCAGCAAATTATAAAAGTTGAAGATTCGTATATGTGCATACAAAATAACATAGAGCCCATTATAATTAATTTGAATGATGACTCTGAGAGTGAAACATAATTAGATAAGATAATTTGTATTAATTTAGTGTCATCGTATTTTCTATTAATAATAATGTGATTTTAAGAATATGCATATTTTACCTAAATAAACCGGATATAATATTTAATCTTCGTATTTTTACCATCTTAAAATGCCGTCCCTGATGGTCTGTCCCACAATACCTACTGGTCAGGTATTTTATTACCGTCGGCAGGTTACTTCGATAATTGCCGTCGAAAGCCAAAACGATATACTTTGAGACAGACTTTACCTGCACTTGATAAAAAGAAAGAATTTTGCAATGAGATCAAAACTATGAAAGTGACATACGTTATTGCTGGGTCACCCGGTAGGTATGCAAAAGCATACCTAATGGGGTTTTATTACTCTATACAATTCTGAAACAGACTATTGTATCTTATAAATTTTAGAGGATTGGCTACTGAGGTCTGGTGGTTTACAAACTACCTGACAATAATATCAAAACCACTAATAATTGTGGCCAAAACCATTGTTCTGGATATTTATATTTAGTACATTACAAGAATGCATTGTTTAAGTATTTAGGTAAAATTGGTAGTCATTGGAATTATGTAAGAAATAAAAATTAACAGTATTATTCCAAATGTTTGAAAGTATATGTATTTATTAATTAATATTGGCTCCCCAATCAATTGGTCATATTCACATACAAAAATTTAAAACTTAGTTTTATAAATTGCAATAAAAAGTAAAAATTAGTTTTTAAGAGGCAGAACTATATTTAAGTTTTATTTTTATTATTTGTCAATATCACTCTGCAGGTATTTAATAAATTAGTCAAATTTAGTGGGTTATTAAGAAAAAAGAGGTTTTCATAAATTTTAAGATACATTTTTTCAATGAATCCTACATATTAGTAAGGAAAACAGGAAAATTAAAAATGAAAATAATCTAATGAAATTTCGTATATTAGTAAAAAATTGCGGTAGAAATTACTTTCCGTTGACATTTGTTCAAAAGAAAGCTTATTCTTTTACTTCCCTCTTATCATTGTTTCATTTTGCATCGACGTTCGAACATTCGAAGTCTATTTTCGAAAAGCAAGAACAATATATCGTGTAATAAAAATAGATGTTTACATACTTCCAAAAAAAATATTTGTTTGGCAATAAATAATTTGTTTGTAAATACTACCCAGATAATTACCCAGTAATTGTATATGGTAAAATAAGTAAAATCACGAATTTTTTCTTTTTGGTCAAAAGTCAAAGGTGGTAAGTAGATGAAATTGTTACATTTTGGTAAAAATCCGATATGGCGGAATATAACGGCGGCCTAGTGAAATGTTAATAAATTTTACTAAAAAAGTGCTTATTCAATTTACCTGAAATTTTGCAAAAAATTAAGTATTACATAGAAATCAACTGGGAAAGTTTTGGTTGGAATTCAAAAAGACGAAACAAAATGGCTGCTTAATAAAATGCTTAAAAAATCAGCCTGAAAAAATTACTTATTAGATTGATTTCAAAATTTCTGCAAGAATTAAGTGCGATATAGAAACGAACTGGTAAAATAGCAGTACGAATGCAAGATGCGGGTCAAATAAAATTATTGTAATCGTGCAAAAAAAGCTATGTTTTCTCAATTCCGTCGGTCTATCTGTCAATTAGTTAAAAAATTACTTACCCGATTGACTTCAAATTTTGCTCAAAAATTAAAGGTCTTACGGGGATGACCTGGTAACACAATATGGCAGAACAAAATGACAGCCTGATGAAATATTTAAAAAATTATCATTAAAAAACTGATTATGCAAATTACTTTACACAAAAATAAAATCTTACAAGGAAATAAACTAGTAAAGTTGTGGTACGAATTCAAAATGGCGGCATAAAAAGACGACCAAATAAAATATTTAAAAAATCAACGTTATTTTTTTTATTCAGTTGCCTTCAATTTTTCCACAAAGATTAAATGTGTTGTAGGAATTAACTGGTACGAACTCAAAATGTCGGACAAAAATTCAGGTCTTAAACAAATCAGTGTAAAAACTTTTTATTCGATTTATTTTAAATTATGTCCAAAAATCAAGTGACATAGGTAAAAACTGATAAAATATTGATCCGATACCAACTTGTCACACTTCACTGTTTCTAATAAAAGGAAAGATCCGTAACGAAGGAAGTTCCGGGTAAAGGTAATTTACCGATTTTTTTCCTAAATAATGGTCCTATAAATAAAGCAAATAAATAAATAAATCATTTTTGACAATCAAACAGCTCTCTGGTGCGTTGATATTTTCTAATAACAGCAATAAACACACCATAGACACACACCTTCGTATATATAAATAAATCATTTTTGACAATCAAACAGCTCTCTGGTGCGTTGATATTTTCTAATAACAGCAATAAACACACCATAGACACACACCTTCGTATGCAAGAAACAACTAACACAATAACATGAAGTAAAGCATCTGCATCAACTGCACAGTCAGTTTTTCAATAAAATTTGGACATTTTGAAACTTGTCCGTCTATTCCCTATGTTCATATTACTAATTGATTTTATGTGAAACTAAACAGGATCATATTTCATCATCGCCGCTAAATAGAGAAATGATTCATAGCAAAAGATATTCCGGATAAACCCAATTCACCCATTATTTGTTTAATGTTATAAAAAAATACCAGAAATAGAGGATCGTTTTGTTTCTTCTTTCCTCAAAGGTGATTGTTCGTTGCTAAAAAGTGGTAACAGAATTATAGTGGAAATTGTTTAGAGAAAAAACAGCAGTGAGCCTTTTTCCATGTTTAAATATTTTTACGGCAGGTTATCACATCAGTAGACTATTGTTAAGAAACATACTTCTAGCTTTTCGGATATTTTGGTATGGCTGTTCTTTGACGAACGGGCTGCGTCAAATAAAAAGAAATAATGTAATTTATAATTACTTTTTTGCCAATTTATCATTAGATTACAGGTCTTTATTAACGCTGGGCTTTTCCACGACCATTGAGATACTGTAGCAATGCGGATATATAAACGTCATAATTTATCCAAATATGACACACACTTTTTGCGATAAAACTGTTAAAGTTTTAGTCAATTAATAAATTACTGTTTAGACCGCGCCAAATTAAAAATACTTTCCGAAGTATTCCCATATATACGTATTGAAATACACTAAGGAAAATTCCATTCTTAATTTAATTTTATTTAATCGAATGAGACAAAAAATTATTACAAAACTGAATGCCGTTGACTAATAATAATAGTAACACGATAAACATCAAATCATTATCATTAAGCAGTGTCACTTAAAGTCAGAAAATTATAGTGAAGTTAATGGTTTGGTTTTGCTCTACGAAAATGGTAAAACGATTAAATGATTTAATTTAACAAAGACCATTATGAAAACAGGGGAAAGAACAGGAAAATATTTTGTTGCTACTTGCTAGGTATATTGCTACTTGTAAAAGCAATGAATTTTTCAGAAATATTAATTTCCAGTTAAAGAAGTGGCATACACTTTCCAATGTAGAAATACATTAATTCGCGAAAAAGCAAATAGAATAAAGCTAAATAATTTCCTACTATATCAAATGAGGTACTTAAAATATTTCAGAACATTTTGCCAAAAATAAGAAGTAGTTAACTATAAAGTCGATGCGAGACAGAATTAGCCTGATTTTCCCTGTTCATCTAAATCTATTTATGTTTCAAATATGGAAAAATGATATAAAACAAAACTTATTACTGACACTACGCAGTAAAATAGTGGGTCTGTCTAGCTGAACGGTATTACGAGAGGAATTAAAAACAAAATGTCTGGCTTTAAATCACTAATAAACAGACGAAACATGAGGAAAAGATAATATTATTGAGCAGAAGATAGAAAAAAATATAAATATTTCAAATATTCGGCCAAGTATTATTTTAGAAGAAACTGCACAGATTATTTTAAAATACATTCATACTTATTTTTTAAAAACAATATTAATAAAAAAAAATACTTTGGGCCTTGAAGTGTAAAACAAAAAAAAAACAGTATCAAATTCTCGCTTGGTACAAGATTCCGAAAAATGAATATATACAAAAACGGGTGCTTCAGATTTTTATTTTTTATTTAATATCATCTGATTTTTATATTTGTCACAAAAAAGAAAAGTCTGTAGCGCCTGTTTTTATTAATTTCAAGTTTTCCCAGTCTCATACCCATATATTAAGCGATAATTTCAGACAAACTGTTTTTGTTTTACACTTCAAGGACCAAACTATTTTTTTTTTATAAATTAATATTTAAATTTTTTATTAAATGCCTTTCTTCGATCTATGTCGAAATCAAAAAGATTGAGTTTTTAACACCTCACAAAACAGCGATTTTTCACTTTTAAGTGTAATTTTCGAGTAGGCTGTTCTAATTGTTTATTTTATTTATCCCCCCTCCTTAAAGGTCTATTTTTTATTGTCCAGCTTTTAGATTTATGTTCTGAACAACCCTTATAAAATTGTCTGAGATAAGAATTCGGTATTCTTATTTAGTGGAGTCTTCATTCTTGAGAATTTGTCATGAAATCGAAGGCAAAACGTCGGAAAGTAATTTTACTTTGATTTTGTCTAATCCGAAGAACTCTGATTTCTTTATCAACCAAACCCATGGACGCTTCTGTTTTATAATGCACTATATTTTTAATTAATTGTGTGATTAAATAAAGTACTAATTTTCCTCAAAGTACTTTAATGTTCACTTCACAGTTAAGTTGCAATGTTTGATTATTTTAAAATATAATACCACTATTAAAAATATAGAGTCCAGTAATGGTTACAAAACACGCTTGTGAAGTAACATCCCACTTACCGCACTCAAATCATTGGATTAATTTAGTGAATTAAGCATAAAATAAAATTGATATAAACTGCTATGTAGCAAAAAAATACCAAAAAATAAACTAAAATATTTCCAAAATGAAATAAGATATTTAAGTGCTGTTTTCAAAATATTTTAGCCACTTCTCTTCAAAATTAATGTGTTGAGTCTAGTTTTGACAGATGGCAAGCAATTTATATCGAGGGCTTCCTGCTCGACGAGCGTATCCACCAAAATTAGCATTTTTATTATATAAATTAAATTGTCTACTTTTGCCTATATGTTTGTCGTGCCAAATATTTATATCCACTACCTCAATAGGAAAAGCAATATTTTTTCAAATAGTGAAAATCTTTTGGCATGACGTACATATAGGAAAAAGCCATGAGTTTAGCTAATGAAACGAAAATGCTAATAATATATAATTATGCAATTTTCGTAAAATTTATTTTACTCCAGAAATCTGCGAAAGCAAATGTTGATTATTTTTAATTACACCAGGATGATGTAGAGGTATATCAAAGAAAACAAATGAAACATTTTTATTATTTTTTATTTTTAAGGTTTTTATGGAGTATTTTTATTTTTGCTTACTTTATTGATAAAGTTAATTGGCATTTTACATCTTTTTGTTAAGTTAATTAAAATTTCTCTGACATCCATTAAAAAAATCGCGTTTGCCGGTTTAGCACAAAAAATTATACAAGCTTTTGAGTGACCAAAGGGTTACGGAAAATTAAAACTATTTGCAACATATATTTGATGATGTGCTGTGGAGACATAATTATAGTAAATTTTATTATAATTGATGGAACTTTAAAAAATACAGAAACGAATCTTTGATTTTCATGTCTCATTGATTATTACGGAAGATGAAGAGTTTTGAAAAAAAAAACAGAAGTCTAAAGAATAGGACTTGTACACGAATTTAAGAAAATACGGCACCATGGGATATATTACTACCCAAATTTTTTTTGCCCTAAAATGTCATAAAACATGTAAGGCGATTAGGTTAATTTAACAAAAATTTATCAAATACCAGTTATTTATCAATAAAAAAGTAAAACATTACCGAATAACTTAAAAGTGAATTGAAAAGTATTATGTTTCTCGAAACACATTATGAATATTCTGATAAAAGATAATTATAAATTCCAAGATAGAATAATGAAAATCATTTTTACATGTGTTAAATATCATAGAATTAAGAATGTGCCAAATGTTTTTAAATATTAATGTATAATATTTATATATAAAATTGTCCTACATATGTTTGCACCGTGTTTTATAAATGTAAAAAATATTAATCTTAATCATTTAAATAATACATTTAAGAATCTTAACTTACCTAAATTTTAAAATTGCTTTAAGGGATGGAATGAAATTTAATCCAAATCTATTTTTATACTACAACAAAAATTTTGTTATATTTCCACACTGTTCTTAGCATTTTTGCTTAATACATTTATATATAAATAACAAATGAAGATTTGAATTTTTTAGATTTAATTTTAAATTTCTCGTTATTTTTAGCAACAACCCTTTTTTTGTACTGGTTTTTAAAAAATAATAAAGACATACCTATTAAAATGTTCAAATTATAATAGACCTGAGCTATTGGTCAAATTTACTTACCTCGTCTGTGCATGTTGTCGATATTTCAGTCAAACCGGAGACCTGTATACTTCTGCCCCTGGAATCTTCTCTTAGTTCGAGATAACCAGACGAAGGATTCAACAAATCTCTGATATTTTCATTGTATAATTCTAGATATGACATTGTGACCTAGAATTAAATTAGAATTGTTTCTGTTCAACAGTATTCAATGAAAGTGTCTGCACGTTCCCATGGAACTAATATAGAATTGGAGCACCGTACAGGCAACATTGTTTATACATATTTTTAAATGGCTTAGACTACAGTGGTCTATATAAGGGGAGGGTTTGGGGGTCAAAACCCTCCAGAGCCTGATTTACTTAAACTAAAATAAAATAAGTAGTATAAAGTAAAGTAATTTTAACGTAAATATAATAATTTCATGTACATTTTTCAAGGGAAACTCCTCTGAGAAGTAATATTTTTTTTAATCGGGTATTCACGTAGAAAACTTGATTGCATTGCTTTTTTCAACTAGAGAAACCCCCCAGAAGCAATGTCTACATACGCCACTGTAAGGTAAAGGTAAAAATAATAAAGTTCGTTATAAATAAAACATTAAAAAACAGTATTGGTTTCGATATTTTGCCGGACACCGTAGCGAGATATCAACGCCTCACTCACTGAACTGTGCACTATTTTTTTTACTAATACACGGTCAAAATGTTAAATATATGTATATATATAGGCAGAAGCAAAAAGAAATAAAATCTCCTAAAAATATATATTTTTGCAAATTTCTTGAACTGATTACGACTTTAAAAACGACATAGATTATGTAGTAAAAAAACCTAGATCTTCTAGTGTTTTTTAGTTGGACGATAAATGTTAAATAGCGAATATATTAATTAACAAATAATGCTATATTAATTATTTCATTAATTTATTTTGGGTAGCGGTAAAGTGCAACGCATAGATCTTGGGCTGTGACGTCTGAAAGGACAAGGCGGAAAAACGCATAAAAACATATCGCCTTGTGTGTTATTGAAAAGAACTGGATATATTCGCCTGTTTATTTCACTCGTCAAGACTTTTAATATTTGCGATGAATATTTTTTGCCAACATAGTTTCTGTAGCCCACGACTCAAAAATTATTAATATTGCTTAAAAGTTAACAACGTCTATGTCTTATTTATTTTGAATCATTTCCAGTAATTATAATTTTATTAAAAATTCTGGGAATGGTAAAAGCTATTAGTTTTTAATCGTTAAACATACAGTAAATAATACTTTCCCAAGTCGGAAATACAGTGGTGGCTAATCAGGTTAAGTAGGTGAAGTGCTACTTCACCAAGAAAAATAAAGAAAGAAGTATATAAATATATATTGTATATCTCTTACCTTTCTAGTTTTTTCATTCATATATTCAGCTAATTTGCAAAAAATAAACTGAACAAGATTGTTTTTTTTGTTGGTATTATAGGGTATAGGCTTAACGGTAAGAGATACAAAAAAAAACTAAGATACGTGTCACGTTCTCTTTTTTAGTATTTAGTTTAATGGCGCGGTCAGATCTACGCTAACTGGATTGGTTTAGAAAATACAGGGTGATTCTCAAAATCTCCCGTTTCTTATTATCTTTTATTACTCGGTTATTTATGGAGATAAAAAAAATTAAATACAAAAGTTTTATGACTTTTTACGTAGAATCCAGCGGGGTACTTAAAAAAATATAGATGTTTAATTTTTTAGATATTATCAAAAGTAGCATTTTCTTAAATGAGACATCCTATATCTAAGTATCTAGAAAAATTGCATTTTTTCTTGCGACTGCAACAATATATAATACTTAATATTTTGCTTTGTCGTAAATAGCAAAAATACAGAAAAAACATTTATTTTTAGTTGGCCATGGACTGAATTTTTTAGGCGTTTGTTTTTGTTTGTTTGCATGTCATAAAATTAAATAACAATTAGGTATTGATTGTCGAATTCCGTTTTAGATTATATGTTTTAAGAAAAGGTGTCCAAAATTCAAAACTACGAAAAGAGAAAGAGATGAAATAAATATATTAGCTTGTGTTGCTGCTGATCCGACAGTACCTAGCCGCAATATTGCCAAGACATTGGCATAAGTGAATCTAAAGTTCTTAAAACGTTAAAAAAGCATAAGTATAAACCGTATAAAATAAGAAAAGTTCATAATTTACATCCTGGAAATGAAGACCTGCGTTTCGAATTTTATCATTGCTATTTGCAACAGATTAATCGAAATCCCAATTTTTTTTCAAAATGTCATATGGACCGACAAAGCTTTTATATCTAGCGAAGGAATTTTTAATCGACATAACAATCGATATTGGTCAGATATAAATCCTCATCAGACCGCCGCTAGGGTACAACAAGGATGCTTTGGGTTGCATGTATATCAAAATAGAGTTCTTAACTACAGGATTTATAATGGAAATTTGAATGCTGAAGGATACATCCAAATTTTGAAAGAATGTGTAATAAACGAGTTGGATAACATGCCATTAGCTGCAAGAAATAATGTTTATCTACAACAAGACGGTGCCCCAGCCCATAACAGCCATATGGTAAGGCACTTACTATCAATTTCGGCGAAAATTGGCTTGGTGCATATAGACCAAACAAACGGCCTCTGCGTTCCCCCAATCTGACGTCACTAGACTTTTATTTTTGAGAATTTATCAAGAATGAAGTATATAAAACCCGAAATAATAATTTAGAAGAACTTTGAGCAACTTTTATTAATTGCATCGGAAGAGTGCCCAATTTTCATATTTATAACTCCACTCGTTCAGTTGTAAGCGAGTGCAAAAATGCATCGAGCAGAATGGAAGACAATTTTAGCACCTTTTGTGATTAAACAACTATGCTAATCGTTAAGTATTCAAGATAATTGCTGAGTTGTTATTACAATTTTATTGTTATTTTTGTAGATGTTTTGGTTTACCAATGTTTTAATATTCTTGGTAACTGGGTTTTTAAGATACCTATTATAAAATAAAAGAATAAGGATTCAATACATGGCCAACTAAAAAAAATGTTTTTTTGGTATTTTGGATATTTAGGATAAAGAAAAATATTAGGTATTATATATTATTGCAATCGCAAGAAAAAATGCAATTTTTTTAGATTTTTATATATGGGGTGTCTAATTTAAGAAAATGCTACTTTTGATAATATCTCAAAAAGTAAAATATCTATATGTTTTAAGTACGCCGCTGGATTCTACGTAAAAAGTCATAAGACGTTTGTATTTAAAGTTGTTTTTATTTCCATATATAGCCGAGTAATAAAATATAATAACAAATGGGAGATTTTGAGAATCACCTTGTTTTTTCTGAACCAGTTCAGTTAGCGTAGATCTGACCGAACTATTAAACTAAAAACAAATGAAGAGAACAGGACACGTATCTTAGTTTCTTTATATCTCTTACCGTTCAGCCTATACCCAACAACATCAACGGAAAAAAACACCCTGTACATCTCAAATAAATATTTTTCTTGACCGGCGCACTGTTTTGTTTTTTATTTTTCCATCAAACTTTATTAAAACAACGTATCCGTAGCGAAAACGTCTTCGACTTTTGGAGAAGTGCTGTGTTTCGTGCACAGCTTTCCTACCTCGTTGCTATGACAATGCGTATGCAATGCTCTCGAGAAACATCTGCGGCCTACACTACACCCCCGTGCAGTTCCTTTTGACCAGTATTTGTTCGGCTGATAAATTATATTCTCTATTGGATCAAGTTTTGGACTGATTTGACTATAAATATAGATTAATAGGGCAATGTTACGATGGTGCAAGTGTGATGTCTGAGCTTCTAAAAAAAAATTAGCCTTCCAGGCTATATTTCTACTTTGTCTTGCGCCTCGTCTTATCCTCGTGATGCACCAAAACTTAAAAACAAATTCCAAATGTCGCATTTTTTTGCAAGCCTGTGACATTTTCTTATTTTTTCATCATTCAGCCAAACAAACATAACTCTTACAGAAACTCGATGGTCTTCAAATTCGAAGTTAGTAAATGTAATTTTTCGGGATTGAAATAAATTTAAAGACGTCTTTAAATTTAGTACAAACTGTGACTGATGAAAAATCAGCCCAGCTTGCCAAATGATTTTTAGTGAGATGAACGATTTCGAGTTCACGTTTTTGGCATTAGTATTTAATGACATTTTCTGAATCTCGGATATACTTACTATTTGACATTCTTCAAAACAAAATCGTCTGACATTAATTTTTACATCTCCAATACAAAACCTTAGCTAAAAAAATAAATTAAAAACTTTTTAATGCAATGTTTGACAAGGCAAACTTTATTACAGAAATAAATCATTCCAATCGTCAGCTTGCTAGTGTTTACCTGAAGAAATTAAGAAAAAGTACAGAACCCTTTTTATGAAATATTGGACCATATTTGGATGGAACTGACACTAAGATTTCAAGATTGTGAAAAACTACTTCCTTATGTTTAGCAGATTCTACTAAATTTTCTCAATATAGTTTGAATTTTTCTCCTGCCCGTTTAATAATTTGTTGGAGTTATATAGGGAAATATTTTCAAAAAATCGACGACTTAAAAATGAACTTGGTCTTATTTTTGCCGATGAAAGTCGTATATCGCTGCAAGAGCAAGTCAAAAAAAATTAATGAAAATAAAGATATTTTTACTGAAGTATATAAACTCTTTCGCCTTATCTTGACAATATCGTCGACAAGTCCTTCAGTAGAAAGATGTTTCAAAAACTTATTTAAGGAATACAATGTTTCAAGAAAAATTGACTTTTCTAGGTAATATTTCGATTGAAAAGAAACTTCTGCAGGAGATTAAGGCAACTCACCCAGGTTGTTACCGATAGATTTACTGCTATAAAGGACAGAAGAATAAATTTGCATTTCAGTTACTTTACTTACTAGTTATCGGAAGGAAAGCTCCCAGGCCCCAAATCTGACCTTGAGTAAATTGTTAAAATTAGAGATATCTTATTCACTCATAGTAAATAAAGTACCAAACTGGAAAACTAGATAGAGAATCAATCAGCTTAATAATAAAACATTGTCATTATTTTTCGGTTACTTCTTACCTGGATTTAGTCAAAGACTTCAACTTTTTGCTCTAATTTACTTACTAACTCAATAAAATGTTTATATTAATGTGTCTAGACTTTTATTTAAAAGTACGCACCCAAATAAATCAATCGACATTTTATTACAACAAAAAGAAAATTTAGTTTTTTCTTTACATTCTTGGGAAGTATTTTTGATCGTAACCATGAATGATATGGTTAACAAGAATAGGTGGAGTAGTGGGTTTATGACAGAAATGAAAAATTCCCTTTTCTTTTAAAAGGGTTAAAAGAAACAGAAAGCATTATTTTGTTTTCTTTTCTTTTAAAATAAAGTACACTCTTTTACATAGACTGTACGGACAAATTAATTAATTAATTATCGGTTAAAACACAATTATTATTAAACGTAATAAATTACCAGTAATTATTAAACATTTTTTTCCGTATTGAGGGCAATAATAAATAGCGATATAAAATTATTTTATTTTATTTTATTTCTGCTGCTGTTTTTTTTATGTTTTCTAAAGGATGTTTTATGTAGGAAAATTTATAATAATTGACTTCTTCGTGTCGACTTTCTACTGTTTTTTTTAATTTGGGTGGTTATTCTTTTTTAGGATGGTTTTTGCTTTAGTTTCATTTTCCTTTCTATAATCAGGGCTATTGAGATTGACAGCTCGGTAGGAAAGAATTTTTCTTGTGCCGATTTTGTGTGAAGTAGCATGCCCTGGTAAGTAATTTAGTATTGTTGTTGGTTTTCAGAACTCCATCCTCCGATCTAATGAATGATATCCAGGAATGGAAATTGGCTCCTCGGTTTCTAGTTCCATAGAGAACCTTATCCTAGGATGGTAGGTATAAACATGTGATAGAAGGCTTTCAACTTTAGCTATTATCCACATATAGTTTGAGGAATGGAAGTTTTTTATTCAGTTGAGTTAGCGTTTGGCACAATAAGCTCCAAAGCTTCAGTGCAAGGGAATAGGTTATGGTTAGTATTCTGAGGGAGTCCGAAACTATCAGTTGGCGCCGGGCCATTGTTAGCGAGTACTGGATTGGATGGGTTACTCATTGCCGACCCATCGAGTTGGTATATTTCCCCGTTAAATGAAAAGTAATTGGAGAGAAAGAGATAAACAATTATATTAAAAAAAAGTCTCCAGGAACGAAAGTGTAAGTGCTAATATATCGCCAATTTTTGTCTAAAGTTTTACGTAATTGTTTTGGAATATCTATGAAAAGACTAACCAGATCAAGAGAGAGAGAGCAGGATATAGTTTTTAGGTAGTATGATGTCTTTAATAATTTAGCGAGTTCGAAAGAGTTTTTGTATGTTGTAAGTAGAGGTTATTGGCATTAGAGTTTAATGATCAACGCTAACTTGTGTGAAGGGGAAATATGCAGCTTTCGATAGGTCTTAAACTTAAGTTTCTACGAACATATACTTTAGGAGAGACACTATTGAGAATTTTAAAGAAATCCTAATAACTATTATAACCTCAAAATACAATCTAAAAAACCTGGAAAATAAAATGTTACACGTTTCAATAGACCGTGTACTAATAATATATTAGTTTTATTTTAGTCTGCCTTTTTAAGATATTATGATCAAAAAAGATTTTGAGATTTATAATCAAAAAAATAAATTAGACATTACATCATTTCAATTTATTTTTTGTGTATGCAACCTTGTAGTTTATAGTACGTGTAGTACGTGTTATTTATCTTGATCTGTAGAATTAAATATCGGAAAATTAGGAATACCCACCGATGGTATTCCCATGTATACTCTTCTTACTAAAAATTAATTTGTTTGTAAATATCACCTTTTTACCCTTGTGTACTATATAAAAAAAGAATATACGGAATTAAAGGCATGCGTTTTCAGACATTTACTTTAATTTAAAGCCTTTTTATGTTCTGATCAATCTTAATTCATAGGAGATATCTAAAAAATGGCGAAATTGTACCGATAGAAATTATTAAAAATTATTATGATTAATATAAATGAGGAAAAAATATCTATATTAAAATTGGAGGCGAGTTAAATTTTTGGCAGTTTAGCAGTATAGATATGTGTGTAAACAATATTTGCGCAAACTATAACTTGAGAACGGTCAGACTGATTCATTTCAAATTTACACCAGAAATAGTTTAGGTTAGTGTCTCACAGAGATTAGATTAAATATTGATATTTTGAGTACGCGCAAACCGATAATAATCAAACTGAAGCAGAAATAGTTGGGTTTAATGTCGGGACATTGAAAAATTGTAGAGGTCATTGGAGTAGATATTTGATTTTTTTCGATTTTTTTTGAAATATAATTTACGTAATATTTCGAGAAACGGCAAATTTATTTTATTTAATTTTTGGATACAAAAAGGGTTTTTTCAACTATATAGAGTAGACCTGAAAGTATGAAAGAGCCACCTGAAAATGAAAAAATATGTAGATTTCAGAAGTTTGCTTATCAAACAGTGAAATACGGCGAATTTCCTTTGTCATTCTGAATATAAAAACATTTTTTTCCTTTATACATTCCCCTGAAAACGAAAAAAAAAACGATTTCCAGAGCGTTTAGCTATTTTACAAAGGGTGAAACACGTCAATTTTTTTAAATTTTTATATATAAATACAATTTTTTCTATTATACAGGGTAGCTCAGAGATATAAAACAATCCCCAAAAAACGATTTTTTTTGTTTTAAAGCGGTTACTAAAAAAAACAAACACAGAAATAAATTTATTTTATCTCTTTGTATATAAAATATTTTTCCACTCTGCAGGGTAGTGGTAGGGAATACAAGAGTGCTTCCCCTTTTTTAAAAGCGGCAAGACCTAAACTCAACTTGAAAAAACATTGACGTACAAACATGTTATTATATGGAAAAGAACTATATTAGCCAAAAAACGTTTTTTCTTATGTGAATAAAATCTAAAGTTTAACCAAATTCCTCTTTTTTAGGCCTCTGCATATTTAGACACGGTCTTTTAATCTTAAGTGCATTTTTTTGTTCTAATTTTAATGCTTGCACGTAGAATTATTTCGGAATTATTTAGATAGAAATCTCAGGAAATAAATTGCCTTTAAAGTGTATTTCTTTGAACGTATAAAGGTTAAGTATTTCCACTAGATTTGCATTTTTAAGACGTTTAGTGTTTTAATGAGCGATTGTAATCGGGGTTATATAACTAAACTTAAATATGCTTCTTATGCAAGCAGCTGCTCAAACGAAAATTTTCTTCATTTCGTTTACAGTACAACAAACAAATAAAGGCTATTGGAGCGCTGAGATATTTAATAATAATTTTTTCACCACTTAAAGTAAAAAATATTTTTTGAATGTAAAAGGAAGACCTAGAATATCAATAAATTTCGTAGAAAAGTTAAAGAATCATTATTTGTAAGGTTATTCTTAACGCTGATTCTTAAGAATTTCCTTTCACATAGTGTAAACACAATAACGGGCAAGAGCTCCACTAAAAGCGTGACATGAAAATTGATGATGCCCGCATTATTTCGTTTTATGAAAATCAATATCACTTTTCATAACATAAAGCCAATATCGCGAAGCATCAGACACTCTTATACATGACTAAACAAATTTGGGATTCCGATTGTTCGCTACTATTTATAAGATATCTTGAATTAATAAAATAAGGAGGACTTGAAAGAAATCGGGGTTACAATATTTGCATTATCGGATTTTTCTTACTTGATAAATACCATTTATACAAGCTAAGCCCTAAAATACATAGCTTAATATTTTTTAATACTTACAGAAAATTCATCCTCTTTTTCTTTAACAGCCTCAAATATATCGTTTAATGCCCTGATCATTATGCCAGGGTGGTGTCTGTCGCCCACCATCGTATGAGTTTTGCCCGCTCCAGTTGCTCCATAAGCAAAAACTGTTCCATTATAGCTAGAAATTAAATAAAAATGTTTAATAAAGAATAGAATTAACAAGAGATATTATTTTCCGTCCACTATTCGTGGACTGTATTCTTAAATATACTAAAAGATAAAGGACATGTTTTTATATATAAAATCCACCTTAATTGGCCCTGATGAAGAATATATATATTATATATGTATATATATATATATATATATATATATATATTTATTATTATTAATTTAATGTGATGTAGGGATAAACGGATACGAATTCAACATGACGGAACAAAATGGCGGTCTTAAAACTACTTATTCAATTTATTTTAAATGATGCCCAAAAATCACGTGTGGCAACTGGTAAAATATTGTAGGAAACGGAACAAAATGGCGCCCAATGAAAATATTTGAATACACATTATATAAGTGTTACTAAATAGCTATGTGCATAACTAAATTGGGTCACACTTCACTATTCCTAATAAAAGGAAAGATTCATAACGAGGGAAATCCCGGGTAAAGGAAATTTACCGATTTTTTTTTGTTTTATACGAGATGCCGGGTCTCTATATCAAGATTTTTTAGACGGTGCACTAATTCTTTAATTGTAAACGGTCCGGTGGACCGTGCAGTAGACACTTGCTGCAACATAGAAATAAAAGTGTTGTGTTACGTTTGACAGTGTGGATTAATATTTGTAAAATTAGAAAAGTATAAAATCGTTTTATGTAAATTGGTTCATAACAGAGAAGTTTTGTCCTCCTACGACCGTATTTCATGTCCTACTGAAATATTTAGCCAAACTATAAACCTATGAATCCGATAGGTGTAAGTGCCGAAGTCACATGGTTTGAAATGCCTAACTTCACAAATAACCCCCCTGCAACCTTACCTTGATTCCTCAATTTAAATGACTTTTTCAGGGGGGATAACAAGAAGTCCGATGGAGCCTTTGTCTGGTAATCTGATATTATCAGGAAATTCTATTCCGTAATAGAACAACGCAATGCCAAATTAATTAAAAAAAAGTTCTAATATGTAAGACTTATATTTATATTTTTAAAAATAATCCAATTTACTTGCCCGTTTAGAACATCTTTAACTAGACTGCTTGTAGTGATTTCATAGACTTCTTCTTGGCTAGATGTTTCGCTAAAAACTACATCGAAGGTGTATTGTCTGTCCCAGCCTTTTTTCTGTCTGATTGCGTCATTTTTCTCATGTTCTTCTAATATCACAGTCTGTAAGGAAAATAAGAAACTTAACTAAAATGTATGTAGCTATACCACAAATTCATAGCTCAAGGCGAAACCTGAATGGGATGTAAAGGTTGCGTCTAATAAATAATTTACGGGTGTTGGCAATCATGTATAGATGAAACTAAATATCTATGGATAAAACCAAAAGACATTTTAAAGTAAGATTAAAAGAACCCAAGTTTCATTCATACAGAGGCGAAACATGAAAAGCGTGTGCTGCCGAGCATGCCTGGAATATGCATTTCAATAGTCGAAAGTTTAAGTAATTCACTCCTTATACAGGGTGTTAAAAATTCGAAGGGTTAACATCGGCATCTCAAAAAGTGTAAGAGATACGAGGTTGGTTAAATTAAGGCAAATTTAAGTAATTTAATACCGAAAAATGCCGTTGAAAATTCCGACTAGTTCCGGGGATATCCGAATAATATGCCTTTTTTCTCCCACAATATAATGCACTCAGATTTAAAATTCGACGTTTTGTCTTCGAGGTCTCATCAGCAACTTCATTTTTTTAAATACGGAGCTGGATTTACGAAACCCTTGACCTCTTAAAACCAATTATGTAATGTACTCATACATTTAGATTTTTTAAAATTCTCCCTTGTAAATATGGCAAGGTTCTGGTTTTCCATCTCTCTCTAAGACATTGTCTCTTATGGGAAAATTTTAAATCTTTGTTGGCTTTGGGAGGTCGAACGCTTGTTAAAAATGAAATAAAAAACCCAGGTTCATATTAAAAAAAAAGAAGTTGATGATGATACCTCGAAGACGAAACGTCGGATTTTAAATCTAAGTGCTCCCTCGTGTAGAGGAGGAAAAGTGGCTATAAAGATATAAAGTTTATTTTGTAATATTTCTTCAAATGCAGCCTGAAAAAAATAAAAAGGGAAATGACGATTTTCGGTTTTTTTTACGGAAACCTTCGGAACGACGCATTATTCGACATTAAATTGCGCAACTTTGCTCTAATTTAACCAACCTCGCACCTCTTACGGTTTTTGAGATGCCAATGCTATCTCATGGTCGTAAAATGTTATTAAACTGGAATTTGGATAGATCGAACAAAGCAGTCTGGTAAGTTGCGACTACCAGGGAGGTCATGTTCTAATGTCACATTATCAAAGTGAGAGTTTTGATTGAAAGTATTACTAGTTTCAATTATAATTTGCAAGATAAGCATACCAATGAACTGAGTTATGCCAGTCTAAAATGCTAGACTCGGAAGTAGAATGACCATGCTTTTTAATTTGATGTATTTATACATGATGAAGGTTGTTTGTACCAACCGAAAACGTTGTATTGTACAACGCATAGTTGAGTAAAAGAGGTATTTTGTTTTGTAGAAAGGTTTTGGTGTAAAATGATCCGACATACAGTCGCCTAAATCAATAAGATTGTGTACCTCTAGGGCAGGGGTGCTCAAACGGTCGATCGCGAGTGCTTTTTGAGTAGATCTCGAGAAGAAAATTTTTTTTAATAAGTAAGTACTAACTAAACTACAAAAATGTATTACGTAATAAAATAACACTCTGCTAGCGGTAAAAGGCGGCTTTATCAAAGGAAAGCGCGGTACTTGTCAAAGAAAAGCCGCATTTTTTATTCTTGCCGCTTTTGTAGAAATTTCGGGCGCCGCGTTTGACGGGAACATTCGAGACTTTCGTTTACGACGGTATAAATGTTGCGCCTGCAGGAATTGGAGTCATTCTGAATTGCAACCTGAAGGCAATACTACGTCGATACAAAGTTTATTATTAAATAGTACAAAATGAGTGCAGCGAAGAAATCTAAAACATATCATTTTAATAACGATTGGGAGGAAGAATTTTTGTTTCGTATGGTGAAGGATAAGTGCATTTGTCTTATTTGTCGTGCGTCAGTTGCAATACCTAAGCGTGGTAACTTAGAGAGGCATCATAAAACGGTTCATAAAAACTATGAAAAGGATTTTCCGCCACAGAGTGAATTAAGAAAATGAAAAGTACGTGATTTGATATCTTGTTTGAAAAAAGAACAATGTTCACAAGACCAGCCAAACAATCAAAAGCTGCTACGATCGCGTCATTTAAAATATCTCATATATTGGCGAAACACAAGAAACCATTCGAAGATGGATCGGTTGTGAAGGAAGCATTTATTGAAGCGGGTGAGACTTTATCTGGAGATTTTAAAAATAAAACAGAAATCATGTCTGCTATTAGAGAACTTCAGTTATCTCGTCCTACTGTCACAAGGCGTATTGAAGTCATGAGTCAGGACATGGCAGATAAACTAAAAAATGATATCATGGAATGTACATACTTTTCTTTACAGATCGACGAATCCACCGATATGACAGACACTGCCCAGCTGTGTATTTTTATTCGGATGGTATTCAATGACAGGTTGGCTAAGGAAGAATTTTTGACAATCATTCCTCTGAAGGGGAAGACCCGTGGCGAAGATATATATGACGTTTTCTTCAATTTTGTAAAAAACTACAAGCTACCAAATATAAATTTGTGTGCATTACAACCGATGGAGCACCAGCAATGACTGGAAACAAAAACGGCTTTGTGGCATTGTGTCGAGCTAATGACGATTTCCCTTCATTTTTTTCAATCCATTGCATTATGCATCAACAAGTTTTGTGTTCAAAAGTTTTAAACACGGAGGAAATTATGGGCATTGCAACTAAAATTGTGAATTCCATCCGTGCACGTAGCTTGCAACAGCGGCTCTTTAAGTTACAGTTGGAAGATAGGGAGTCAGCTGAACACACTGATCTAGTTCTTCACACGGACGTCAGGTCGTTGAGTCGCGGAAAATTCCTAGGAAGGTTTCAACTTACTTGTGCGAGTCTGCATTTTCTGAAATGAAGATAATTAAGTCAAAATATCGCAATCGACTAACTGACGATCATATGCCATCATGCTTGCGATTAGCACTCAGTGGTTACGTACCATCTTATGAAAAGTATGCTGAGGACATGCAGTGCCACGCTTCAACATCCAAAGTCACTCCTTAGTTAAGTTTAACACCATATGTAACTCTTTTGTTTTGTAACATCCAATAAACTCGCAATTTTGAATAACTATGAGTTTTTTCATTGATATTGTAGAGAAGAACCTAACTAAACCTAACCCAAACCTTGACTAAAATAATGTATATTGTGCGGAAAGCTAATATCTATATATGCTACGGTACACCCTACCTAGGTAGGTAGGGTGTATGTATCGTGTATGTACGACAACCCTGCATCACACATACTTGCAGCCTCTCAACAATTCAAGTTTGAGCACCCCTGCTCTAGGGTATTACTGTTGACTATAGTCTTAAGATTATAGGTATCACATTGGGTGCTAGAAATACATTGACATAAAAACTATAAGTATGACTATAATTTAAGTTTTTGTTTAATTCGAGAGTGCTGTGCAATAGGGTCTTGTAGAGGACAGCGACGTCGGTTGACCAGTAAAGCCTCTAGTTCGGACCTACAGTTCGCATTGTCTAATAACGTGTCTTGGTTGAATTTTTCTTATTGGGGATTTTCCTTACTAACTACTGCCTTAGTCCTGTTCTATACATGATTATTTATTTCAAGGTTTCCTAAAGACGGCAAACCCAATAGACTTGCCGAGGACCGCCAGCATTTACCCGAGTACTTCCTGAGCAATAAGTAGCCGCCTCAAAAAAGTTAGTGAGCCCTGAGAACTCAAAAGGGGAAGAAAAGTCGCTGAAATTAGACATATTTTAGCGGAAAACCGACCCTCAACTTAGGTCTCTGCCCAGATATGCTATTTAATTTTTTAGCTACTGGAAGGACACGGTCTAATCCCAAGAACCATGATTTCTTAAGCTGGACTCTTATTATTTCTTATAAGATTCATGAAGATTTAGACGCTCTTGGACACTGTATAAAGCCACTTTTCCTTTAAAAAGAGTTAGAGGCAACTAAATGTCAAATAAAAACTGTCTATTTATTGGCGGCAACAATTTTACTAGTTTTGTTTTTCCGTGGATATCTTGTAAAATTAAGACGGGTTTAGAAATGCTATTATTGCGAAAATTAAAACCGTAATATTATACTACTTGTATTGCCAAAGACGGGGGTTATGTCGAACATGTTTTGTAATAAGTAATTAGTTACTTTCTTTCTTGCATTACTTGTTGATTTAATGCTAAATTTATTTATAATGTTAAAAAAAACTTAGAATAGGATATTATTTAGGTTTAGTTAGATTTTTAACCAAAAAACCTGAATTATTATAGAAAATTGGTCATAACTTCTGAACTACTAATTTTTGGAATAAAAAGTATAAATATGGAATGATGCAGAATTAAATCCTAAACACAATAAAAGTGCTAAATACAGGGTGTTCCATTTAAAAAAATTAAGTTTTTTTAGTTACAAAAACATTTTTTTGAGGGTCATTTATGACCACCCTATATAATGGATTTTCGTTCTTGATAGGTCAGAGTATTAAATATTAACCACTCCCATGGATCCATAACCAAAATTCACAATTTTAGTCTTCAGGTGTGAAAAAACACATTTTTTTTTAAACCTGTTTTTCCGAAAAAAAATTAGAAAAGTTAATTTTTCTGAAAAACTACTCAAAATTTCGCATGCTATGGTGACAAAAAATACTCAAAATCAAGCTAGAATTAGAATTTCTAAAAATATTCATACCATTTCATTAAAAAGAAAAAAGTTGGTTACTGTTCTGGCACAATGGAACACCCTGTATACATAATAATATTATAAATAAAAAATATACTTAGGGTCAAATACTTTTTGTATTTAACTTTTTTTTCTCAGTGTCTTATTTATTGAGATAAAGTATAGGAGCATCTTAAGTGGACAAGTACATTGGCCTGCTCTAATCCGAAAACACAAATACAGCATTCAAAAAAATTCAGAGCGCATGTCTTAGGGCTGCCTATTGCCTACAACATTAAAAAGTTCAACCACATTTCGCTCAATCTCACAAATTCCGGATGGTTTAATATTAATGAACGGTACATGCTTGAAATATCTCGTTTGGTTCACAAAATTAACAATGAGAAAACGCCAGTTTACCTGTAGAACCTACTTAAAAGGAGTTCTGCTATCTATAGCCTTACATCTAGGCACAGAGAACTGTTCAACATACCCAGGCACCAGTCTGGAATATTTAAACGTTCGTTTAGCTACAACGCTGTAATTACTTATAATCGCCTCCCACTACACGTCAGGATGGCTCCCGGCCTCGCAAATTAAAACAATTTATGAATTCTACTAAATGTCAATAAATCACTATAATCTTACGATTATACTAGTCTACTTTATAATTATTGATTATATCATGAAATTTTATTTTTTAATTAACTTATTATAAACTGAGTACCATTATCTATCGTTAATGTTATTTTTTTCTTAATTTCCCTTTTTTTTTGTACTAACTCTTCTAAATATTAGCTTGTGTATTTTTAAAGGGTGGTTATGTATAAGCAACCCTGTTGGATTCCACCACTGATGTAACGTCTCTCTGAATAATATGTATGAAAATAAAGATATTTTTGTTTTTTATGTGTTTGTTAAAGGAACAAATGAGTGGATTTTGACTGAATATTTAATAATTATAGGTTTATTATGGAAAAACTTAAGTGAAATCTAATGTACTTCATACCATCGATCTATACGCCTGCCTCATATAATATTTAGCTTAATTACACTTGATATCCATCAAATCTTGAAATGCCTTATTACAGTCCCAATTGGGTTTAAAAGCAATGGGCGTATTCAGATTCCGTATTAATGAGCTGACATACTTATATTTTCTTAATCAAATCAAATTGGGAAAGGTCGGGCAAAATCGATTGTCAGGAAAATCCAGATTGTTTTTCGTAATCAGCAGCAGCTGGCAATGGAGGGCTTTAAGATTCAATATTGCAAATAAAAAGATGATTCTTTGAGGGACGGGACTTCTAATAATAGGTTTACACACTCGCACTTCCAATATTTCCTTAATACATGTTTCATTATTTAAACGTTCCTGTAGCACCGCGGTGTTGTTATGTCAATGTCATTACTCAAAACAAAAACAACTAAAATACATTTTTTTACGGTCTAAAGTTAACACACACATAATGACATAGCATAGACCCATAACGATATCAACCAATGACATGAGTATACAAGACGACAAATTGTTTGCCTTACTTGTCTGACTCACAATTTTTTCCTATGAACGAATTTTTATGCTATACATTACGCATATCTATCTGCGGTGGGCTTAACTGGAAACCTATTCATGAATTAAATATATGACCAATATATGAATAGCGTGCATGATTCCGATTGGGGGATCCACGCCTGGTTTTAACATAAACGCTTGCCATGGTTTAGGTTTAATTATGCTACAAACTAAATTTATCCCTTAAAAAAATATCTCCCAGCTGACAGGCCAAGTAAATCAGATAAATAGTCTTTGAACTATGCCGCGAATAGACAGACAACCGACAGTATTCAGAAATTATGTCTGGATCTAGGAAAAATCTGTCATCCCGGAGGATGCCTTTTTTCACGATTACAATACTTTCTTCTTAAAAGGAAAATTAAGAAATGGACTGATTCCTATTTCTCTAAGGTCCGGCCTAAAAAGTGTCTCTGCTTCCGGGATATATTGTTTTTACTTCTTTTTTTACAGATCTTCACGTTTCAGGGCCCCTAGTTAAACCTGTTTTCTCAATTCCGTTGCTCTGTTCTTCTCCTATTTCCGATCGACTTCAAATAGTGGTCAAAGATTAAGGGATATATGATGATGATCTGGTAATATTTTGGTTAAAATCCGATATAATTATTACTAAAACAACTGAACCCAATTTACCTCAAAATCAAATATTGCGTGGGAATCAACCGGTAAATTTTCGGTACGAATTGAAGATGGAGAAACAAAATGGCGGCGTAATAAATTATTTAAAAATCAGCCCCAGATCACTACTATTAGATTTATTTCAAAGTTTGTGCTAGAATTAAGTGTAATATAGAGATGAACTGGTAAAAATATGGTACGATTTCAAGATGAAGGTCAAATAAAATGTTTGTAATGGTAAAAAAAATCACCCTCCCAAGTTTTTGATCAAAAATTAAGTGTCGTATGGGGATGACCTAGTAACATTTTGGTAAAATCCCAATACGACAGAACAAAAGGGCAGCCTGAAAAACTATTTATTTGATTGATTTTAAATGTTATACAAGCATTAAGCACGATATAGAGAAAAACTGGTAAAAGTGTGATACAAATTGAAGATGTCGGAACAAGATGCCTGACAAATAAAATGTTTAAACAATTAACCTAAAAAATCTTCGTATTCAATTAACTTCAAATTTTGCATAAAAATTAAATGTTATATAAGGATAAACTAGTACGAATTCAACATGCTGGAACAAAATAGCGGTATTAAAAAAATCGGTGTTTCGACTACTTATTCAAATTATTTTAAATTATGCCCAAAAATCGAGGGAGGCGTAAATAGCAACTGTTTGGTACGAATCTCACTTCAATATTCCTAATAAAAGGAACAATGACCAGTGGCGGCTCGTGGTGAATTATATTGGGAGGTCAATAACAGATTTAAAAATAGGCATACTTAAAATAAAAATAAATATCTTATCTTTAAATTGAGCTTTAAATTCTCTTGAAGTTAGGGTCTACTCTTCGTTCTTTAGAATTGGAAAAATGCTCAATGACACGTTCGTTAAAATTGCACGCACATTCCTTTTATAAACGATTTCTCGATACTTAACATTGCTAAAGCGGATAGTCTATCTTGGCCCAACTCCTCAACAAAATTTATAAGCCCTCGAAAAAGCCCTGGATTTTTAGATAAAGCCGTTTCATCATGGCCACGTAGTGCCAGCTCGAATGCCCCATAAAATTTTACACAATCTATAATTTTGTTTAAAATATAACGATTTTTGGATACATTTTCATTAAAATCTCTAAGTGATTTTCTATAAGCTGTGTCTAGCTGAGTGCGAATATCAACACTTGCGACCGTAGCATAGTTCACCAAACATTTCATGTGATCTGCACAAAACGCATGTTTTTTTATTTTTTCTTTTAAGTGTTTTAAGTCTATAAAACCGGTTTTGCACCATAATGAGTCCGACGAGTCCTTAGAAAACAACAAACAAACCTAACAGTAAAATGAGTTAGAGACTTCACAACCAAATATCCAGTTAGCTAAGTCGACATACTTTTGCGAAAGTTTCGATGAACCTCTTTATTTTTGTCTTTACTAGTTTGTCGTATACTAAGTTCTGGCAAATTGGGACCACTTACCTTGAATTCGGTTGTTTTCTCAAAATTAAGTTCGTTAGCACTATTTAGTTGTTTAATTTTTTGCACTACCGACATTTTATTTCATCTACATTCACAACTCAAACATAGCTTGAAATTGGTTATTTTGGCAAAATTATATTCGTAAGCACTTTTTAGTTGTTTATTTTTTTGCACTAGTCACTACCAACATTTTATTTCCTGTATGTTTCCAACTCACACATGGATCATACGAATAAAAAAATATATATTACAAAAAACAGTATATAAATCAATTTTCATAGATTAAAAACATCCGAAACATTATCGAGTTAGAATATCGACCGCGCGACCTCTGAAGAATTGAACTTCCGCATGCTGATGACCCAAATCGCGATTTCATATTTAATTTGCTATCACGTTCGGCTGTCGCTCGGTAGCTGTGAAATCTTTGGGTACTTTCATCAAGCTTTAAGGAATCAGGGCAATTCGGACTGCCCAGCCTAGCTTAGTATAGCGTATTTTATTATGCCAACCAGACCATCCGAACCTCTGCGCGCGGCTAATAGTGTAGCGTATTTATTTTTCCCAAGGTTTGCGTTTTATTACAACTATTAGGAGGGACGGTCAAACGAATAATTTATTTTCTGAAATATTTTTGGGGCGTCATTGACCAAATGACCCTATGGAAGAGCCGCCACTAACAATAACCCTTTTAGGTTCTGGTACGATTTAATACATCTCGATTTTTTACCTTTTTTGAGTTTTATTAGGAAGCTTATCTCAGATTTACTACATTTAAGCAAAAAAAAGCGTGGATGCATTAGAATTTTTCACAAAATAATACAAATTAGAATTGATTTGACAAATCGCACTACGGCACTTTTAACACATTTTATTTGAAATTCCGTTACATTGTATGCATGCTGTAAGTTAATATGTGTGTATTTTTAAAGATTTGTTTATTTCTAGTATATATTTATTAAATTAGAATTGTTTTTTCTTTTGAAAATACGAATATACAAATAATATATATACGAATAACAAATGAAGTTTGATTTGTATCTAAACTCTGCTAACTTAACTGCATGTCATTCAGTCAGCCGGTAAGCGCTGTTGCCAAAGTAAATTTTGTTATATTCTTTGATGTGCCAGTAATATTTTTTTTATATAGATGGGTTGGTGCAAGTCAGAGTGGAAAGGAATTAGGTGCATCAGGTTAGGCGCCGAAGCGCGATAGCACGGAGGCACCATCATGAAAGCAAAAATGTTTATGGTCAGTTTCACATTAAGTAGGCAACCAGTTCTACATATATTGCGTCGGAAGGGAAACTGGGCATTTATTTGGTTTTATTATCGTTAGTAATTTTAGTATTTTTTGACTTATAATTAATAAAAATGCGGATTAGGTTAGGTTAGGATTGGTTATGGGCGCTGTAAAGAAAGCGCGCGGTAGCGCACCAACGAAATTTTGGGTCTACATTAAAACAAGGCTTTTTTTGACAAAACTTATACAGTTAGGTGGATGTGTTCCGTTAGCGTTAGGTTAGGTTCGTCGATAAAACCATCATTAAAGTCATAAAATCACATGCTAAAATCATATCTGAAATATGCGCGCACTCTAAAGTAGCGTGATTGACCCTAGCGATTTAGGGTCCTGTGATTCATACGGGGTTAGGTTAGCACCAGGTTTGTTTATAAACCTATCTTTAAACCATGTTGTTTAAATTTAGGAATACTATTTGTTGTATATTTGAAGAAAACCAAGGGAGTTTGGCAACAGCCCATATAATTTAGAATCTGTATTTTGTCAAAAACTTCATAATTGACAGTTTTGAGCATTGGAAAAGTAGTGAAATTTATTGGTTATTTGTGGAAAGTTTTTGTGATTTTTTTAATCAAAAAAACGCTTCATCCACGCTTTTTTTTGCTTAAATATAGTAAATTTAAGGTAAGTTTCCTAACAACACAAAAAAATGTAAAAAATCGAGATGTATTAAATTGTACCAGACCCCAAACCATAACGAGAATTCCAGGTAAAGGAAATGTTACCGATTTTTAAGAGTTGCCTCAACTTGCCTATTTGCTCTACTGGTTACTGACTAATGTGAACTAGGCTTTAAGGTCTTAAGTGGTTGTTCACTTAAATTATGAATTTCTTGCCGCACTACGTACGCCAAAATTACGTATATTTAAAACCGGTTTCAACGAGATCAAACTATCGAAATCTCTGACGTACTGAGTAGTTAGTTAGCATAAAAGGCGAGCTTAAGCAGGCACTAATGCGCCTATTTTTAGTTATATAAAATAAAGGGAGTTTTTGAGGCTTGAGACTGATTTGCATATAAATGCTCGCTCCGTGCGAGATTTTCCTCCTGATTTGCCCACCCGCCGTGCCCTTTACTCAGATTTTTCATTCATTATCGAGATAGCATAATCGTACTGCAGTGGTTTAAATATTCATATTATGCTTTACGTTGTTAAGTAATTTTTTAACTACCTACTTATTTTCATCGTTCAAAACAGAAATTGCGTTTTTATTTTTTTATCAAGCCTACAATTATAATAATTTAATATTTACTAAAAGTGCATATGGTATGCTTTGAATAACTGCGCCAGAAGTAACGAGGATTTACTAGATATTTGACACCAATTAGTTTGATCCATAATTAAAACTTCTGGGCAACTCTATTAAATTAGTTTTTTTGGCAGAACAAATACTTCTGTTCAGTGATTGTAGATAGACTTTGATTTTGACTCATCATGGTCCTGTAGTTGAAAAACTCTACTAGAACAGTGTGACATATTTTAGTTTATTATCATTGCGGTCAAAACTGAAAGCAAGCCAACGCTTCCTGGAAGCGTGACTAAAATGTTTCATAAAAAATAAAGGTCACATGCATCAACTGCATTTATTTATCTACCGCAGTTACACGTATTCCTGAACTCTCTATTCTTTTCAACCTAGCATTCTAATTGATTTTTTTATCTTTAGTGGATAATCTTTGTTTAATACAAACGCGTAAATATATCCGTTATATTGGAGACCAAAACGTGATAATTCAATAGATAACCGTCGTACCCAATTACAGCCTAGGTCTTCTTGCCATGAATTTCAGAAGGTTCTTGATGCTCAAAATAGTTAATATTTTTCAACTTTTCTTCTAAGCTTGTTACATCGACGAGTATCTCGTGAATGTCAGATGATTTGATCAATTTGTTGGCCAAATACTTAGAATTCTTAAAATTTCTTATTTTATAAACAAGACTTGCCATATGACTGCTTTAAAAAAGAAGATGTGTTGGAAAACTTTCTAATGCCCTAATCATATCGCAAACAGGCATTTTGTATATTTTGCTCGGTCGATTTATCTTTTTGAACCAATACAAGCCAGTAACTCACAGTAAGCCAAATGGGATACCACTAATGAATAGCACAATCTAAGCATTGTATCTGTGTGAAAACTATCCCCATGCATATACAAAAGCTTTAGATTCCCAAAAGATTTCTGAACCAAAGCAGAAGCATGACCAGAAAATCTTAGTTCGGAGTCAATAAAAAGGCACACATTTTTGCATTTGTTTAGAGGTTTTAAAACTACTTCATTAATTTCATTAATTTCAATTTTTAAGTAAGGACTGGCAATACTATCTCTGTTTTTACCAAACACATAAAGTTGTGTATTTAGATCAGTTTTAGCGGAGAACTTCCTATACAAAGATCGACCCATAATTTCTTCGATTCGATGCACCTACCCTAAAACCATAAAAGCAATCCCAAATCAACAAAGATCCGCCTCGATGTTTGACTGTGGATAAATCCCTTATCCACTTGGGATCCAACGTTTTATCAGAAAAGCATACACCTTTCCCGTTGATGAAGGCCCAATGCAGATGTTTTTTGCGAAGTCCGAAAGCCAATGAATGTGAATGCCTCTTATATGCTCATAAAAATTATAGCCGGTATAATTTGAAAAATTTTTATCGCAAGTCACAATACTGGACAAGGAAGTGATATTAGGATTAACTCTTTTTTCTGTAAATTGGCACCAAAAAAACAGCGCCCAGCAGAGGTCACTACAGCAGTTTATTTGTTCCAATAAATATAAATAAAACTAGATCTTTTAAAGATCATCGCACTCGCAGATGGATTTGCGTAATGCATAGCATAAGAATTCGATCTTATTATATATAATATAGTATATTATAAAATTGCGCAAAATCTAAATACAGCAGCGGCACAGAAGCGAGTTCGTGTTATTTCATTGATATTAAGGTATTAATCTATAATAAAATTAAAGGACTTTATTGCGTTTACTTAATATTTTGTGTAAATATGACCATACCATATTAACTAGAGATATCGTCCAACCTAAAGATTTTTTCTTTTGTTTATCTTATATTATAAATAGAGAAGAATGTAATCACGATATAAACTATAATAATTTGTGTAAATTCATTAAAAATTAAAAAATAATATTTTATTCTATTTTGAAAATTAATTGTACTCTGAAAAGTCGGCACCAAACGAATTCTTAATTACTTAATCACAAAGATATATTTATATATTGAGTGTTTTGATGTATAATACGAGAATAATGTTTTTCTGTCTATATTAGTTTGGAGCAGACTTCACAGAGTAAAATTTTTAAGATGGAATACAATATTATTTTTGATTTTTTAGTGCTTTTTGTGAAGACGGTTTTATTTTTTTTTAATTTTATTAATTTTTTTATGCGAATTTTATTGCAAAAGTCAGGCATAGCAAATAGACACTGGGTGCACTGTATACGTAGCATCAATGTATGATAAGATGTCTTATTATACAATGGTAACATACATACTTTTTCTTCCTGACAGAATGGTGAACGCATATATTGTTCAATGTCTCTTCGCGTAACAGTTTAAAATAGCGCCATTTTTAAGATTTTTTTCGATATGTTTGCTATAGGACCACTACGGCAATACCTGAATATTCCCTGAAAATATCTTCCAAATTGGTCAAACTATCGCAGAGTAATAAGTAAAAAATAAATAGGGTTCTCCTTTTTGAAGTTGGTTAAAAAGCAACGTAATAGGCATTTAAAAATAAACTCTTTAGGTACTTTAACCGTAAACATCTGCACAAAAATTTCGACTAAAGGAAACAAAGTTAATGTGTAACTCTAATAAGCACCCAAATTAACAGTAAACAAAACAGGTAGTTAGGAGTAATTTTATAACACTCCGGGTAAAATTAATAGTTGACAAAAACAAATTTAGATAACAGTTTTTCTCTAACGTCATGAATATTCGCCAAAATGACTAAACTACCAAACCCGACGCTATGGTTTTGATCTTTAAAGACTACCGAGAAAATTGATAAAAATTCTGCCATAAGAAACATTGACTCTAAATTTTTGTATTAGGTTCTCTCTCTTTCTAAATATTGATTTTTATCACATTTTTGTCAAATTTATCGTTTGTGTTTAAAGATAAAGGTTTAGCTGGTTCTGCTGGTATATCTATAATCAGCGACAAAGGACCCCTTTAATGAAACAAGATTATACAGTATGATCCATTTAAAATAACAAAGTCGACACTCCTCTTTTTACTTTTCAATTATGCTTTGTTTTTTTCGGCACATTCTGGTGACTCAGATAAATTCTAAAACCTTTTGTTTTTAACATCTATCTTTTAAATAGAGTTTGTAAACCCCGTTTAAAATTTACGTAATAAATAATTATAATAGGTTTAAAATACAATTTTCACCATTCTGACGCCCTCTTACGTTGTAGATTTTAATTTTTCGCACTTCTTGCCGTAGGCATTAATTGCAATGTATTAAATATTATTATTTACACAAATTTAAGCGAATTTGCATTTTATTTATATATTTTTGTCTATTAGTATTAATCCAATAGACCGGAATGACAAAAACATGGAGATTGATTTTTTATAGAGAACAAAGAAGATTATACGCTATGCGAAAGCGTATAATTTTCTCCCGGTAGAGAAGTATTAGCAAGACTGGATCAGGGTCCGGATGTATACTTCCCAAGTACGGGGAAAGACATAGCGTGTCGAAGTAATTGTCATAGTCTAATGTTATATAAAAAACCGTTACTGTTTTTGGGTTAGTGGCGAAAAATAGATATTTTAAATTTAACAGGTTCGCGTAATTCCTGCACTATTCTGTTTTTCATTTGTGGCTATCACTTGTTAAGATCTTTTTTCTAATACACAATAAATAATGAGTTTGCCATCATCAAAGTCACGCGATAGCCGCTACTCCATTGTTTATGGTATCACATTTTAACTTGACAAACATAGTAATGTTTTTATTAAATCGATAACCATATCTAAATTAAATGAATAATTTTAGTAACGGATATTTAGAATAGTAAGAACGAGAGATAATTCAGCACGAAAGTGTTCTTGTTAGATATATTTGTGTAAAAAAGACTGAGGCAGGGAATGAAGCAAATCGTAAAATTTTAGAATCATTTATCGAAAACCTACAGTCACAGCACTTAAGCCAGGGAGACTTCGCATGTTCTTAAAATTCGCGATGATGTCGTATATAAAGTCTTTCCAATAGTTTCTCTTAAGCTCTCCATGATAGACTAGCGCTCCCTCTCCTAAAATGAATTATCTGAATAGTAAAACAGCATACTCACAAAGTAAATGTGATACTTCTCACCTTCATGTTGTCAGATTCTACAAAACTGTCATTTGATTTGACTGGCAATGTTCAGTCAAACTTCTGTTGCAAATCGCAAGTTTTTTCTCAAAATTGCAAGGTAGACATCGCCGTCTCCTTTCTGATGTATCTTAGGATTTCCTTAGAAAATTTGCATAAAAAGTAGTTACGTATCATTTTAATAGTTACTCAAATTCTTTTGTTGATAGTATCTTGGCCGACAAGAACAGACCGGTTGCAGTGCAGGATCTAATTCTGGTAATAATAAAAGAGCTTTCTCCTTATTTGATGATTATAGATAATAATTATACAAGATCCGAACCAACACTTGACATTAACATGCAGTTTCCATTGAACTCGCCAGTAAATGCAGAGCAATTTTTCGTTCCCCCAGCACTAATGCTCTTACGGGCTCGCAACGGTTTGAGTAGACCTAGATTTGCTCAAACCAACGAGGGATCGCCGAAGCGGCAGCGGTTGCAGTGTGGAAACTAATTCTGATGATGACGAACAGCTTCTTTTTCATCTGATGAAGAAGAATAAATTATATACCTTATATTGCTAATATAAGGGATATATTTTAGTAATTTCCAAAAACTTAAATAACTTCGAGATTTAATGAAGTAACAAAAAGCATCAAAATCTTCGTTTTACGACGAAAGAAGGTAATAAAATCCATTAAAAACGGAATATAGCTAATAGCTTTTCAGTCTTAATTGATTTATATATAAAAATGTCTCAAATCCATAAAAATTAATGGCTTATTAGCCTGAGAACTTTTCCTATTGTTAAAGCGTCTATTGTCTAGTATCTCGATCATCAACGTGAGAATCACGTAGATAATGGAATAAAGTTCCGACCACAAAATCCCCACCTCCAAAGGTACCGACTTAATTTCCCAATATCATCGATTTGGTCTCAAATGAAAACCCCTTTTGAAAGAATATACGAGATTTAAAAAAACACGGTTAACAAAAAAGAAAGAAAGAAATCAGCGTTTGCTAAGTATTCGCGACAATCTAAAATCTACAAACCAAAGTCCACACTACGGACCTAATCAGAGCGTTCTAAGTCAATATTATATCAAACGAGTCTAAGTTCAGTGAACTAAATAGCGCCCACAGTCTAATTTCAGTGAACTAAATAGCGCTCGATATACAAATAATACTAGTCAATCAAAACTGGTAGTGTATGACGACTCAGAAGCAATAAAAGTTGGAGTTCAACTAAGTATACCATCGAACAAAATTTAAACCTTTAATTTCTAAATTAAAAAGGCAGTTCCTAAAAGTTTAAAGAGCGCATGTATTTTAACCGGAGTTCATACACATATACTATTGGGGCTCCGGAGAATTCCCGCTGCAACCCATAGTATTTAGGCGAAAGCATGTAATATGCGTGAGTGAAATTGAAAACAATAAAAATGTGCTTTCACATATTTTCATTCAAGATTTTTTGACTGGAAAAGGTATATGCAAAAAAGCAAACATTTAATTTTTGCAGGAAAACGGCCTACGAGAAGAATTTCTTTCGATTATGTCACAGGATACTCTACTGCGATCGATTTCTGTGCCTTTACCGTCATCAGGCAGGCTTGTATCCAGGGAGATCTCAAATGCTCAGAGATCATCGATCTGATACAATCGAAAACGAAACGTCTATGAGAGTAAAAAAGTTCTAATATATATATATATATATATATATATATATATATATATATATATATATATATATATATATATATATATATATATATCTATATATAGCAGAAAATGGATTCGTTGGGATGACCGCTAAAGCAATGGAATTTGGCTAACCATAGACACGTGTTTCTGACTTAAGGTCTTCATCAGTACAGTCAACTAGTTGAAAGACGAGTACAACTAGTGCCAAAATGAATACACAAAACAATACCAGAGTCACCAACAGGAGCAAAACCGACATTTGTGATTACCAAGAGAACATCCGAAATCTTCGCCGGACTTGATACTCTATTTACCACGGAGCAGCATATAGCCACCTGTGGCGAAACTCATAACCCAAGAGTAATAAATCAAATGTAGAAAACATATAGCGCGGTTAGAACTATGGTTAGCCAAACTCCATTGCTTTAGCGGTCATCCCAAAGAATCCATTTTCTGCTATATACTAGTTCTAACCGCGCTATATGTTTTCTACATTTGATTTATTACTCTTGGGTTATGAGTTTCGCCACAGGTGGCTATATGCTGCTCCGTGGTAAATAGAGTATCAAGTCCGGCGAAGATTTCGGATGTTCTCTTGGTAATCACAAATGTCGGTTTTGCTCCTGTTGGTGACTCTGGTATTGTTTTGTGTATTCATTTTGGCACTAGTTGTACTCGTCTTTCAACTAGTTGACTGTACTGATGAAGACCTTAAGTCAGAAACACGTGTCTATGGTTAGCCAAATTCCATTGCTTTAGCGGTCATCCCAACGAATCCATTTTCTGCTATATACTAGTTCTAACCGCGCTATATGTTTTCTACATTTGATTTATTACTCTTGGGTTATGAGTTTCGCCACAGGTGGCTATATGCTGCTCCGTGGTAAATAGAGTATCAAGTCCGGCGAAGATTTCGGATGTTCTCTTGGTAATCACAAATGTCGGTTTTGCTCCTGTTGGTGACTCTGGTATTGTTTTGTGTATTCATTTTGGCACTAGTTGTACTCGTCTTTCAACTAGTTGACTGTACTGATGAAGACCTTAAGTCAGAAACACGTGTCTATGGTTAGCCAAATTCCATTGCTTTAGCGGTCATCCCAACGAATCCATTTTCTGCTATATACTAGTTCTAACCGCGCTATATGTTTTCTACATTTGATTTATTACTCTTGGGTTATGAGTTTCGCCACAGGTGGCTATATGCTGCTCCGTGGTAAATAGAGTATCAAGTCCGGCGAAGATTTCGGATGTTCTCTTGGTAATCACAAATGTCGGTTTTGCTCCTATTGGTGACTCTGGTATTGTTTTGTGTATTCATTTTGGCACTAGTTGTACTCGTCTTTCAACTAGTTGACTGTACTGATGAAGACCTTAAGTCAGAAACACGTGTCTATGGTTAGCCAAATTCCATTGCTTTAGCGGTCATCCCAACGAATCCATTTTCTGCTATATACTAGTTCTAACCGCGCTATATGTTTTCTACATATATCTATATATGTATATATATATATATATATATATATATATATATATATATATATATAAATATATATATATATATATATATATATATATTTTAAACAATGCAAATCTAAAATATAAGTATATAAAATATTTGTGGCTATTATAAATAATCCTCCTCTCGACAACGTAATACGCTTAAATAATTTAACCACTTTCCGGCACGTGGCAAATAATGTGCGCTCTTGTGGGTACAACAGGTGATTATTTCACCAATTTTAGGGGCCAAATGGTAGCCAAATTTTTAAGCGAAAAATAAAAACATCTTCAATATGAATGGAAAGGAAAGCATACTGTAGGTATAAATTTAAAAACTGTAACATTAAAGAAAATCGAGGAACTTAATAAACTTACGCCATCGATGACAAAAGATATACCGATCTAGACGTTGATAACTAAATAACTTTTTTGTTAACTCAACCAACTAAAATTATCCCGTTTTAAATTTTTATTTAAATAACAGGAAAAATAATATCATTTCTTTGATAGAATTTAAGTCTGTGGAAAATTACGAAGTGTGTCAAATTATCAAAAAAATAAAAAGTAAGGCTTTTAGCTCGGTCGACCTTAATGTTACAATGATTGATTTTTGTTGTCCTTATATTTGTGAATATATTAATTACATAATAAATGAGTGTCTAAAAAACTACTTTCCTGTGTGTTGGAAGCAAGCCATTATCACGCTCCCTCCTAAAGTAAGTAACCCTATAGGTTACAGTCATTTTAGATCAATTATTGCACTGCCAACCATGTCATAAATTTTATAGAGAATCCTAGACACTCAAATCCGTGAGCACATTAACAAGTTTCTGACATTACCTCAAAAACAATCTAGATTTCGAACTGGCTATAGTTGTGCGACCGCGATGGCAGATGTGATCGACGATATTTTTCGTGCATGGGACAATTATAATATCTCTGCTCTGATATTATTAGATTTTACCAAACAGTTTGATTTTTTTAATCATGAGATACTAATAACTCTACTACACTACATTGGGTTCACCGATAATGCTACTCAATTCTTTCTTAAATAATAGGTTACAAAGGGTTAAGGTGGATAATAATCTTTGAAACTGGCTTTCGGCATTCTATGGGTTTCCACAGGGAAGTGTATTAGGTCTACTATTGTTTAGCATGTATACATTTTGTTTTTCTGATTGTCTTAAATTTTGTCAGTATCATTTCTATGCAGGTGATACCCAAATATATTATTCGTTTTTATCCTCCGCCTACTGAACAGCCATAAATAATAAAATTATAATAAATTTAGATTTGGATGCACTTGGTAATATTTCAACTAGACATATGTTAAAACTTAATCCTAAAAATCCATCGTTATTCTTTTTGGAAACAAAAATACTATCAATGAAATGTCAAACGAGTTTTCTGTAAGTATTGACAAGCAAATACTCCAAATCGTGGAAAACACTGAAAGTTTATATTCGCGACTTTTCCAGCCATATATCGCATGTACATATATAGATATATATATATATATATATATATATATATATATATATATATATATATATATATATATATATATATATATATATATATATATATATAGTATATATATATATATATATATATATATATATATATATATATATATATATATATATATATATATATATATATATATATATATATGTATATATATATATATATATATATATATATATATATATATATATATATATATATATATATATATATATATATATATATATATATATATATATATATATATATATATATATATATATATATATATATATATATATATATATATATATATATATATATATATATATATATATATATATATATATATATATATATATATATATATATATATATATATATATATATATATATATATATATATATATATATATATATATATATATATATATATATATATATATATATAATATATATATTTTTAAACAATGCAAATCTAAAATATAAGTATATAAAATATTTGAGGCTATTAATCCTTCTCTCGACTACGTAATACGCTTAAATAATTTAACCACTTTCCGGCACGTGGCAAATAATGTGCGCTCTTGTGGGTACAACAGGTGATTATTTCACCAATTTTAGGGGCCAAATGGTAGCCAAATTTATAGTGTATTTGTTATTATGTAAGTATAATATTTATTATCTGAAAACTGCAGTATTGATGTAAATTTGATTTACTATTCTCGAACCTTATTATCTTAATGCGGAATTATGGCTAATAGGATATAACGACCTTCTGTACATTTCAATTCGATCATTGTGTGTATTATATAACTGTCAACCCGCAGGATTTACAAAGGCATTTTCATCCAAATAAATTGTGTATGTAAATTTGAAATTGTTGTTTGATTGTTGAATCAAAGAGACTATTTTAACGACCTTCACATTTTAATTATAAAATAACAGTAACAGAACTAAGTCAGGAAATAATAATATATGAACCAAATCAAAGATTATGCAGCCGCTCTCGTAATTTGGCAAACTGTACCAACCCCTATTAAAAGTTAAAGCGCCGTTTGTTTATATGTACACAGATTATAGTTAGTTAATTATCGAATGACTAATATGAACTTCTTTCATTGGTATAGTTCTTGATCGAAGATCATGAAATTTGCAGTCGGCTCGAATGCAATTACAAATTAATTTAAATTAATAACAAAATAGATTACGTAACATTGACATAAACATGCAGTTCCCACTAAGCACGTCAGGAAAAGCAGAGCAACTTTTCCCGCCCGCAACCGCTCGAGGAGTCTCGCACTGGTTTGAGTAGACCTTTAATGCGTTTGAAAATCAGTTTTCATATGATAATGAAAGATTTTCATTTCATATTATTTGTTATGCAGTATACTTATATACAATTAACTTTGTAGTTTAAGTGTAAGAAGAGTACAAGTAGTCACTGACGTAGGAGTGGGGAGGCAGCTACCTCCTCACATTTGTATCAAAATATATTTGAGGAACAAACCCGATTTAGACCTATCAAAATAAATGACTGAATAATTAAACATTTGCTACCTTTTTTAAATAGCTATGTTTTAGGTAAAGTTTATCGAATACAGTTTTTTGCATTTAATAAATTATTGTATCACTTAAACCAGGCCTAAATGAATCCGTACAAAAATTGTCTCTACTTGTTATACAGGATATTATATAATATCGTGAATTCTATGAGAGTGGCGTCTATCCAGACAGGGTCTGACATAATGTAATGTCACAGTTATTAAAATGTGATAAAATAAGTGAGTCGCATAGCTCTTGTTTGATATTCTGGTCAAGATAATGTCTGTGAGGGTAGATTGTTTTTAAAGCACAATAAGATGTCTTAAGAACTTGGGATATATGGCTGGAAAAGTCGCGAATTATTGATTAAACATAAACTTTCAGTGTTTTCCACGATTTGGAGTATTTGCTTGTCAATACTTACAGAAAACTCGTTTGGCATTTCATTGATAGTATTTTGGTTTCCAAAAAGAATAACGATGGATTTTTAGGATTAAGTTTTAACATATGTCTAGTTGAAATCTTACCAAGTGCATCCAAATCTAAATTTATTATATTTTTATTATTTATGGCTGTTCGGTAGGCGGAGGATAAAAACGAATAATATATTTGGGTATCACCTGCATAGAAATGATACTGACAAAATTTAAGACAATCAGAAAAACAAAATGTATACATGCTAAACAATAGTAGACCTAATACACTTCCCTGTGGAAACCCATAGAATGCCGAAAGCCAGTTTCAAAGATTATTATCCACCTTAACCCTTTGTAACCTATTATTTAAGAAAGAATTGAGTAGCATTATCGGTGAAACCAATATAGTGTAATAGAGCTATTAGTATCTCATGATTAAGAAAATCAAACTGTTTGGTAAAATCTAATAATATCAGAGCAGAGATATTATAATTGTCCCGTGCACGAAAAATATCGTCGATCACATCTGCCATCGCGGTCGCACAACTATAGCCAGTTCGAAATCTAGATTGTTTTTGAGGTAATGTCAGAAACTTGTTAATGTGCTCACGGATTTGAGTGTCTAGAATTCTCTATACAATTTTTGACATGGTTGGCAGTGCAATAATTGATCTAAAATGACTGTAATCTATAGGGTTACTTACTTTAGGAAGGAGCGTGATAATGGCTTGCTTCCAACACACAGGAAAGTAGTTTTTTAGACACTCATTTATTATGTAATTAATATATTCACAAATATAAGGACAACAAAGATCAATCATTGTAACATTAATGTCGACCGAGCTAAAAGCCTTACTTTTTATTTTTTTGATAATTTGATACACTTCGTAATTTTCCACAGACTTAAATTCTATCAAAGAAATGATATTATTTTTTCTGTTATTTAAATAAAAATTTAAAACGGGATAATTTCAGTTGGTTGAGTTAACAAAAAAGTTATTTAGTTATCAACGTCTGGATCGGTATATCTTTTGTCATCGATGGCGTAAGTTTATTAAGTTCCTCGATTTTCTTTAATGTTACAGTTTTTAAATTTATACCTACAGTATGCTTTCCTTTCCATTCTTATTGAAAATGTTTTTAAATTTCTTAGTGATTTATAATATTCCCATTTTCCAGGTAGTTTAGTACATTTAAATTCTTGAAAAGCAGTGTCTCTTAGCTTTTGCATCCTTTTAATATTTGCTAATATCCACGGTTGAAATGGCTTTTTGGGTGAAGTAAATGTCAAAGGGGAGCATGAACATTAAAAATATTTATTAAGGCATTGTGAAAAACTTTAAAATGAAATTTTTTCTTCAATTTCCGGAATTTCATAAATATTATTAAATGGAATTGACTGAAGTTCTCTTTTTAATAGATAAAAGTTTATTTCTTCTTCTGTATGTAATTATTTTGGGTTTTTTATTTTTTTGTGTACATTGCACTTCACAATAGACTAAAAAGTGGTTAGAATAAATAAATCTCTTCCTTACAAATTTTCTTGTTGGCCCAGTAATATCTGCTCTAGATTAAATGGACCCAATGTTAAAATTAATTGCTTGGTAAAAACATTGCCACACTGTAAAATATCTATATTGAAATCACCTACACACATATATTATTACATAGAGAATATTAGTTAAAGATTATGCATTCTAATCTATTTAAAAAAATTACGTAAGGCTATAAACAGTTCCAATAATAAATGTACAGCCTTATTTGTTAAGATTGACAAACAGTGTAAATAAATGGTTTAAATAAAGTTTATTCCGAAAAAAGCTATAACGAGACTCAAACTTTCAATTTGTTTATGAAAATAATATACAGGGTGATCTAAACAGAATATACTTAGGATAGGATTCTGATCATTATCAGCGGAGTTATTTAAATATTTTTGGATATGTTTTTGAGCTGCTTTAGAACATCAATTTATGATCAGATAAATTTTTTGTAACTACATAGAGCTGATAAAAAGAATAGCATTTAAAATTTTCGAATTTGGGCATTACATGGGTTGGGTGACTTGAATCAGCCAAAATCCTATGTGAGGACGAATTGAAAAAATGGAGTTCATAGTACGCATTTTGAGGCATTAATTTTTATGTAACGCCTTTTTACTTTTTGATCAATTTTAACACGTAGGGCTTGTCAGTCAGTCCCGAGGTAGATAGTGAGTTAACGAATACTATGATATGCAGAGCCGGCGCGAAGCAAGGGAAAACAAATCAAAACACACACAAAATTATGGATAAAAGATTACAAGATACAATTGTATTATAAAAGGCATAACCTTTTTTTTTAGTCATTTGTTTATACTTGGTTGTTGTCTATTAAACAAGAAAGGACCTTTCTTTTTGGTCTTCAGTTTTTCTGACGGCTGGCCCGCAACATTGTTTTACCTCCCGAAGGCTCTGAATTGATGGGATTAAATATATAACGCCCCATATTATATAACACCGGGTATAATATATGCGGTGATAATTTTAATACAAATTCACGTAGGTACAATTAGGGGCTCTCTCTCTCTCTCTCTCTCTCTCTCTCTCTCTCTCTATCTATATATATATATATATATATATATATAAGGGGCCAATGCGAAATGCAAAAAATTATTATTGCATACATTGAAACAAGAAAACTTCTGTTTGGGGATTTAAATATTTAAATTGTTATGTCGTAAAAGGTTCATACCTGTGTATTTAGGGATAGGCGATAATGCAAATTATTAATAGGTTATCGCAAATAATCGATTTATCGCGATTAATTAACCATTTTGGGATGACGTCACATCAAAGCCGCCATATTGACTGACGGTTAGTTGCTGGGTAAACAAACAGAGAAATTCCCTTCTTCAAAATGAAATTTAAAATAAAATACTTGCATATTATTCAGTTGTGGATTATGCATGTATTTAGAAATTTATTAACTCCAAATTTTTAGAATCCGTTCAGCTTTTAGATGGATAATATCTTCGAAACGAGGGTTGTTAAACGATTTTTTTTTAATGTCCGTATTTGTCCAAAACATTTTATAACTGATAAGTATATTTATAAAGCTACCCTTAGATATACAGTTTGAAGCAAATAAAAAAATAATTTCAAAATAAAATGTCAAGAGGGTTGTAACTTATGGTTATTAGAAAATTTGATATTTACTTTTAGCTTGTGTTTAAGGGGCTCCTGGAAAGTTGGAAGATAAACATAATCCTCATTGGATACCCATACAGAATATGGTATAAGCAGCCAAACAACAAAAACAGGAACAATCTATATTGTCTATTCTATAGTTTTTCGCCATAATCTTATCACTACCAAGTAACTAATAATACTGACTACGCGACATATTCACAACAGAACGTATATTTTTGAGGAATACTTCAAGAAAGCTCTCTAAAAGCACGTTAAAATGTTCTGTTCGAGTCGCTCGACATAGTAAATACGTTGGAAATAATGCTCATATACAAATATGTTATTGAATTGTATAATATACTTGCAAAAAATTCAAATTAGGAAATCATGGTTCTTGGGTTTAGACCGTGTCAAAGTGAAATTACTTTCCGAAATTTCGCATGCGATTGCAAGATGAATCTTCAGGGACCTTCACTGCACAAGATTAAAACACTGAATGAGTTCCGATGACCTGAGTTCACGTTCGCCTGTGCCCACCGACGCGTGACTCACTGTGGCGATTGGCTTCCACGCATGATGTAGTACGTAGCCCACGTCTCTATTGGAATTTTCGGGGTGCTTGATAATTTTAATAGATTCTTTAATTCTTTGTTGATAATAATCCGAGACTGATGCAAGTTCAGCGACTGCGGATTGAATAATTTGTTTCTTACTTATACATATTTCATGTTCCTTAAATCTATTAGATACAGACCACCAATTTCAGCTATATACACTTTACCGCAGGAACAAGGAATCTTATAAACTCCTTCTGATTGTAAAAGAATTACATCTTTTGATGACCTTAAGTATTATCCAATATTTTTATGTGTATTAAGGATTGTGCGAATGTTGGATCTCCGCAGAATTCTTGCAATTTTATCTGTGGTACCCTAGATAAAAGGTAAAACTGCACTACTTGATGGTTGAGTATCCAATACTGGTTTACGTCTGGCTTTTTTTAGATCTAATGTGTTCAGTGTAATATCTGCTTGATTTTAAAGCTTTAGTCAGTTTTTCTGTTTCGTTCGAAACTGGATTTATATCACAAACTAAAATTTAACTATCTATTAGTAAGTTGATTTTCTGTTAACAGTATGACCTAGAACGCCGTTGTCTTTCTTTTGTACTAACACATCAAGGAAAGGAATGGTACCAACTGACTCAATTTTCATAGTGAATTTTATATTATAATGTTGTTGGTTTAGATTACTTTAGATGATCTAAGGCCAGGATGAGGTCATATTACAAAAGTATCATCTACATATCTAAACCAACATTTAGATTGTAAAGAAACAGAACTTAAACAATTTCCTCAAAAGCCTCCATAAAGATGTTCGCTACCATAGGAGATAGCGGAGATCCCATGGCTGCATCCGAGATTTGTTCATAAAAGATAAAATATGTGGACGTTAAGCATTCTCTTATCAATTCAATTAAGATTGAATTAAGGTTTTTATGTTGAAATACGTTAGAAATTATACAATTGGCATCGTCAGTAATGGACATATTTACATAGAGGGATTCAATATCAAAACTGACTAATATATCATCGGGACCTAAAATAAAATTTTTGAGCTATTCTATGAAATGTTTAGAGTTTTTGATATAAGAATTAAATCGTCCTGTGATGGGGTTTAAAATATTGGCTAAATATTTACCTTTTTACAATACTGACGATGGGACGTAATAATACATTAGCTTTATATATGTTGGAAGCCTGTAAAATCGAGGAACGGCACTCTAGGTCATATTGTTTTAGTTTCTCCATCATCTATCTCAAAAACAATTAAATCATTAGTCTTTAGGGGTTTTTCAAGATGTGATGCAAATTCAATTCCGAACGTTCGATTAGATATTATAATAATCCTAAACCTAAACCAGTATTGTATACTCAACCTTCAAGTATTGCAATTTTACCTTTTATGCAGGGTATCGCGGATAAAATATATTGGGCAATACTTAAGGTCACCAAAAACTGTAATTCCTTTGCAATCAGAAGGAGTATATAAAATTTCTTTTCTGTGTCTACTAGACTACACTTAAGGAACATGAAAGATTTCTAAGTAAGAAACAAATTGTTCAATTTGCAGTCGCTGAATCCAGCCTTCAACAGGACATATGATTAATATAAAACACACCAAGTTTCTGGTTATTATAAACGGAAAATAAGAGAATCTATTGAAATTATCAGGCACCCTAAAAATGTCAATAGAGACTCGGGCCACGTGCCACATCATGCGTGGAAACCAATCATCACAGTGAGTCACGCGTCCGTGAGCGCAGGTCGGGTAAAAATTCCTAAACTCTGCTCATCAAGCGTGGAAACCAATCATCACAGTGAGTCACGCGTCCGTGAGCGCAGGTCGGGTAAAAATTCCTAAACTCTGCTCATCAAAACTCACTCAGTGTTTTGATCTTGTGCAGTGAAGATCCCTGAAGGTGTCTCTTGCAATCCCAGGCGAAACGTCGGAAAATAATTCCAATTTGACACGGTCTACGCCTAAGAACCATGATTTCTTATGTGTACTAAAGATTTCAATGAAAACGCTTCGATTGACTGAGCTGTATTTTTCTCGGAATACCGCCACAGATATATAAAAAATTAAATGTTAAACTTTACTTTTGTACAGTACTTTATAACAGTAAACTATGTAAACGACGGAGAAAACTGTGTTTTGTTTATTTAAAAACTTAAATATGATATGGTGTTATCAAAACTACCCGAGACCCCATGAGGCGTGGCTACGCCAATAATAGTGTAAAATGATAATATTAACTGAGAAGATAAAACCAGCCACAGGAAAGATAGATGATAGATGTAACATTTGACAGCCAGTTAACCTTTGTAGTTCATACAGGTACGGGTTTTATTATAAGTAACTCTAAACACTTTAGTGATATTGCAGCTTTTATTACGCTTTTCTTATCAATTAGAATTAACGGGGTTTATGCGCAATGGGGTTTTGATAATCATCTCTTATCGTTGGAGTTTTAACTTTCAATAATTAAATTATTTTTCCCCGCAAACTACTTCACAATTCAATTTACTTTATTTTCTATCCGTGTTCAACTTTCGAGTTTCACGTTTTATTACTTGGCTTTTTTCTACGTTTGACTGCCAATATACGCGTGTTAATAATTAAAAAAATCACCAATTTATATCATGACTTTTAACTTTAATTGTATGTCCCTTGGTGTGACATAATTTTGGTTTTACAAATTAAATATAATTAATATACATTTAGCGGTTAAGTTTAGATTTATATTACCTCTCACTATTATAATCTTACCTCCTAATTTGCTCTGTAAATGAATTTCTGCTTGGCAAAAAAAATAATTATGGGGATTATCGGATGATGGTCAATAAAACGCACATTGAAAATCTCTTGTTGTAATTAATCGACATTTCGACCCCTATGAGGTCATCTTCAGGGCTCGAAAAGTTCAAAACTGGTATTATGTTTTGTTCTTTTTTAATTTAAAGGGCAATGTTCTTTAGAAAATGTATATTAGAAAAGGGAAATAAATAAATTGTTTTAAAATTATATTTTACAATTATACGTATATACGCTAAAAACCTAGATCAGAATACAAGAATTCTAACCACACTACACCACAACTGGACGCGCGTTTCGCTAACCAAGTTAGCATCAACAGCAGATGATATAAACTGTAGTTAGGGCTAAAAACCTACATTTGACTGTGCATAATAAAACAAATTTAAAAATACTAGAATACGTTATAAGTTTTTAGCGTATATACGCATATTTGTAAAACAATTTATTTATTTCTCTTTTCTATATATTTCCTAAAGAACATTGCCCCTTAAAACTAAAAAAACAGTATATAACACCAGTTCTTAACTTTTAGAGTCTTGAAAATGATCTCATACAAGTCGAAACGCCGACTAGTTAAAACAATAAGTTTTCTGTCCGTTTTATTGACCCATTCAACCTAAAACACCTCCCCAAAATTACTATTGTGGTCACTAAAAATAAATCAGAAAATAAATAATTAAATCAATAAGTAAATATAATATACATTAATTTTTAAAGTAAAATAGGAAAACATAAAATACCAGAATAAATACACGAAGCTCTTTTCTATTTTTGCCATAAAATTGGTTCTCTTAATGGCAATGAGACAATATATTTTGGAGCAAATATTATAATAATAATTAAATTAAAAATATAATATTAATAACAACATCCCATGATTAGAATGACAACATCCAAAACATCGTGTAGACTCGGATCCAAGGATTTTTGGTTACCCCAAAATGTCAGATGCAAAATTTTATAGAAGGGGTTAGAAAAGAGAGATTATCTCCTCAAGTGCTAGTATTATGGATAGTGTATACAATGCTTGAAAACAACTTTAAAACCCGCTTTCGGCTCATGCTACCAAAGTGTCACTCTTGTGTACCTATCTAAAAAGCACTCATCTCAAAACTTATATATAATATACTGCTTTAAGCTCTTTTCGATAAAAAAATTAAGTCTCAGTACATCAATGTGTGTACAATATTTTAATATATCAAATGAAATAATAACGTAATGGCGTTCTCTTTGTAAACACGAAGTCCATGTGTGAAAATGAAATAAACATCTAAAACACTAAGCAATATTAGCGTTTGTTATGGCCTTCATAAAATATTCATGAGAAAATAAGAGAAATACCCATTAATAAAAGTTATTTTTTATCAGGGACAAAATTATCGTTTGTTTTGATTGTTATTGCTTAATTCCCCTTGGGGATATTAAATAACATATAAGTATAAGAAGTGCGAATGGCACCCTATATTATTTAGAAGACTATTATTTTATTAGTTACTTATAATTTAAGTACCTAACAAAAAAGTTTTTTCCATCTAAGAAATATTTACTGATTTGCCAAGTCGTTTCTTTTTACTCGCGCAGAGCAGTATTGCCAGAAATCTAAATATGATGTACAGGCAAAGATATACAATTGGCGATCCATCCAATGTTAAATAAAACATTCGTTTTGAATCACTCATGATTCATGATTTATCCAAAACCAGATATTAAAAATCGGTAAATTTCCTTTACTTTCCTCGTTATGAATTATTACTTTTATTAGGAAGAGTGAAGGGTGATCCAATTTAGTTCAGTACTAGTCACAGTATATATGTGTCACGTATACTGTCTCTTCATTCTATTGGGAGCCATTTTGTTTACCATTTCCGTTCTGCCTATGCCACACTTGACGTTTGGGCATAATTTAAAATAAATTCAATAAGTATCCCATTTTCACATTTAATTGTTCGGCAAAATTTAAAATCAATTGAACAAGACTTGGCCGCCATTTTGTTTCGCCATCTTCGATTGAAACTCATATTATCAGTATTTACCTACTCCGTTGGTCCGCAGATATCCCAGATATTAAGTTTCTAAATGATCTTCATTAACGATCCTCTTGTTGTTATGTTAACGTGATGTATTATTTGGGGTTAGGATACAGTAGAAAAACAAAAGACTTTTTTAAATTGTCGATGTTTCGCCAATTTATTGTTGCATCCTCAGGACACGCAGATATGTCCTAATCCCAACTAATACGCCACTCTAACATAACAACAAGAAAATCGTTAACGAAAACAATTTAGAAATTCAATATCTGGGAAATATCTGCCAACCAACGGAGTAGGTAAAGACTGATAATATGGGTATCATGCAAGATATAAAATTTATATATGTGTCCTGAGGATGCAACAATATAGTTGCGAAACATCGACAATTTAAAAAAACTTTGTTTTTTTTACTGGATCCTAACCCCAAATAATACACCACTCTAACAAAAAAACAAGAGGATCGTTAACGGAAACCTTTTAGAAACCTAATATCTGAGAAATATCTGCGGACCAACGTAGTAGGTAAAGACTGCTATTATGGGTTTCATGCAGGATATATATTCTATATATGTATCCTGAGGATGCAACAATTTATTTACGAAACGTCAACAATTTAAAAAATACATGTTTTTTTGCTGAATCTTAACCCTAAATAATACACCACTCTAACAAAAATTAACATAAAAAATACAAACATTGTTCCGCCATATTGGATTTTTACCAAAATATTATCAGACCATCACCATATCACAAATTTTGGTCAAAATTTGAAGTCAATCGGGTAAGTAACATTTAAGCTATGTCGCGAACTGACAGACAGACAGTCCGACGGACTTGATAAAACATGTTTTTTGGCTTCCAGGGACGCTAAAACGTGAAGATATGTGAATCTTGAGAGGGTGATTTTCTTCACGATTAGAAAAATTTTATTTGGTCACAATTTTGTTGCGCTAGCTTGAATTAGTAACACAGCTTTACTAGATGAGCCATATACCACAATTAGTTATGACACACAATTTGAAATCAATCCAATAAGTAGTTTTTTCAGGCTAAATTTTTAAATATTTTATTATACCGCCATCTTGGATTCGTACCAAAATTTTACCAGTTGTTTTCAACATAATACTTAATGTTTATGCAATATTTGAAATAAATTGGATAAGTAGCTTTATCATAATATTTTTTTTAATATGTCACTAGGCTGCCAATTTGTTCCGCCATTTTTTATTTTTACCAAAATATTACCAGGTCATACCCATATGACCCTTAATTTTTTATAAAAATTTGAAGACAATCGGGTAAGTAGTCTTTAAGCTATGCCGCAAACTGATAGACAGACGGATCGACGGGATTGATAAAAGATATTCTTTTGGCATCTAAGGACGCTAAAACGTAAAGACGTGTAAAACCTGAGAGGGTGATTTTTTCACGATTACAACACCTTAGACCTTGAATAAGTACCAGAATTTTATTAGTTGATACCACAATTAGTTATGAGACACAATTTGAAATCAAACCACAAAACAGTTTTTCAGGCTGAATTTTTAAATATTTTATTAAGCCGCCATTTTGTTCCGCCATCTTGGATTCGTACCAAAATGTTACCAGTTGATTCCAATATAATTCTTGATAGTTTCTGCAAAATTTGAGATAAACTGGATGAGTAGTTCGTTAATAATAATTTTTTAAGACTTCAGTAGGCACCCATTTTGTTTCGCCATATTATATTGGATTTTTACCAAAATGTTACCAGGTCATCCCCATAAGACTCTGATTTTTTGACTAAAATTTGAAATACTTAAACCGGGTAAGTAGTCTTTAAGCTATGCCGCGAACTGACAGACAGACAAACGAACCGGCCCAACGGAGTTGATAAAACATATTTTTTGGCATCTAGCGAGGCTAAAACGTAAAGTTGTATAAAACCTGAGATTTTACACAACTACAACAAGATTTTACATAATACTTGATGTTTTTGCAAAATTTGAGATAAATTGGATTTTTATCAAAATGTTACCAGGTCATCCCCATATGACCCTTATTTTTTTACCAAAATTGGAAGTCAATCGGATAAGTATTTTTTTAGCTAGGCCACGAACAGACAGACCGAATGAATTGAGAAAACATGTTTTTCGTCATCTAGGGACCCTGAAAAATAAAGATTTGAAAAATCTTTTTTTCTTAAAAATGATTTTTACCAAAATGTAACCATTTCATCCCCCTTTGACCAAAATTTGAGGTCCATCGGATAAGTAGTTTTTGAGCTATGCCGCGTACAGACAGACCAACGGAATCTAGGGACCCTAAAACGTGAAGATTTGTAAAAACCTGGAGGGTGATTTTTTCTGGATTACAATACTTCCCTTTTACGAGGGAAGTAAACAGCTAATGTAGTTTTTCGTGTTTTCCCAATATGACACCAATTGTTTTTTAATATGGCCACCCTGGGGGTGACTTACCTCTTCTGATGTTTAAGCCTGAGTCAATTGAATTTTCAAACTCTCAAAGTAAGTCTATATACAGAAGGTAAGAAATCTGAGCAAGTCGTAGTAGCTCAAAAGAAATATATTAAGTGCAGCAACGTCTGGAGATCGGCCATTTAATAGCTGAGCCAAGTCCTGGAAATTCTTTATGAAGATACTCCCTGACAGGTACATAGAAGGCTCTGCATGCTGGTGAAAAACTGGCTCATAGTAACCGTCTTTCAAATTGTCTAACAGTTTGTTCCAAAAGTTGCAAGGCTAGCCGGACTTAGATGCTTATTATTAATTAAAATAGGACCTTATTTGTCATAATTTCAATCCATACGTTAACTAAATATAATGTATAGGAGCTTTATCACTAGGCACTTTGTCTATTGACTGTGTCGCTGAGAAAACCCGTTTTCGGACTGACCCTAGCTTTTTTTAGTTTTTAGGTTACTTTGATACATTTATAAAGTTGCATTTTTGAAAAACCGCTGTATTTTTTTTATTTTTGAAAATTTTCAAATTTTTGTAAAAACATTATTTTCTGTAGAATTTAACTGTATAGCTACTCACATTTTGGTCCCAACGGATTGTTGACTGCCCAATAATGACTGTTCGTCTGTCCTGTGTTGACACTTTCGATTTGCTCTACATTTATTATTTTACTATCAAACCAATTACAAAAGTTTATTCTTCTACCATGGCCAACTTCTGTGAGAGCTTGTACAATTGCTGGTTTTTACGTGTGATATTTGTTTTTTATCAAAATCCGATGTACGCTCGTTTTTACTTCCCTTGTAAATCACCCAAAAAATCACCCTCCGAGTTTCCTAGATGCAGAAATCATGTTTTCCCAATTCAGTCGGTCTGTCTGTCTGTCTCTTTGTCTGTATGTCGGTCCGTCGGTCTGTCGGTGAGTCTGTTTACGGCATAGCTAAAAAACTTCTTACCCGATTAACTTTTTTGGTCCAAAATTAAGGGTAATACAGAGATGACATGATAATATTTTTGTAAACATGTTAAAAAAAATATTACTAAAAAACTACTTTTAAATGTATCTAAAATTTTGCATAAAAATCAAGTATTATGTTTTATCAATTCCGTCGGTCCGTCTGTCGATTTGTTTGTCTGTCAGTTCGCGGCATAGCTTAAAAACTACTCATCAGAGCGACTTTAAATTTTAATAAAAAATTAAGAGTCATATGGGGATGACCTGGTAAAAATTGAATATGCTGGATCAAGATGGCGGGCTAGAGATACTTAAAAAATATTATAAGAAAACTATTTATCCAATTTCCTCAAATTTTGAACAAAAAACAAGTGTTACATAGGAATGAACTGGTAACATATTGGTATGAATATAAGTTAGCAAAACAAAATGGCGGCTTAATAAAATATTTAAAAAATTGGCCTGAAAAAACTAGTCATTTGATTAATTTCAAAATGTATGCAAGCATTAAGTGTGATATAGAGATAAACTGGTAAAGTTGTGACCAAATATTTTTTTTAAATCAACGCAAAAAAAACTCTTATTCAGTTGAATGTGATATAGGGATAAACTAGTACGAGTTCAACATGACGTAACAAAATGGTGGTGTGTATTAAAAATATTTATAGAATTTGTTTTAAATTATGCCCCAAATCAAGGGTGGCATAGGTAGAAAGTGGTAAAATATTGGTAGGAATCCAATATGATGGAACAAAATAGCGCCCAACCAAAAAGTTTGAAAAGATAGTATACGTTTTATTAAATGACTACGTACTGAACTAAATTGGGTCACACTTCACCATTCCTAATAAAAGGAAAGATTCATAACGGGGGATGTTCCGAGTAAAAGACATTTACCGATTTTTGATTTTTCCGTTTTTCTAACTGATGTTGTGGTTTTATAACCAGCGTACTCTTAAACACTGCTGTCACGTTCTTCGTTGTCCACATTGTAACTGTTAGGCCTGATTTGAGAAAAACTACCGTAGTTTAATAAATTTACAACCAGGAAATCTTTTTTCGTAACGTCTTAGTTCATCATCACTATTTCCGTTTGGTTTAAACTAAGCTTCCAGCATATCTAACCTCTCTTCATTTGAATAGCTTAGTGCCATTTTGATGAGGAACTACAATTAATTTTAATTAAAAATTTGTTCAAAATAACACTTTTTTACTAAACCTGTCAAATAACTTTTACGTTGAGAAAACTTGACAGATTTCTGTTAACTTTCTTTTGTTTAGTACAAATTAGTACAAATTAGACTACTCGATTTAAAACAGTTTCCATGTCAAAAAAATCGTATTTTTTCAAGGACAAAAATATTTGCTTTTAGCATTATGGTACATCGTTGAAAAGCTTTTAAAAAGATCAATCTAATACGGAAAAAATTCAAGATGGTGCTCATAAGAAAAAACGAAGTTGGTCATGGCTCCACGAAACCGAAATGTTGGAACCAAAATCTGAGTATACAGTTAAGTTTTCTCGAAAAAATTGCTCTAAAAATGTTTTAACCGAATTTGAAAATTTTTGAAAATAAAAAAGTTACAGCATCATTTTTTTCTAAAATATAACTTTATAAAGGAGCAGGCACTTTACCTAATGTAAATTGGAACCCAGTCGACTTGACTAATTTTTTTATATGATTTAGTTCTGGAACTCCCGACCAATTATCATTGCGCCAACTCAATTCTACGATTAGTTTCGTCGCTAGACGAAGCCATAGTTGAAACTACTGAGTAATATAGAATATTAATGTTTCCCATAATATCGATGCAAAAGATCAATTAGCACTTTTCTTAATAAAGATAGAATCAAAATATGTATGTAGCCGTTAGAGTAATATAATATTAATATAATATTTATGTATATTAAATATACGAGGTGTACATTTATAGACAATTGCTAGACTTCCTATAAATGTACATTATAATAAAATATATTATCATTATGTCTCTGAGCTACATCATTCAAACCGAAAAGAGTATTTGTAGATGGATAAAGGATGTTTTCATTATGTTGTGCATGCCCTAAATATCAAAGTACGCTTGCAATATTTGCACATGTTCCTGTAGTTCTTGCGCCTGATTTGCACTGAAAATAGGATTGTAACATTGCAGGGTACTGTCCATGGTTCAGATTTGGCTGGTAACTAACGGAGAGTTGATATTTTGAAAAATTTCTATAGCGCGATCGAATCCTGAGTCTAATCAAATTCCGTCCATTAATATTTTCATCAATTTCGACGCAAGAATTGCCCAGCTCTTACGTATTATCTTAAATATAATAAGGACATAATTTTAATTGAAATTTGTCATACGTTATATAACGCAAATAATCAATGTGTAAAACAAGGAAGTTTGGTACATGATTTTTGCCAAGTAACGCCCATCTTGTGCCTGTTTAAAAGCCGTTCTTGTTCTACAATAACTTGGAGTATCTTAGTTTTGCGAACTTTGTTCAGCATAACTTGGGCTAAACTGGCATTGGCACTAGTCATATTAAGTATTAATGGATGATATTTGTTTATTATGGAACATTCTTATATATAGTCGTCAATATGCAAAACGTATTGTATTGGCACTGTATCCTTCATAATTTTAAACATAGATTTAATATGGTCGTTACTTGCCTCCACTACCCATCTCGTGACAAAACTTGACTTGTTTGCTTCTTCAGTGGTCAGTTGTTTTTGCCCTGGGAATTAGCGGCAGGCATTTTGACTTCAACGCCCAAATTATTCAAAAACTTTTCTGCATCTCTGTGGCCCGTACCTAGTATGAATATATCATTTTCTTAAAACCAATTGCGTATTCCATTCAAATCTCTGTGATATTCTTCTGTTCAAATAAAAGCAAGGTTATTCCTTGAATCGGAGAAATACGGACCGTGAACTCAAGAATTTAACCATCTGCAGCGACAATTAAGCACGGTTTTCAAATGTTATTTTTTATACATAGGGAAAGACTGCATTAGATCTTGAAAGTTGCTGCTTTTATAAACTTTAACGTAGGTTCCATCTATGTAAGCTATTGCTTTATATTCTTTGGATTAGGTTATACAACTAGCAAAATTAGTTAAATGTTCAGTAATAAAATGAATTCTGTTTAAAAGTTGATAACCAAGATTTTGTGGAATGAAATTCTCGATTAACGTTACTCTCACTTTAGCTATAGCGAGACTTGTTACTTGTGTGTTTGGATAAGAAAACATAGCCATTAGAAACTTGTCAGACAGGCCCTGTCTGAACTTACACAAAAAAACAGAGCAAATGTTATTTGTTAATAACTGCGTATGAGCCGAAAAAAACGCAACAACATTCTTAACACTTATTGTATGTATTACAGTTAAAACGTGTTGCATAGTTCATAACTTCTACTGGGAGTCCCAGATCTGACCTAGGCCTTTCTGGGATCCCTATTTTTAGAGCATTATTATTTAAAAGTCTAAATAGACGAGATTGACGAATAAATTTACATATAAAACACTTAAATTGTACTCTAAAAGCTATTTTTCGCCCGAAATGGAAAATTATTTTAACTTTAACACAATTTACCTTAAATAAAAAATAATTAATACTGAGTACATTGTTAATAATAATTGACACGGCGCGCCGGCGTGTTTCTTTCATATTGTTTTATGCAAAGCCTGCTGGACCTAGACAGCTTTTTGTTTGATACTCATGAAAGCATTTATTATAATCCTCGTAAATATTACATATTAGGTATATTATTTATTATATTTATATTATTTATTAAGGCTGTCAGCGATTATAAGTCAAAATAGTATAACCTTTGGAAACGAAATGAAAAAAATGTACGCTATTATTATAAGATCTGAAATATTGCAATAAAGTCAAAATCTCTGTATCGGTGTTTACTTTTTAATGTAATTTGTATAAGATATTGTAGTAATAATTTTACCATAACAGCTAAATTAATATTCGTAATCCATCTTTCTAAGGAAAAGTCCTAACTCACTATTCTGTCGTTATTATGGGGAATATTGATATTCCTTAATGCTCAATATTTCAACTTTAGCTCCCTCTAGCGGTGAAACTTGTCATAGGAATGAGTTGGGGCAAGGATAGTTTTTGATCAGGGATAAGAGGGCTACATCATATCAAAAATTCAGTCAAATGGGCTGTGATCCAATTTTAATAAGCTAGAGTGCCTGCTTCTTTATCAAAAGTTTGTAATTAAATTGTCTATAACTTTTTTCCATTCAACTGTTTCTCTGTCTCTCATAGTTTCCAAGATCCCAGTACATACACCCCCTGTCTGGGACTTACTGTATATTGTATATAGAAATTGCAGTTTTTTTTGGATGACCGCTAAGGCACGTTTAAATTTGGTTACCCGTAGACACGTATTTCTGACTTAAGGTCTCCACCACTACAGTCAACTAGTCGAGTGACTAGTTCAACTAGCACCAAACTTAACACACAAAATCGCACTAATCACCAACAGGTGCAAAACCGTAATAGTTAGCAAGAGAACATCCGGAATTTTCGCCGGACTTGATACTCTGTTACCACGAAGCAATATAAAGCCACCTTTGGCTAAGTTCTTAACCCAAAAGCAATCAAATCCAAAGCAGAAGCAGGCCAAGTTAAGGTTTTCCTACTTTTGATTTAATTACTTTTGGATTATGAGTTTCGCCACAGTTGGCTATGTGCTGCTCCGTGTCAATAAAATATCAAGTCCGGCGAAGAGTTCGGATGTTCTTTTGGCAACCACAAATGTTGATTTTGCTCCTGTTGGTTACTGGTGTGATTTTGTGTGTTGAGTTTAGCGCTAGTTGTCCCCATCTCTCATCTAACTGACCGTACTGATCAGTATTGGTTTAACCATATCGGTATCAACAGTGTAATTTAGTTGAACTTGGTTGAATTTCAAGAGTTTCGCTGCCAACAGGACGACCGACCAGATCAGGAGCCAACTTCTTATTGCTTAAAGTTGCTTCGAATTTGAAACGACATTATCTTACATAACTTGGAGGTAATTTTGATAACGATAGCCCTAGAAAATTATTTTTGCTTTTCGTTATTTCTAGAAACATATTGTGTATGATGTTTGTTCTTGACTCGTAAAATCAAATAGGTAGACATTAGACACAAAAAATTAATTAACATTTTTATGCTTACAATTTAATTCCGAATGATCAAGGAAATGAATTTTAAAATTGCTAAACAAAAGTGCAATAATTTATTTTAAATTAAGCAAGTTAACTCTACTTCTTTATTGTAAAATCCTTTAGATTATCTTGAAAGTTTTGATAAAAATTAATTTTAAATTATGTTTTTTTTTTCATGAAGTAACTCAGGCTATGCATAGCCTCACTCTAAGAAGTTTTTGGTAAATTTTTTGATACCTCAAAAAATAACACCTTTGAATTCTATCCCGTATCTAACAGTAAATACACGCAGGAAAAAACGGTTTAAAAAGAAAATTGAAAGAATTTGTGTTCATTCTGTAAAAATTAGGTACGAATCAAGAAACCTGACAAACAATACCACTGGAATAGAGACTATATTAAGCAATAGTAAGATAAACTGGTAAACTGTCATGTGCCTGTTACAAACAATATAAAAAATAATACCAAGCCGTTTAAAAAACGAGGAAATAGTTCATAATTACATTTATAAATATAACTAAAAATTAAAAACTTTTCTAGATTATTTACCTTTCTATCGGCAGCATATAGTACTCTCTGGGTTTCGTCATTCTTCAAAGGTCTTACCCTTACGGCCACCATCAGTCTCTCTTCGGCGGTTTTGAGTGGTGGCCTAGAAGTGTCACTACCAGAAGAACTAGGCGTCTCTGGGCTCATTTTTGTTTAACAAATGCACGTCTCCCTGCTTCCAAGAAAGCATTAAACGAAACTTAATAAACTCAATTTGAATCTAAATATTTTAAAAGTACTTTTTTAATTTATGATAGATAAAAGTGTTTCTCTGAAAATAACAATTCCCTTTCAGTTTTTTATTTAAATGTTGCCCGTTCTATACTATGCTTCTGTCGTATTGTTGGGTATATTAACGTAAACACACCACTCGCGGCGTTTTGATGGGTTCGCGGCGATCGTTTAAACTGTACTGTAAGTATGGGGTTGCAAAGCTATTCGGTGTGTTATGGTGTAAGGCGCCATCGTTTTCGATAGGGGCTTGACTTTAGTTGCGTTCAAAGGAGAAATATCTGAATATCACTCGCAGGGTTCTGCGTTTATAGATCTCGGAAAATTATATACACTTATGTAGTGATTTATACAGTCTTGTCGTAAACGTATTGGAATATTTGGGATAAATATATACAATATCATATTTATATCTATATATAAGAATCTAATTTTGCCACTACAATAAGAAAACGCTAAGAAGGCAAAAATAGCTTTATTCGACTATAATCTATACTAATATATAAAAGACCTAGTTGACTGACTCACTCATCACGCTCCAGCTCAAACCGCTTGAGGTAAAAGGCTGAATTTTGGCATTCAGGTTGATTTTAGGTGTTGAGGTTCGATAAGAAGGATTTTTCAAAACTCAAGTACCAAAGGGGTGAAACCACGCCTTAAATATTACAATATTTTTTATTTAAAAAACGGTTAGTTTTTCGAAAAAACGCTTGAACACGTGTTGGTTAATTTATTTTCTTTCTAATTTTAGGATTCATAAATATAAAATTCATACAATGTGTCCAAAGACGTAAAACAATCCCTTAAATATTATAACATATTTTATTTAGAAAACCGTTAGTTATTCGGAACGTTTGAACATAATAAGCTTTATATTTTATTTTTTTACATATTTTAAAAATTTTTAAAAACCCAGACATGGTGCCCAAGAGGCTGAAACCACCCCTTTAATATTATATTTTTTATTTAAAACACTGTTAGTTATTCGGAAAAACACTTGAACACGTGCTTTTTATTTTGTTTTATTACATATTTTAAGATTTTTTATAAATTCATACAGGGTTTTTAAAAAAATCGGGTCATTGATTAGTTTTTGCGATCTTTCTCAAACCGTTTGCCGTAGAAAGCTGAGCCTGTGCAAACAGCTTCATAAATATAAAATTCATACAATGTGTCCAAAGACGTAAAACAATCCCTTAAATATTATAACATATTTTATTTAGAAAACCGTTAGTTATTCGTAACGTTTGAACATAATAAGCTTTATATTTTATTTTTTTTCATATTTTAAAATTTTTTAAAAACCCAGACATGGTGCCCAAGAGGCTGAAACCACCCCTTTAATATTATATTTTTTATTTAAAACACTGTTAGTTATTCGGAAAAACACTTGAACACGTGCTTTTTATTTTGTTTTATTACATATTTTAAGATTTTTTATAAATTCATACAGGGTTTTTAAAAAAATCGGGTCATTGATTAGTTTTTGCGATCTTTCTCAAACCGTTTGCCGTAGAAAGCTGAGCCTGTGCAAACAGCTTCATTTTAGAGTACAGAGGTTTGATAAGAACGGATTCTTCGAAACTCGGTTTCCAAGGGGGTGAAACTACCCCTTAAATGTTTATAGTGGACTCGAAAGTTGTCAAAATAAAACCGCTTCTTTGTTTAAAGAGCGAGTTATATTAACTCCAAAAAATAGTACAGCAGATTAAATAAATCTAACTTTATTGAAAAAACTTACTGCTCCACAATTAACATATTACTCAATAAATGTAGTTATAGACCAATAAAATGCGGTTAATTATCCTCGAGTTCCTACATTCTCTATAAACTTCAGGAATCCCTCCTCATGAGTTAACTTTAAAAGTGGGGGCACCAGTGATGCTTATTCGAAATTTAAAACCACCAAAATTGTGTACTGGAACTCGGCTACAGGTTAAAACATTACAAAATAATGTAATAGAGTCTACTATTACTTCTGGCCATGGTCTGGGTGAAACAGTTTTTATACCACGTATCCCTTTAATTCCGTCTGACTATCTTTTTTAGTTTAAATGTGTACAGTTTCCTTTAAAGCTTTATTTCGCCATGACAATTAACAAAGCTCAAGGGCATTCCTTAAGTAGAGCTGGAGTAGACTTGCGCTACGATTGTATTTCCCATGGTCAACTCTATGTTGCATGTTCTAGAGTAAGTTCGCGTAGTAGCTTGGCTATTTTACAGCCAGAGAATGCAACAACAAACGTGGTTTATAAAGAGGTACTCAAATGAGGCGGTTTAAGTACCCTTTACATCCCTTTCGTTATAGTCATATACGCGAACGAATTCGCGGGTACTATATAAAAATGGTTTAAACGTTTGAAATAAGTTGTGTTTTTTTTAGAGAACATAAATCGTTTTTATTTATGTTGAATAATGTATGTTTACACATTATATTATGTATAACAAAAACATATTATCGGCGCATCCGTGGTTTCCACAGAACCAGGACCGGACTTTCGGAGGATCTGCCAGGGTAAGCCAAAAAGATTAAGCTTAATTATAGCGAGAATTCACCTCATGTATAAAAATGATAATATGAATCGTGAAGTTTTCGCCGAATTGATAAGTGAAAATCGCCCAGTAGGTGAAATAAAAAATTCGAAATTGAAAATTAACCTGCGATGACGTCGACATCACTCATAATTATAGTTATTGTACTTTTTATATTAAATAAATAAATGAAGTGGTATTCATTATTTTTTTCGGCGAATTTTCCATCGAATACCATTAATTTTGAATCAATAGAAAAAATAAATTAACACTGTATTATAACTGAAAATTCGTCCATGTCTTCGTTCTTACAGGGATAACAATAAACCAATCACTAACTGTACAGCTGTTGACATTTATAACTATAATACATGTTATAAATAAGTTTGTTTTTTAGGATTTTCGCGACACTCATTTTTAACCGACTTCAAAAAAAGAGAAGGGTCTCAATTCGACCTCTATGTATTTTTTTGTTTGTTCGCGCGTATTGCCTGAGTATGAGGACGTTTCTCTAGTGAATCCATATATTTTAATTTGAAATCCGTTCACCCGTTTTTTTGTAATAATAATATTTAAAAAACACAGGTATTAGGGCGACAAAGGCAGCGAGTTTTATAATTAAATTCGCATTTTTTTAAATACTCTTTTCTAACAAAAGCATTGAGGTATGTAATAGATATATAACTTCATTTGCTAAAAGGTATCTTTTCCGATATCCTGTTATGTAATTTTATGTATACAGGGTGACCATGAAAATGTGTAACCTCAAAAGCTAGTATTTTACTTGACATTTTCGACAAATGAGCATTCGGTATGAATATTAACCGACTACCCTCATTATAATATTTTTGTATGTGTACAGGTGGTGGTAAAAGAAACACGTAAGAGTAATTTATATTAAATGACACTATACAAAAATGAACGAAGTGAGCAGCTTTGATTTTAATATTTAAATTATTTTATTTAAAAAGAATTTTAGAGGCAAAATATTATTATATATATTTTGGGCGTTCCCTCAATCGTTGCATTTCTACACTTGCTCTTTTATCATGAGGACTGTTAAGAACTTTATTTGGTCTAAAGTCAGCGTACGTCTGCATAGTGGTTTTACGTAAAATTGGATATCATGGAATCGTTTTGAAAAGCAAAGTGGTATGTTAATGAACTGACCCGTGTGCTGTTTTAACAGCTCGATTTAAATTTTTTTTTATTAATTTGAAGTGTGAATGTGAGTTTAAATTTTCAATTTAATAACTTAGTATTCGGTGAGTACGAGTTAAATTAAGTTTAGATGCATATGTATTATTATAATTAACATAATAGTTAATTAAAACTAAAATATCACGAAAGTATTAAATATAATTGATTCAAAAAAAGTAGCTTTCAAAAATAATTTACTTTTATTTATTTTTCTTAGGTATTTTTTATAAAATCTATTTTTAATAGCGTCCTTTACTTCTCTATTCGTCACTTTTTATATTATGTTATATACAATTGGATTTACATATACTACAAATTATAATATTCTTAAAACTTGTAACTTGTAAAAAGTCGCTAAAAAGTTAAAAATATTTTATTTATTCCTTAAATATAGACATTTTAAAGTCGGCGCCCAAATAATGACTAATCTGTAATAATATATATCAAAAAAATATACATACACCTATTATTATTACCTATACTCACTAGTAACCTTACACTTAGTAACCTAATACATATTTTAATAAGTTATTCAGCACTATTTTGAAGTCAAACTGCTTTTTACATTTAGTTTATCTAAGTGTATCTTCTAAACACGGCCTTCAATAAAATCTTCATGCATTTACCTAGCCAATAGTTGTAAGGCCTGTTTGGATATTTATAAATGACCTATAGAAACTCAATATTCCCATTTTACTTTGGGTTTAGCGATTGGACGGAAATAGCAGTTTGCGCTTGCGCAGTTCCACAAAGGGGCCCTGAGAGCAAGTGATTCGGACATTTTAAATAATAGGGCTAGCTATATATTTGGTTTATATGTATTTTAATATAAAATACATTAACTATATCTTGTAATTTCTGGATCAGGCTACTTTAGGCGTCGACTTGAAAATGTCTATATTTAGGGAATAAATAAAATATGATTTTTTACTTTTTAGTGATTTTTTTTAAGTCGGCTCTATTTTTTTTAATATCTCATAAATTAATTAAAACAGCAAAACCAAAAAAACTACTGACCTGGGCTAACCAGCTGTAGCAAATCTTCAAGTCAATTAATCTGTAAATTCTTTTAATTTCTACTGTGTGGGTAACACATTTTTCCATATTCCACTTGATTTTTTTACTCCCTATTTTTTGATAAGTAATATATTAGTTATTTTACATTATTATTTTTAGTAATCGCTCGCTCCCCACCAACATAAAGAAGTAGTTATTAAAAAATACTTAATAACTTTAAACAAAGAATAACTAAAAAAATACAGTAGAAAATGGTAATACCTATATGAATGTTGATCAAAACTTAAACGTCTGACACAAAATTTAAAAAAATAACAAAAATGATAAATAAAAGTTTAGTGAGTAAATATAAAAAATTTATAGAGTTAGATATTACTTGATGAAGATAATAAAAAAATAATAATAATTAATAAATAAACAAACTATTTTTGTTTAGTAATTTCAACCTTGACTTGGTTTTTGAAAAGGACACAAAGTATGGAAGCAACTGAAATAAAGTAGTGGAAATTACTAAACAAAAATTGTTTGTTTATTTATTATACTAGAAATACAAAGCTTAACACAAATGAATGAAGATAAAACGAAGATGAAAAAAATTGGCAAACTGAAATCTGAATTTAATGCATTGGGATTTTTTGCAAGTGAAGTCGATTGAAGTTAAGAAACACTAGTCTAATAGAGGCTCCCACCAGTGGCGGCTATTCAGGTGAAGTAGGTGAAGTGCTACTTCACCAGGAAAAATAAACAGGCAAACATCTAACTATATTTATTATATATCTCTTAAAATTTAAGTTTTTACATTCATTTATTCACCTAATTGGCAAAAAATAAACTGTAGATCTTTTACTTGACCGTTGGCGGCATGTCTTTTTAAAACTTTCAATCGAACTTTATTATAACAACTATAACAATGGCGCAAACCGCTTAGACTTTACTGGAGGTGCTATGTTTAGTTTATGATTTTCCTACAACGTTGCCATGACATCGAGCACATGGAAGAATAATATTAACCAGCGCCATACAACCCTCTCGGTGAATTGGTAACGCAGTACACTACACCCACGTGTCGTTCAGTTTGGGGTGGTTGTTTACTTTTATTTTCGCGGATTTCGCTGCAACCGGTTAGTTCCTTTGCAGTTTACTTGACTGTTTTGTGTTATATTTATTTGTGGTGTTGTTACAACTTTATTTGGTGTCGGGTTTATTAATTTACATTATTGATGAATCCGATCACGGATGTGGTTTGCATTTTGTTGGAAACTCCATTTAATCGATGGAAGGAACAAGATCAGAGTTTTAATCGTCATCCTGGTTTTCGGCGTACAAATGGTTATGTAGTCAAATATTGTTTTGCTGGCCTTGTTTACTAGTTTCCAATAAATATTCAATGTGGAATAAGGAAGGATTTGCAGGTATGTTAAATATATGAAGGTCTTTACATAAACATGAAGACTCGGCGGAGCATTTAAAAAGCGAATTAATGCTAAAAACATTTGTAAAAAATCAAAGCACTATAGCTGAAACTTTAAAAGAAAATGTTAAACTATATAAAATACATTTTGACGAAAACGTCCGATTAAATAGACTATTTATGTGCTTGGTAATTGACGCGGTTTTGTACCTTGCAAAACAAGAGTTAGCCTTTCGCGGCCATGATAAGAGCAGCGAGTCAATAAATAGGGGGAATTTTAAATTTAGGTTTATTAATATTGGGAAGTTCCCAAGAACTAAAAGATCATCACGAAAAAATTAAAAATGTTTTTACTGGTGACTCGAAAACTATTCAAAACGAAATAATTGAATGCATTTCTGATTATTTAAATCATGTAAAAAATGAAATAAGTTTTTTTTGTGCAAGTGGATGACACCACTGACATTACGCAAACCTTCCAGTGCTCCATAATTTTAAGATACGTTAATTCAGAAGATTCAGTAGTCGAGAGATTCTTAGGATTTTATAATGTCAGCTCCGATAGAACGTCGGAGAATTTATATTTTCTATTAGATCAAATTTTGGACCAATTTGACTATAAACATAAATTCATAGGGCAATGTTACGATGGCGCAAGTGTGATGTCTGGTTATCTAAATGTATTTGTCCATTGTCTTGTGCATCGTCTTAACCTTATGATGCAGCAAAGTTTAAAAATATTTCTAAGTGTCGAATTTTTTTGCAAGTCTTTGTGGTATTCCCCCATTTTTTCATCACTCAGCCGTATGCTCTTACATCTGCATCTTCGAGGCGTATACCAACAATTACAGAAACTCGTTGGTCTTCAAATTCGAAGTTAGTAAATGTGATTGTTCAAGATTGGAATAAATTAAAAGACGTGTTTGAATTTATTACAAAAAAAATCGAATTCACGTTTCTGGCATTAGTGATTAATGACATTTTTTCAATCACGAACTTGCGTTCTTCAAAAAAAATCGCTTGACATTCATTTTTACATATCCAACATAAAACACTGTCGTGAGGCGCTCTGTAGAAAAAGAAATTTACATTTTTTTAATACCATGTTCGATAAAGCAAATTCTATTACAGAAATAAATCACTACTGAGTGAGCTTGCTAAGTTTCACCTGAAGAAATTAGGGCTAAGTATAGAACTCTTTTTTATGAAATATTGTTGCGATATTTTCTTGCTTCATTTGCACTTCACTTACTTTTTCACCCGCGAGCCGCCACTGGCTCTCACGAATATTTGCATTTATTTTTACTTTTAACGTTCGGCCTATTCCTACAAAATACGTAACGATAATGCGCCAGTGCTCTTCAAAATAACGAATTTCTCGGTCGATCAAACAGTACCGCAATCACAGAAAAATAAAGAAACTGCTTTTCTTCCTGTTCATGTTCTCTACAAAGACTGTCATTTAGCTCATATTATAAAACTTTTCCTTTGCTAGTAGCATCCAGTCAGGATTCCTGTTAGAAATAAAACTTTCTCCATCGATTTCTCCTCAACATCAACGTCTCTTCTTATGCTGCTAGGATACCTTAAGATCTCCATAACAAAAGACTTCCATCACACAGCTTTTTAAAGCCGCCATCCTGGCCAATTTTTCAGTTTATGTTTATTGCCCATACACGGTTAGTGTATAGCAGTAGGAACTGTACCTATTTGTTTGTTGAATCTTCAATTACCAGACTATAGCTCCATAGGCTTATAGCATAGCATACATCCGCATGATTCCTTCTTGTAATTTACTGACAGTACACACCATTTTTCAATTATTCTTGTAGGTTCTTTGTATTCCCTTAGCCTCTGTAGGAGGAATTGTATTTCTATTCTTCAAATTTGAGGTGGGGGAAAAAGCAGTCCAGGACTAAGTTTCGGGGTAAGGGAGCTTATCGACGATTCAGTTTCTATAATTTTCAGATATATATAAACATTAAAACTTCGTCTCGGTCCCAATTGCCAATCGTCCACATATTTCATTTTTAGGTCATCTTTAAGAGCTCTGCTTCTTTACAACGTAAATGTCGGTTTAGTTTTGTAATATAGCCACAAAAATGTAACTAAAATCTACTGGATCTAATTTAAAATATTCAAGCTTCCACAAAATGTTTGGAGTTTTTTTATAAAAGAATTAGATCGCCCTGTAAAGGAATCGCTAAATTTACTTATTGTAAGATGGTCAACCGATCGCACTCACTATAGGGCATAATGCTTGGTTTCAGTTTCTTCTTCTATAAATCGGGCAAATCCAAGGTATTGTCGGATTGCAGATTCTCCTTCAATTTTCTCAGGTGAATCTGTTTGTATTATCCTATAGCTGTCATCCTGAAGTAATGTGTCTACTTTCTCTACAAAGTCGTTCTTGTCCATGAGCGCAGTTGCATTTCTTTTATCTGCTGGTAGAATTGTAATATCTTCTTTGGCTTAAAGTTCCGCTGTACTTTCGGCTGTTGACAATTTGGATTTTGGTGGTTTAGAGATTCGAAGTATTTTCACAGCTTCATATCGAACCAAATCCACCCGTTTTTAATATTATCTCTTCGACTGGAATGCCTCTTGAAATAATTGCAAAGTTATGTACATTAGAGAGGACCCATTGCTCTGCTTTTGTTATTGGATTAGATGACGAATTTATTACTGTTTTCTGTAGTGGCTGTTCTGGTGTTTGTGGCACAGAGTTTCAACCTACTTTTGTTGTTTTGTACTCATTTGCTGGTAAATTTTTTCTACTTGTTGGAAAACGATTTTTTTCGAATTTGGCCTCAAGCGTCGCTTCAAGTTTTAGATGTAGCTGTGATAAAAGTGTACCGGCATTCGTATCCAAATCACGACGGGTAGCCTTGATTCTCTCCCTTACCTGGCTGTTACGAAGATCACCAAATGTTTTGGCATCTTTTTAATATCCTCCCCATAGATTCCTAACATAGTACGAAAGCTTTTAATTAGAGACGTGGGATACGCGAGGATAAACGTCGGAAAGTAATTCCAATTTGACATGGTCCAAACCCAAGGACCATGATTTCTTAATTGACTTTCGTACTATATTTACAAAAAATACTTTAATACAGGAGCGCTCTAGGCAATTGATGTATAAGTTTAGGGATTAATTAATGCAAATTGCTAAAATCCATGGAACTGACAAATAATAAAAATAATAATAATAATGCAATACCTGGACTATACTTTAAAAACATAGACGAACTTGGATTATCAAAACAACTTAATTTTGAATTTCTTAAATCTTCAGGACTTAGATCAAAAACAGACGGATCTATTGTGGCAGCGCAAGATGGAGTATATAATACCTTGGCATATCAGGCAAATATCATGGGAGCTGATATGCAGACCGTGTGAAACGAATACCGAAATGTTAATGTCAATCACATAGAGAGCTGTCGAAGGTTTTCGGAATTGAAACACTTGACTCATCCAACTCAGATATTCCTAGCAAAATCTTGAACGATACCTGTACACTTTTTTGGAAGTTTTCATTTTTCAGTACAGACTGAATTAAAGCCAATAAACCTAACCTAGTCCTAATTGATAACGTCCAAAAAGAGATCACAGTAATGGAATTCTCATTTCCTGGCGAGAATAACATGATTATCATCCACATTGAAAAAGATCGAATAACCAGCCTTAAGACGAAGAGTCGTAAATTACATAGGATAGTTACCACGGCGATTTATTTCCGTCAGTTTAGCGCGAGCGATCGTTGTTGCAGTGACGTCGCCTGGCCCGCTCGAAACAAGTTTCATACGTTATTTCTATAGGAGGATAATATGGTTTAGCCTTTTCTTGCTGTTATTCTGGTTTTCAATGCAATGAATTTCCACAAACTTTATATCAAACTAATAGAGCACCATTACCATACGAATTTCGGTCAATAAGCAATGGTTAATTGCTCATCAAAATGTTTTAGAAATTTATATTTGGACATAAAAATAAATTATAAGGAAAACATTTAAACATTATGTCAAGATAAAAATATATTATGAGTGTCTTATGAAATTTTGTTATATTATGTTCTTTTATCACAGGATGCCAAATCGTTAAATAAAAATATGCTCTTTTCAGTAATTTAGGTATTTAAATGTATTAATTTAAAAAGCAAATAGGTCAAGTAATTCTCAAATGGGAAAGTAAAAAACATAGTATTACGATTTTTTAATAATTGTTATGATTGTCATACATATTTTTTCCAAACAATTAAAAAATAATGTTTTCTAGAGATTACAAAAAAGTACCGAAATATAAACACTTCTACAACGAAGAGGAAATAAAAAACACAATAACTACAAAGGCTCCTGATACCTAAGTATAACTAACTTTCAGATTAATTAACGACGTTGAGATTTGCATTAATACTAAAAAAGCAACAATCCAGACCAAAAATTAAAAATACCTGCTATATGTCTAAAGAAAACACAGCTCGCCTGAAAAATGAATAAAAGAAATAATAAAGAATCGAAGTATATCTATAGCCTGGCAAGTGATTTTTGTAACTATTTTTGCAATTATCACAACACACATATTCCTAGACATTGATTTTTGTTATATAGACTCCTGCAAAAGTAAATATATCAGTTATAAAAGAAGTTTTAATTCTTTCGTTGGCTAATTACATTTCACTATGCACGAACAACACTTTTTCAAGCTTGTGTGACCTATTACCATTTGTAGAAACTAAACTACTAAAGAATATTGAAAAAACAATGCTTAAAAGGCGAATTTCTATTATAGAGCAATGTAACTAATACTAAATCTTTAGACTGAGAGAGCCGGAGTACGTCACGCACCCGGTCATTGACCTTTGTGGTCGGCCAGACACTGGCGAACGTTACGCTTACGAGAAGTAACTATCCTGTGTGGTTTATGGTTCTTGCCTTAAGACAACCTACTCTGACCTAATCATCACTTTCGTCCCTATTATAATTAGGGTCTGAGAGGAATCTATCCAGATGTCTGGAAAACATTGAAAGATTTCTTAGATGTAAAAAACTGCTTTATCTTTACTTACCGAGATGCAAGAAGTATGGGATCCCTACAAATCCTGAGATACCACGAAAGGACTACTACCAACAAAGCCAAAAAAAATGTTCACCTTGTAACTTTTTCCTTATTGTTACCTAGCCGGCTGGGACATGGCAGTATTATATAGATACAATAATTTAAGGATATTTCCGCAGCGGGCTACACTTTTGATGGCGGCCCAAAAAATAATAATTAACAAATAATGTGATACAATATACGAATACAACCCCTTGAATAAATTTGCTCATATTTATTTCAAGAGAAAATTGTTCACGGTACCCTTAAGTCAAGTTTGGTGACAAGCCCGGAAAACTTAATATGCCTTGAGTCTCTATAACAACCCTTCCATGAAATTCAAATGAGCACATCAAAGGAATACATTATTTTATGATTCCTGGTTAATACAAAAAAACTGTAACTATGAAGTATAACAATAGATCTAAAACGGAAAAATGTCGATAACAACAAATTAACTTAACTGTATGAAACAAATTTTAGCATTATTCCGGTAAGTGCACGCAATGATTTTGGAATTCAGTAGTGTTTTTAAAAAATTAATAACAAATGACCTATTTTGAAATGAGAAAGAAATGTTGAAAAATTGAACGAAAATTAGTGTTTTTTTATATATACTGGATGGATGGGACCGCTGACTCAAAGGGTTGTTAGGCTGTCATTTCAACCAAGGGAAATTTTTAAATTCAAATACTTTTTGTGCAATAAAAGTGACATTGTAACACCAATTTATTGTACGACCGGCATACTTATGCATTTTGACCAGTTAAGGTCAAAGTCGCAGATATCAGGAAGAATTTGTGATTGCAAAGTGCCCAAATTAGGCATCGTAATATATTGTAAAAGTTTGCGCCTCAATAGCTCAAAAAGTACTTAATATTTTTAGACGCTATTAACAGATTCGAAAGGACAGATAAAAGACATTTTTATATACCATCCGAAATTTTGATCCAATACACCGATTTCGAGAAATTGGTTAATTGATGAATTTCGTTCAAAAAATAGGGGAGATTTTTTAAATCTTTAGTAACTAATTTCCCCATAACTTCCGTAAAAATTAAGATATTTGAATAAACAAAAAAAAACATTTTGAAGGTGAACGGTGTAGGTAATGATACCGAGAGGGGCAATAGCCTAATTTTATTCTTTGCCAGACCAGACAGGCAAAGTATTAGAAATTTTTTGATGCCACTTACAAACGTTTTTCTTGGATGCCTATTCTAATTTCTGTGTGAATTACATGAAAATTGAAGAGCAATTAACAAAGATATGACAAAATTAAATGACGCATAGTGTGGAGCATGATATAATAAACGATAATCATGGTTTGGAAGGTCCCGTTCGTTTCTGCGATTCACTACGCAGCGATTCCGTCATTTGTGCGATTTAAAAAAGTAGGCTTTGACTTCAGCCCGCTACTCACTATTCGTTCATTCGTAGATTAGTCCGCATAGTGTTAAGAGTCTCGTTCGTTCGTGCGGTGCGACTCATTGCACGGCGATTGTGTCTTTCGCGCGATTATCAAGTAGGCTTTGACTTCGGCTACCCATTCGTCAGGATCAAATGTTCTGTTCTTAGTATATTGTCAAACATTGAAATGCATGCGAGCAAATTAAATAAAAATTGATGAATAGCGTGGATAAAATATTCGTCCATTTATTGATTCGCCCATTCATATGAATTGACGAATCGAACCGAATAGTGAGTAGCGGGCTTTCGGCGAACTTTTCGTTTACATAAAATCTTTTGTTTTTTTATTTATTTTCTAGTCAGTATGAAGTTATTAAATAAACACAGCCTAAAATGAAGTTTTGACGGATGACATAATTTTATTTCGTAAAGAATAGTGTAGACGAAATATTTATCAATTCACATTATTTTTCAGGGTTTTTGATTGTTTTCTTATAGATGTTTCTGAGTATTTGATTATTTATTAATAAATAAATAAATTCCAGTGCTTCAAGGATTTTTTTTTAATAAAAATTTGAGTAAGTGGATATTTTCTCACTCTTAAGATAATTAACATGAAATGTTTAAACATATAATTTTTAAAATGTAGTAATAAGAAAATATATCAATGGTGTTTTATCTGTATACTGTTTTTTATGTAAATGAATTTAGTTAACTTTTAATAATTTATTGACATTAATTTACTGTACTATAACTGTAAATTAATGTACATTTTAGATCTATTTTCACTGCTCTTTCGAATGGTAAAGCCGATTTTGAAATTTAACTTTTTAATTATTAAATTAATTCATTTCGAACTCTTTTCGAACAAATGTCGTTCTATAGATGTTCAGGATGTTCTGGTCTTCATGCACCCTGTTGAAGCTTCGTTTGATAGGCATATTCAGTAGTTCAGAAGCATAATGCCTAGGCGGTGGTTCTCGACAGTCGATTTGGCTCTCGATCTGCTGTTTGTAAGTTTCCGTAAAGTTATTATTTACAGAGAAAAAACTGTAATAACTTTACATTTATACATTTGTAATCAGAAAGTAATCTTGATGTCCCGTTAAAATTCTTATTACTTTCTTACTTGGAATGTAAATTAGTAGATATTCAAATTCATTAATTAAAAATTTTTACTAGGAGAAAAAAAATACTAAAGAATGTGTATCAAAAATATATTTAAGACAGAAAATGTTAATTTAAACTCGTAAGTGTTATCCATCATCAATTATTTTTTCAAAGATACCTACAACAATTAATATTCTTGACTGTTTAAAAGTATACAAAGAAATTGTAGGTAGTAATGATTTGGTTTTAATATTACAAGTTTTTCATGTCTTCATTAAGTAAAGGGCGTCCAGGAGCGTCTATAATATACAAATAAAAACTTACATTCTACACGAGCAGATGACGAAAGGCAAGTATTATATTTAATAAAAACTTTTCAAAATTGTGTAGTTATTAAGATCGTTTCTTTCATCATCTAAATGTTTCGTAAGCTCTAGCTTTATTTTGGTTATAAATAGGCCTGCTTTTAAGAAAATAGTCCTTCAATTCTTCAAATGGCGAAGTACTTCTATCGCTTCTAGTTATTGTTTTACTTGCTGCTTGAATGGCATTTATGTTTTTTATTGCCGCTTTAAATACTATTAATGGATTCAACTATCTTTCTTTTATATTTGGTCACTATTGTTGCAATTTTAAGCGTTTAACTCTATAACTGATTTAAATTAACATAGTCAGTTTACTGGTCATATATATTTAAATGAACTAAATATTGTACTTCTGAGTTAGAAAAATACAAAGCTATAAAGGCATGAATAATTTGGCAGTGAACTATTTAGGAAAAAATTGTTGAACAGAAAAATTTTCCCGGTGTTTTATTAAGATTTTTTTACCATTTCAGTTTATGTGGTAAAAGTGAAGAACGTTAATTATCAAGACACAGAATACAGATAGTTTATGGTTTCGGCATACCGGCTAAGCATGACAATTTATTGCTTTTAACAAATTCAGTAGAGTTTCAACCTCTTTAATCTGGACATCCGTTTATCCGGATGAAGAGTTGCTCTGTTCGTAATCCGAAACAAACCTCTTTAATCCGAACATCGGACACGAGCGAAAGCGCGGCGTAAATTTTTTGCGTGCTTAATATTCTGCATATACAAATATATGGTGATATGCTGTATCCCCTATTGATCCTACGAAGAGAAAGCTTTTTGTCAATTTTCTCTGTTGTCTTTCAAGATAAAGGTATCAAACCTGGTACATTTATAACTGGTAAAAAGGCATTTAATGAAATAATATAGGGGGCGCTCTATTAAAAAATATAAATGATATTTTCAACTTTATAATGATTTAAAAACATTTTTGATACTCTTAAAAGACAATAGAAGAAAAATCCTACAACGTTCGTAGGTATTTAACGTTTTCTTGTACCTCCTATAGTTAAAGCTCTAACTAGGTGTTAAAACGCAAACGAAGTATTTATTATTCAGGAGCCCGTGAGCCAAGCAAGTTTTAACGAGAGCAACCTTAGAAATAAATTACTTAAAAAAGTCCTTTGTATTTTGCTGAAAACTACTGTTTCCCTTCTGGTCCATGCTTCGCAGAGTCCCCACTGCATGTGGGTTCTATGCCTCTTCAATAATAAATCACTTTATGCTGGGTTCCTGTCTACGACGGGACTTAGGACTATAGCCCCGCCCTTTAACTCAGGCCCAGTGGGGCCATAAACCATCCTTCACCCATTGTTGAACGACACAAACTTTCGTAAATTAAAATAAGGGGAAAAGTAAAGGACCAAGAAACTTCTTCATTTTTTTCAGACCATCTACTTTTCCCTCCAGTTTTTTTTTTTTTTTGATTTAGCAAAATTTGCCATTTGAGAAATAATATACTGCTCAAAAATTGAAGTAGATATTGCAAAAATCTCTAAGTTTTATGCGTGAATATTTGAAATTGAATAAAACCAGCTATAAATAAATTGCATTAATACTCATTCACGTTATGATACAGCCAAGAACAAACAATTCTATGAAAAAAATTAACAGTTACGAGAAACCCGATAAAAGGAAAGTTACAACACAAAAAGTTCCTTTATTGTGGAATTCACAACATCCCTATAAAAAAATTATTATTGTGTGGGACCTCCTCTCGATCATGTTAATGCTGTTATTCTCTTTGGAAAATTAATTATCAAATCCTTGATAAATTGCTGAAGAATGACTTTCCAAATTACCTGTAACTCATCTGCCAACTAGTCTAAAGTTTGCAAAGTTTATTGGTTGAACTGCCTAGACAACAAATCTTTCACCTATTGCACCAAAAAATGTCAAAATTATTGGCTCTATAATCATGTCCAGATATCATATGGCAGTCATTGTCTCATTAATTAAGACTACTACTAAGTCAGTGCGGCCATTGTAACATGTGCCTCGCCACACACAAACTGATCCGCCACCAAATTTTTATTTGTATTTATTTATTGGTGTTAAAACATAGATATGTTTACACACCTCAAAATATCACTAAACTGAAGAAAATACATGGATTAAAAATATAAAATATATAAATTAAAAATTTAAGGTTGTCCAAAAGGGCAATGTCACATACTATATTACACAATACAAAACCAACATTAATCTAAGTTAGAATTTTTAAATTTATATGCATGAAATTCATCGACTGAATAAAATGTCATCGATAGAAGGAACTTTTTTATTACATCATAAAATTTCTTTTTTTGAAGACTCTTAAATTCTTTAGGAAGTTTATTGAACAACATTGGTGCAAAGTAGTTCAATGCAAATCTCAATTTATTTATTCGATGATATTCAATTAAAAAATTTCCTCCATTTCAGGTTCTATAAGAATGAACATTGTTCAGTGTAGTGTAAGAGGCTGAATTATTCTTGACGTATTTGCGACATTTAAAAATATATAATGAAGGCAAAGTCATAACATTAAATTGTCTAAACGTATCCCTAGTCTGCCCGGTAAGGTAACACTGCAATTACACAAATAACTTTACGGTGCAATGCAAAAATTCTGTGTTGCTACTTTGTTTAAAATGAGCAGTAATTCTTGCTTTAAGTGCCTTTTCAAAAATTTTGTTTAGCATAGGAACAATTGAAATGGGACGGTAGTTGGTCACATCATAATGATTACCCTTCTTGTAAATTGGGATGACCCTAGATATTTTTAAAATATTAGGAAATATTCCTTCTGGAAAGCAGCAGTTATACAATTTAGTTAAAGGATATGTGAGGAGGCCTCCAATACCTTTTATTATCTTAGTATTAATACAATAACAATCTTTCCTGTGGGAATTTTTTAGGGCAAATATAATACTGAGAACTTCATTTAATGTCAATTTACAAAATTCAAACCGAGGTATGTAGAATGGTTGGAGCCATAAAATTTTCATTGTATCGCTGTCCTCTTTCTCTCCATACCAATATTTAGCCATCAGACATGTATAAAAGAAATCTCCAATCGTTGGTGAAAAAACAATTCCTCCAATTTTGAAACTTCTAATGGCTGAGTTCTCAAGCCCACCAGTATCTTTTGCTCTCAAGTTACATGCATGTAACCCTCTTCTGACAGTTTGACAAGAATTTACTCTTCCAATAGCTTGCCTCAAGAAGCTGTTAATTCTTGAAGCCGTGGATGTTTGGTTTCTTCTTGCAACAAGGACTATCAAATGGTCTTGGACAACTTGTGGCTCGTTATAATCCTCCCCATGAGTGTATGCTGTAGATCCAGTTGCTGATTTCATGCTCCACTTAAGACACAATCAGCTTTCTAGGGATTTCTTCTTGGACAAATCTTCACATATCCTACGCACTAATTGCTGCACTGCTTCTAAATAAGGCATAATGTAAATGTGAAATGGATTTATTGCTAACAATAACAGAAATAAAACTCATACAAGTACTTCTGTATGACTAAAACATTATCATTTGGGAACCACATTCCTTCATTTGCTTGCCAAAGAGATAACAACACAGAGAAAAATAAATAAAAACATGCCAAAAATATTTGTAACTACAAATTTCAGGGCAATTTTCCACATCAATTATTAAGCAGTGTAGAAATTCAATAATAAATAACCAATTATCACCCAATTTTATTTTCTGCAATGCATCATTTTTGATCATTTAGAATGTACCATAAGAGAAGTTATATTGTTAATACTTAATAAATAATAATATTGATACTTTCAGAATTTTTATTAATTTATTAAATAAGTACCTAATGCTAAGGTTTATTATTTTACATATATCCTGTTATCTAACCTTTAAAGCTAGATCTCGTCTAACATACAGCTTAAACACCAAAAAACAATTTTTAATGAGTGCACAGACTGAGTTTCTTTTAACCTGGATCTACATGTGGCTTTGTCAGCCTGCTAAAATTTATAAAATTAAAAAAATCTACTACAACATTATAGTGCTGAATGTTTGCCTTGCCCTATCTCAAAAATAATAAACACATTACTTTTGAGAATAAATTGATATTGACCTAAAACTGTATTATACTATACAGCATTTAATTTTTATAGTACACCATTGGATTCTTAGCACTTATAGTGTGAATTATATTTAGTAATATTTCAATGTCTTCAACACAAGTCACTGCATTGGGGGAACCCAGTAAAATTGCAGGTCTATTTTCAATGATAACCTCAAAAAACTCACTTTTAGCATTAAAACTAACAGTTCGTTCCAGGACACACTTATTTGTAAAGATTATCGATGCAATTTTATTACTTTTCACTACCACCTTTATTTTCCATGTTGGTGATGGAAGCTTCATGTTTTTAATATCCTTGACCAAAGTATCAAACGAGTACCTCAATTTTCCATCTTCGGGGTGTCTTAATGGGTTCATTTTTAAAAAATAAGTTGGTTCTGAAGGAACATATTTAATTATAAATTGTGGCTTAATCGGTTTCAATTGATCAGATAATTGATAGGATTGCTGGAATTGCTTTATTGGGGGCGCCCATGCAGCCATGTTTTTATCACCCGATTTTACTTTTATATTTTTTTCTTTTATATTTAGATTCTTGTCCTGGCGAATAATTTGGGGCTTCTTAAGTTTTTGATAAACTTTTTGTTCCGTAACTGATTTTTTATTTTTGTCACCACTTCTAGTAGCAAGATTTGTGAGGCTTCTAGTACTGATTCTTACCCCAGTTAGGCTTTGTATATTAAGTTGTTTCTTTTTCAGTTTACGACCAAATCGAGATACGACCACATTGTTCTTCTTTCTTTTCCTTTCTGTTTTCTGTGTTCTAAATCGGAAAGCTACTTGCCTTGATGATAGATCTAAAAATATTACAAAATTAAAAAAAATTAAGATGTATATTTTAGAAAATTTGATTAAAACAGTAACCAGCACACAATTTTGGGGTCGATTACTTCTGTTCTAAGAAACAATTTATTGAAAAAAAAGATCGGTAAATTGGCTTTTACAAGAACTTTTCTCATTATGAATTCAACTTTGTGAAAGTGAAGTATTTCCACATGTAAATATTTAGTAATATGTACATATAAAAATTATGTTCTTTCATTTTCCTTGATAAAAGGAAGTATACATTATGCGGGAACATCTGGGTAATTGAGAATATCTGATCTACAAAATAATTTAACTGGATTTCCCTCGCAATCGAAACTGGCTACATTTGGGAAAGTTAATGATAAGAAAATTGGTAGATACTACTAAATAACTATGGGCGGAAGGAAGCAAGAATTCATTATGAGGAAAGTTTTAGGTCAAACTGATTTACAAGTTTTATCAATATAAAAACTAAACGTCTAATTTAGAATAAGAAAAACTAAATGAAAATGGCAGTAAAAAAACAAAAACACACAATAGATCTATTTCGTTGATAAAGCTAACGAACTAAATTTCGTGAACTCAGGTTATAAAAAAATAATTATTTTTTACCATTATTTTATTCAACAATTAAATAATTTGCTAAGTATACATATTTCACACTGATTTTTTTATTTTGCATGTTTAGTGTCCCAGGAGTTTTTGACGATTGGAATCTAAACGGAGTGGCACTGAGTAACCCCATGTCATGCATATGATCAACAAGACCTTTTTTAACAAATTTTTCAATTAGTTTAGATCATGTGAAAATTAACTAAAGTTTGAAGGGTGTTCAAGAACCTTAAAAAAACGGTGCAACTCTAGTCCTTTTCAGACACTAAGGAAAGCTTCCCGTTCAGACAAGTACATTAATGGCTCCCACTAGAGCATGAAGCACTGTAACTGGTAACTCCAGAACATTGTATTTTTCAGTTCAAAAATTTGTTGGGTAAAGAAGAAACAAATTATGGATAGAAATGTTTTGAAAATATTCTAGGGCATTCTTCTCTCCCAAAATAAATAAATAAGTGTTTTATTTAGAGACCAGCCATTTTTAGTTACATATAATTATGTTACACATTGAACAAGTATAAAATATACCAAAATAAGGACAAAAGTATATATATAAATATAATAAAATATAAGAAATATTAAAGCAAAATGAACCATTACAGCATTACACAGACAAATTTGTGTAAAAAAATATTTCCGTAATTTATTTTTAAAACTATTTAAACTTATTTTAAAAATTTCTAAATTATTACACTCATTATTAGCTAAATTGTGTCTAGTAAAAAAAGATACCTTATTTCATAATTAGTTCCATGAAATTAGATATTTCTTAACAAATAAGGACAATCAACCAAGGAATTAATTATCTTATGGAGAAACAGAGATCCATAAAAGATATATGCTTTACAACAGGTGGAATTTTCAAAAGCTTTATAAGGTCAATATAGTTTGCAACCTTCAATGAAAAAGAAAGACCAGTTACAGGTACAAATCTAAGAAACTGGGGTTGAACTCTTTCAATCTGCATACTGTTCATCTTATAATAGGCCCACCAAACTTAACATCCATATACCAATCTGGATCTACATAGAAACAATATAACAAACATATAACATTCTGAAGCAGTTTAAATCATTAAAATTTGTAATGACTAAAACCTAATATTTTAATTGCCCTTTAGTCATATAGTTTATGTGATTGTTGAATGTAAGCTCTCTATAAAGTCAAAAACTCCAAAATATTTTATAAAATTATCTTTTCTAAAACACTATTAACAATACTGTAGTCAAATTCAATAATCACATTCTTAAGGAAAAATTTTATTACTTTACATTTTGCAACACTGAATTTCATACAATTCGATTCACACCATTCAAAACATTCACTGTAAGATTATATATTTTTAGAGATTTTCAAATCATCAGCATACAAAAGAACATTAGAATATCTGACAAAGAAACAACAATAATGGAGATAAGTGAGCCCCCTGTGTAACCCCCAGATTCAACTGAATTTACTACGATTTTTAGTCTGAAGTTGATTACTTAAGTAATCCCCAAACCAACCAAGCAAGCAATAGTCCAAAAACACCTGAACCTTCAAGCTTTTTTAAATACCTTCCTTTTTTTTTGTTCTTCGATTCATTTATTCGAGTAGAAAAATAATTCTGTCTTGCTCTTTTAATAGTTTTCTTTTTAACTAATTTAAGGGAACAAGCTTTATCAAATATTTTTGCTAAAGGTAGATGAAATGTTCGAAGCGATATTGTTCCAGTTTTCTCCATTGCACAGTTAAAAGAACCTACCATAATTGCACTTCGTAAAAAGCCTACCACACTTTTTTTAAAGCTTAGGTCTGCTTAGATTTTTATATGCATTGCTCTCTACAGCTTCACAGTCTGAATCATCATCATCAGGAGCAATATTGTCAACAGCAAAAGCTGTGGGAGCAGATTAAAATATAATTTATATGATAAATGCTATAAAATAAAAATAATTTTATTTTTATATACGAGTGGGTTTCCTTAATGCATGTTTAAATCAAAACATGCCAACCGAATAGCACTTGAAAGTACATTGGATTGATTTTTGTAGAGAAAATTAATGCTAAAATCGGCAATATATGAGCTGTTGAGTGCAAAAGTGGTCTAAGTCATTTTTGTCTCATTTTTATTAAACACCAAAAATCAAAAACGTCAAATAGATAGCACTAATGTTGTGAACCAACAAACTGAACGACGTTTACAGTTTGTGCATTAGTGGTGTAAGTCACAAAATGTAGCCTGTAGTTTTACACGTTTTTTCTAAAATTTAAGAACAAATTGACTTTTGTGGAAGTTTAAATTGTTTTGTTGTTTGAGTTTAAGTTTGAGGACCAAGTATTTCAATATGCTAATATTAAAATAGAGACTGATAATTGTAAAATAATAATATGTTTGTATCGCGCACCTAACGCACCATTAGAAAACTTCTTTTTTAAATTGAAACAAGTATTAGTAAGTATTTTTAGAGAAAACTGCATTATTTTTATAGCAGGTGATTTTAATAATATCAAGGAAAACAGTATAGAAGTTCTATTGACTTTCTGTCTTTATGTAAGTCATTGGAGAGACTCATGCAGGGGAAAATTTAAAGAACTGGGTATTTTACCCTCCCAACGAAAATAAGTAAATTTCTGGGTTTTTAAAGTTCTCTTTAGTTTCTAAAATCATTATATCTCTATTACCTTTAGTAAAATTTAAGTATTATACTCTTGTAAATTTTGTAAGCTTCAGATTACTTCTTACAGTTTGATTTTGGTATATTTTTAAAAATTAGCTACCTACTTATTAACTATAAAATTTGTATTATATAGATCCCTTGTAAATTTAAATTTCAGAATAAATTTAAATTTATCATTTTAGTAAAAACTTAATACTTAGTTAAACATAACTTTAAGTATTGCAATAATTCACTCTTAATTGAGTCTAAACTTCTTCTAGGCCTCTTTGGCAAATTTTTTTTAAGCCTCTGGCATATTTCAAGTATATTCTCAATATTAATATGTAAACTTAATAATTGACCTTTACATTTATTTTAAGTGATAATTTCTCTCTTTAAACTATTAGGAATTAATACTTAAATTTTAGTATAAGATCACAAGACTTGTTATACTTAGTATCTTATTTTGTTATCTTGCAATTGAATAATGAGCTTGATTAATTACATAAAAGGCAAATGGTATAAGTCATTTTTTATGTTGCTTGGTAGTCAATATTTAACTATTTTTTGAGTTAAAGAACTGAACTAATTAATTTAAATTCTCTTATATACCTAAAATTTCAGTAATTACTGTAGTACATATACACTATTTTTTTATCTCTAAAGAACAAGATATATTTCAATATTATACAAAGTAAATAGAATTTCTCTAGTGGGTGATTTGATAAATGTTGCTCATTAACTGATTACAGTATTTCAGTATTTCAGTATTTCAGTATTGATTAGTGTTCTTATATTGAGATTTCTATATGGGTAATTTTATTAGCGGGCTTTTCAGTTATTGATTATCAATCGCACAGTGCCACTTATTCTTAAATTTGACTACCTACTTAAAATATATTTTCCTTTTTCTATACAGATTTTAAAATATTAAGGTTTAAATATAAAATTTTAGAATGCCTTGACATATTGGCGACTGGCTTATCAACTAATAGAAATTGTAGTTCCTATATTAAGACTTCTATATATGGCTGATTTATTTGTGAGCTTACAGGTACTTGATCGTCAATCGCACAGTATTATTTTGAAATTTGTTTAAGTATTTTTCTTATCTTGTCTTTTGTTTTCAAAAATCACTCATTTATCATAATATTTGTAGCTTAATAACAGATAGGTATACTGGTGCTATTATTTGTTTTCCTATATTGTTAAATGTTCCTGCAGGTTCCAAATTTTAGTGGCATGGCAAATCTTGGTCTTGATAAAATTTTGATTTTAATTACTTTAATTACAGTTCTCATATCTCAATTTTATTTAAAAGTACTTATATAGTCAAAAGCAGTGTTATCATGTAATCAGACTGTATCAAGCAGTGCTGAGAATGATTTTTTAGAACGGCTGAAAAACCTACTAACACCACAAAATCAAAAAGGGCCACAGATAAACCTTCAAGCAAATTTCTCACAAATGGTCGAAAACCAATTGTGATTAAGGACATGCAGCAGCTGATAATTTTCCATTTAAATATTCAATCTTTGCAACGTAAAACTAGAGATCTGGAAACTTTTTTGCTCTCCAGCAAGCAATATGATATTGTAACTTTGAGTGAACACTGACTAAAACAGGAAGAAATGGAACATACCATTCTACAAGGTTACTACTTGGCCACCTACTTCTCCAGAAAACAAAAAATACATGGAGGAACTGCGATTTTCATTAGGAACAGGATAGTATCTGACAAGAAGAGGGATATCAATGAGTTGTCATCTGAGCAACATTGTGAACTGTCAGCTGTGCATCTTCGAGACTCGCACATTAGTGTAGTGACTGTGTATAGATCACCAAATGGAGACTTCCATACATTTATGAAAATAATAACTAGTGTGTTTCAGAAGCTAAGTGAGAAGCCTTGTAAGGCAATTATTATTGGTGATTTCAACATTAAGTTTTTTTCCCGAGAAAGAACCTTCTTGGATTTTTGTTGCTTGGCACTTTCATTTGGCTTCAGAATAGCACTCTCTGAAAAAACCAGACTAAACAACTGTATAGATAATATTTTAATTAACAGGGAAGACGATTTTACAACTCAGGCACGGAACTTGTCTTTGTCGGATCATAACTCTATTGAGATTAATGTAAGATATAACAATGACAATAAATTAAATAGAATTGTTTATAGGCCAACCTCTGAAATGGGTCTGCTGTCTCTGTTTGGCTTAGTTCAGGGAATGAGTTTTGATTTTATTTCCGACACCATGATTCAGTTAGATGACAGAAGTGAGCTATTTATTCAGTTATTGGCTGATGCTTTATTTTTTCTCAGCGAAACTTCATAAACATCATTGACTCAGTAAAGTTTCTTGGAGTTGATCTTGATGCAATGTCAACATGGGAGTACCATCTTCAGTCCTTGTTAGGCAGGCTGTCAAGTGCAGTTTACTGTTTGCGTAACCTATGTAAAGTTGTTGACTTGCAGACTACTTTGACTGCATACCATAGCCTATTCCACAGTAGAATGTGCTATGCCATTTTGGCATGGGGTCACTCGGTACACGCAGACTAACCTTTTGGTGTGCAAAGAAGAGCAGTCAGAGTGGTTGCTGGTCTCGGCTATAGAGAAGATGTTAGAACAACTTTTAGGGAGTTAAATATACTTACATTACCATGCGTTTATATTTACAAGTGTCTACTGAATGTTAAGGACAATATAATCTCTTACCAGCTACAAAGACAAGTGCACAATTACAATACGAGATCTTATAATAACATAGCAATAGATTATACTAGAATTTATAGAAGCAGGTATTCATTTAACTATTATGGTCCTAAATTTTATAATAATTTACCAGACGAGGTTAGATCTCTAAATGGAAACCAGTATAAAAATAAAATAAAAAAATTATTACTGGAAAACTCATTTTATACATTTGACGAATACTTAAACCATACATTTTAAGTTGTTTGTTTTGTAGGGACTACTGATTACATAATACGGTGTTTCTGTGGATAATGTTAAGGTTTGTGTGTGATCGACATTTGGTTTTACTTTTAATTTTGCAATGGCGTTTTTACAATATCCTATCTACAACTTAATGTTAGTATTGTTCTTAGTGTAGTTACTGTAGTTTTATTGTAATTTTTATTTCACGATTCTGGGCATCCAGCCCTCCTTCTTTTTTGACTTATGTAAAAATTTATTTTGAAAACATGAATAAAGTATTATTATTATTATTATCATGCGGGTCATACGATTTATCAACGTCAAACTTTTTAAGTTCGTTTTTCTTTTATTACATGTAATCATATCCTCCACATAAAATCCGGAAGATGAATTAGATAGACCTATGATATTTACATATAAAAAAAGAGGAAGAAAGTCATTGACAAAATGAGTAATAGAAAACAATTTTTGGGTTTTTTGCATCCACAAGTGAAAAAATGGTATTAAATCTAATAAAATATTACGAAAATGAAAATTCAACAGCCAATATCCAGGAGACAGTAGCAAAAGCTCTGCGAATCGGTATAAGGACTGTGCAGAAAATTGTGCATGAATATATATATATATATATATATATATATATATATATATATATATATATTGAAGAAATCGGATAAGTAGTTTTTTAGCTACGCCGCGAACAGACAGACTGACGGACAGACATACCTACAGACAGATGGAACTGAGAAAACATGTTTTCCGGCATCTAGGGACCCTTAAATGTAAAGATCTGAAAAAACCTCACGAGGGAAGTAATAACTAATTATCTTGTGTTTTTAACAAAAGTGTATAATATTTTTGCAAAATAATTTTTTTTTGTTATCACAATACAAGAAAAAAACAAGTTTTCTTTGCACAGGGGTGACCCGCATTTAAATAAATGACACTGTATAAGTGGTTAAAGTTTTAGGTCAAGCAGAACTCATAATTTTTGAAGATTGATAAAAAAATCTCACTTTCATTAAGTGGCTGTATAAACAGAACATATCCTGATTGTTCCACTGATTCGAACTGCCTTCCGACTTTATTAAGGCGCTTGCCATTTTGTGTATTTTTGTTTTTACCAACCAAAAAATTTTAACCAAATACATATTTAGCGAATTTTCTTATTTACTCCCTCGGCATTTAATATATAAAATAATATTAAGTGGCTATCTTAATAATATTGCGTAATATAATAAAAAAAAACTATTTTCTTTCTCCCTGTATATTTGTAAATAGACCATCGAGATTTAATAGCTCAATAAAAGAATCACACAATATTTTGGTATTCACTGTGTTTTCTGCTTTGATTCATAATGTTGGTGACCTTTGGACCCGCACGATAAGACCGCATTCGACTATATTCATAATTACCTATTGCTTTAGGACATATATCAAAGTAACTGTTTTTCTTATATAGTCGCTTACTGTGTTCCAGGTTTATGAATTATTGGTAATATTTATAGTTTACGTATCTCACTTTTAATTATTAAGTCACTTTTGATTATTACGACTGGTAAATGCATAGTTACTGTCATTTTTATCTTTTATATATTGAATTATACATTATTAGGTTGACTTTAAATTAAATTTCTTTAAAATGCTACACTTGAAATATCACATTCACTACCAAGTGTTCTAATTTTTATCTTCTGATGTACCTTTTATTACATCTGCCACTGTAAAGCAGATTTTATTTATGCTTACCTACTTCTGCAAATGTAAGGCAGATTTGATTGTGTCTTTTTGAGACATTTTTGTTTAAAATAAGAATTTAAAATAAATTCTTGAAGTAAATTTCTTTTGCTTTCCTTCTGTAGATATTTAGCGAGATTAAGTTTAGTACATAATATATATTATCGTACCTCTTATCTTTTAGTCACCTAGACCTGGCGCCTATTTTTAACAAAGCTGATATTTGACTGATATCGAACTCACACCCCTTGTGCCTCCACAATAGAATTATACTAAGTAGCTCGAGGGCAAACCCAAGAAATAGAATATCTGGATCTTGAACAACTTTTAAATTAAAAATTAAATAATAAAACAATAAATAATAATTTAAATTTCATTTCAGCTTAATTAAATATGATAAAAGATGAGCCTGGAATACTGTCTAATATTTTGTGAACAGATGAAGCTACATTTAATACCAATGGATAGTAATGGATGCAAGAGGTCCAGGGTAGGTGGAACATTTATATCTGATGTGGTGTAATAGGTGGAAGAATAATTGGACATAAGTTTCACTACAGGCAATAGGTGCACAAATTGTTGGCAGTATTTAAGCAATAGCAGGCAGTAACAAATATTGCTAAGCACTACTCGGTAGTAGCCACAGTAAATAAGCAGTAGAAAGCAGTAACAGGCAGTACAAAGCAGTAATAGGCAGTAATCAGGCAGCACAGCGAAAATGTGCTCAGTACAAGAAAATCTTGAATAATATTGCCCAAAAGATCAGAATTCTCTTGGAGAAACCTGACTAGCGAGACAAGCTGACAACTGTCATGTGAACTTTTAATCATTTTAGCACTTAAAAGGAGATAGTGCGGGCAGTCATTATTAATTTGGTTTATACACAGAACACAAAGTGGAGTTGTTTTATGTTTTTAAAAAACAGTGATTGTTCTATACTAATTAATAGGTAAGTAGGTAAAAAAAATTAATATTTTGATATTTACAAATAAGGCAAATTGCTTCTTTGTGAATATTTTAGCAGCATTTATAATGTGATATATAATATTATAACTTTTAAATCTTAAAACAGACACAGAATCAACTTTCAATAATCCTATAATCAAGTAACATAAAAATAAAACCTCAAAACACTTCTAACAATCTTCTCTATAACAACTAATCAAGAAACCAAACAGAATGGTAGAAATGAATGCTGTCAAAGGTTATGGTTAACCATATAAAATTTGACCCAATTAACCAAGAAAATAGCATTTGCAATAACCAATGACCGGTTAACAAAAGTTCCTCTTATAAATAGTTCAAAATTCTGTTATTCATCATTGAAATTTCAGATCAAAATACAAGAGTTCTAACCACACTACATCACAACTTGTTACGTTCTGGACGCGCGTTTCGCTAACCAAGTTAGCATCATCAGCAGTTTATATCATCTGCTGTTGATGCTAACTTGGTTAGCGAAACGCGTGTCCCGAACGTAACAATTTGTGGTGTAGTGTGGTTAGAACTCTTGTCTTTTGATCTATCGGCCACCACAGGTTCCAGTGTTAGGACATTGAAATTTCAAACAAATATATAGATTATTTCAATATGTCTTTCCCCATGTTATATTCTGAAAAAACTTGGATCACTGAGGCTCTATTTATTGATTGTCTATTAATTTTTATAAGTAATCATAATTAACATTAACATTCTTTGGAAGAAACTGCATAAAAATTTGAGACCAATAACATAACAATATTCACAATATATTCTCTTATTCAGCATTGAAATTGCAAACAATTATAGAGATTATTTCAATATGTCACTCCCATGTTTGGTTCAGAAGAAACTTAATTACCGAGGTGCTACTTATTGATTTCCCATAAATTTTTATAAGAAATCATAATTAACACTATCTTTGGAAGAAACTGCATAAAAAACAGATTTTTCATAATTAAAAATAAGACCATTATCATAACAATATTCACCGAACCTGGTGAAATGTGATTACTTACATCTAGTAAATGATTTAAATTTGCACTGGCAACAGTATATTTGCATCGGTGTATAAAATATTATGACCCACACCACCACAGCAATTCTCAACATCATTAATAAAAATGATGAAAAAAAGAGGTCCAAGTATCAACCCCTGTGGTACTTCCAGGTCGCTCTGTCCTGCCTGTGAACTCACTGCACCCAATAATCATTACTGCCTGTTCTTGGCCAAAAAGATATGAAGCAACACAATCATGTGCAACTCCTAGTACATCATTCACATACAACTTACTAAGAAGTTTGTGGTTTATGGTGTCAAAAGCTCAACAAAGATCATAGAAGAGTACAACAGTAGATCCCTTACCATTCAGTGAATCGTAGATAAACTCTAGAGAGCCAGAAATTTCTATGCTGGTTGAATTATTTTGTTGAAAACCATGTTGACATTTTGTTAAGAAAATATTGACTTCCAGAAAGTGTATCTTTCAGAAAAAAAAGTTTGAATATTTTTGAAATTTGACTTTGCACACAGACAAACCTATAATTTGACTTTGCACACAGACAAACCTATAATTTGAGACATCAGATGTTGAACCTTTATTTGTAAACACAATTAGATCTCTTTAAGAGCTTTGGAAATTATTCACATCAAAAATATTTATTAATGCAACCTTTACCATCCAGTGATTGGACTAAAGTATAAAATTAAATATGTTAATCCAATTACAATTAAATATCGGAATACATTTAAACCGCTTTAAGAGCTATAGAAATTCTCCAATTTTGAAAGATTCACTAATGAGACCCCTACCATCCACTGATTAAACTAAAGTATAAAATTAAATATGTTAGTCCTATACAAAATTAATTAATTGTCAGCTTCATCAAGCAAATCTCTACAATCTAAATCTTTTTTAAAAGCAGTCCGACTGGTCTTTCTTATCATCTGAACATGACGTAAACAAAATGGTTATACCCTGAGATTTCTATTTTCAGGGAATCGATAGTTATATCCCTAAAAAAATTATTGTTAACTATAAATATCCAAAATGGTTTGAACATTTCTTACTGGCAAAAGAACTGCCTATAGAATATATTTAGAATATAAATTACTGATTCAACATGGCATATGCAATCATCAACCAAATTGTACTTCAAATATTTTGACAATTTGTAATAATGGTACCTACTAGTCTTAGAAAGTATTTATTTCACTTTATGAACATATTTAACATAGAAAATTGTTTTTGGTGCACTGATATATTATGTTCCTTACTGAAATTGATTTATAAAGGTTAGTAAAGTTCTTTTATACTACAAAATAAAATTCTAAGATTTAGTGTGTCCAATTTAGAAACCAATTTTCACAATAAGTTGAAGGACTGCACTTCGAACCAAATCATTGATATAATAATTGTATTAAAACCTATATATAGGTAATAACAATTTTTCCAAAAGTATGTAATTTTTGAATAAAAAAATTTTCATTCAGCTGTGTTATTTTTGGTTTGAGTTAAGAGTTAGCAACACTGCAGCTAATAGCTATCGGATAGCTGCTCTCCTGTACTGTACCTGTACTTCATTCAACACCAAGTTGTTGACAAGAAAAGTTGTCAAATAATACTATTATATTTTACAGTGTTTGAATGATTAAAAAAGAACTTATGACTTACTTTTCAAATCAACTCTTGGCAAAGGAATCCTTAAGATCTGACGGTTTAAGCTGAACTCCTCTAATTGTACATTGCAGGCAGAATATTTGCCAAACTGTTTCAGCACCAGATGAGTTCGAGCATTTTTTGGACCTGCTGCAACTGCAATTTTTTCGGATTTAATGCTGTGGTGGGAACAGTTTAAAAACTTTAAAAATTCCTCTTTAGTAAGTCTGGTTACATCCTCCTGGAACATAAAAATATAACCTTATTTTAGGGATCCAGTGGGGCCACCATTAAAGAAAAACGATTATGTACTCACCATAGCAATAATTACTATTTATCCATAACAAACAAGCAATAAAAACTTTAGAACATAAAAGGGTTCAAAATTTTCTACAATTCTATAAATATAACGTTAACAAAACCGAAAAACAGTTCACAAATCAACAATTACCTCAAAATAAGTAAGCGAACGCGCGTCCTTTTTAGTATATTTCTTTTCCGACAGGGTGCGCACAGACCACCGACTTGTGCGATGTCAAATGTCAATGTTAAATCGCTGTCTGTCACTTTTTTCGACAATTCAGATTTGTGATATTTCCTACCAATCAGTTTTACTAGGTATCGTTAAGAGGGCGCTACACTACTTTCTTAAGGAAACCTATACTTTTAATATTATACTATTTATATCTGTACTTTCAATTTTAGATAATATCCATTAGATGTCTATCTCCTAGAAGAATCTTTATTTCAGTGGTTTCAGCTTTCAGCATAGGAGTTTCAGTTTTCCGTCGGTGGTTTATCGTAAGGTGTCGATACTTCAAGAAGAAAGATAAATGTCATCGAAATTTTTGTGTATCAACTATGAAAAATAATCGTTGGGGCATAGGTGAGTAACTTTGCAAGCAAAAAAGGCTCGACATATGTGTTAAGACTTTATATGCCGTAAAACAAAAAGTTTAGATTTGTTCTCGTATTGATTGCCTGATTTTTACGAGCTATTTTTATTGAATGTAAACACTGTAACTTACTAGGCGTAAATAATATAGTAGGTAACTAAAGCTTAAAGTGGGTATTTTCTTTATCGTAAACATAAAACATTAAAACATAGGTATAGGTACATACTACAATTTTCAGTGTTTCACAAGAATTGTTTTGTTTGTGGCTTTTAAATAAAACATTAACTCGCCCATTAAATAATCAACCATAATAATTTCATTCAAAGTGCATATAAGTATTAAACTTATTTAGTTTATTGTTTTAGTTTTAATTATTATAAACATTTTTTGAAGACAGTTTTATAAACATATTTTATAAAATATATATAAAACTTAATTTGTAAAATATCTGCCTACCTATATACCCAGAGAGAGATTTCCACGGTCTTGAGCGTTGCAAATTGCATTTTTTAATGGCTTTTGATTTTGCGGTTTTAGGTACCATTATGTAATAATTTCAGAAATTCAAAACTAGGTTTAGGTATACTTTTAGAAAGGTACCTAATTCTTCTGTTGTATACCTAGTTTTTTCATATTTAGACAAAAAAATTAATACTTCTATATTAACCGAGGCGACTTCAACGCTTTCGTCTCCTGGGTTATTTAAAAATTTAAGATAATGTTCCTGGTATGTTCATATTCAGGGATAACCTACAAAAATTTTTTTTTCCAGAAAAAGCACTTGTTTTTCGTGTACCGTAATTTCCCTTATTAGTGTTCCTAAACGCAGTAGCGAATCAATTTCCCTCCTTTTTTGTTCAGCTTAGGTTTATATTTTTCTTAATGAAGTGCCATGTCCCGGTATCCTTTTAAGTGGCTTAACATAAAGTTTATATTCTGTTATTTTTGCGGTGACCGTTTCTAAGTCGCTTGTATCATTCCCGTTATGAACCACCCCTGCCCTTCCTAAAACTGCAACTATGGTCCGATTCATAGATTAAGTGCACAGGAAGATACATAACACCTATAGCAAATGCATTGAGTGTTGTAACTCAAGTAGAAATTCAACTTGCAAAACCTGAAACATAGGCGGCGCAAAATTTCAAGATTATTTCTTTGGGTTTTTCTATGTAGTATTCGATAAGCAGTACCATTACAACATTTAAGCATACAGAGTATTCATTTAAAACAGCAATTATGGAATGCAGGTCTGTTAAAAAATCGCTAAAATAGGTACAGCAATAATATCTAAAAGGGGGACAGGGGGCATATTTTACAAGAAGTCTTAGATACGCTTCTTTACCCCTTAAAAATGTAAAGCGGGAAGGCGCACAGAGGTCATTTGTAAAAATCTAGGTGGAAATAAATCATATATGAGAATATCTCTGTGTAATGATTATACACCTCACTACTCGCATTGAAAATGATGAATGTATCCCTACTTTTTTTCTTCCCGCCAATGACGTATCCAGGTGGAGGAGGGGAGGGGGGGCAAAATGGGTTTGTTAAATATCTATATAAACATTATAAACCTCAAGTGGTGAATCTTTGATGGATTATAAGACTAAAACTTTAGGTAAATGTAGGTTCTGACTTGTATAATTTGCATGATACAGGGTGTTAAACCATTATCAAAAAAATCAATCACCATTATAATCAAAATACCCCATTCTGTTTTAAAATTCCTAACCACAAAAAAAGAATTTTATTTTTATTATGCTATTTGCTTTAATTTTATTGGAGCAACTATTACATAAAACAAGAAATAAAACATGTAACATAATTTAGTCTTTACCACAAATTATATTATTTTAACTCTGTGTAACTTTTCTTGCTCTAAAATACAAAGTGGACATAGAACCTATAAATCCATAAAAGCTTGGCAAATTTTTAAAGCAAGTGGATATAATTTATGAAAAATTGAATATTAGGTACAAAATGAAGTTATTAAAAATATAAACGTGTTAATTATATGTCTTAATTATTAATATTTGATGCAAACTATAACCACAAGCTCAAACTCAAGCTCCCAGTTATTCATCGTCATCATCCACATCATCCTCATCATCATCAACATCTCTTCCTTCTACATCATCATTATCTAAAGAATTTTTTGATAACTGAGGCTCTTTGAGCAATCTCAGCACATCTTTAACTAAAGGTTCTTTATTGGAACGAGCACCCACACATTTCGATAATGAAGAAATATAAGGATCAGAGGATACCAAAAGCCCACAAAACACATCTTTCATTGTTTTCTCTCTTGAAAACTTTCTCGAATGATGCTCGCGATATCTCGAAAATCCTTATTGCGGGATTCTAGGGCTCTCTGCGTTGAAGAATTAGAAATCACTCCAAACATTTTTCCATCTATCATAGTTAGTTTAAATGAATGATTAATAATTATTAGACCTTCTTCGACAAAACATTCAATGGGTTTAATATTTTTTATCTGGGTTTCAATATTTTCTATTTCTTTTTTTGATAGTTGTGGTGTTTCTTTCGCAAAAATTAATTTTATTGGTCTGCAGAATCTGGTAGATGATGGTCGAATATTTTGCCAGAATATACTATTATTCTCTGCAGTCATTTGCAGTGGAACGAGACATACGGAAAATAAACTGATTGAATCACTTCTTGAAAAAACATTTTCGTCACTTAATTGCTGCTTGTAGGTCGAGTGTCCAGCACTGCCATCACATCCCCATTTATACAGAAGATTGAATTTATTTGACAGATTTAACGGAAAAGTAGAAATAACAGTTTTTTGCGACTCAACAATTCTTTTAGCAGTATGATTGACCAGTTCTTGCAAATTTATTTCGGCGGATATTTCTGTGATTAAAATAGAATCTTCAGTTGGAAAACATTTTTTCTTAGCACTCAGAAGAATGTTGTAATTAGGGTAAATGTTGGCATGTCGGTACTTCGCTCCTTGCTGCATTAAAGTGTAGGATTTTTTTGTGAATCGCCCATCAACGTAAAGGGCAAGAGCTTCTTCTAGGGAATACTTAATAATAGGCTTATATTTTTTATTATTAATTGCTTTTTTAATTTTAGTAGCTCTCTCTGGTGAATGTTCTGACACTTCCTGGACTATTTTAGATGCATTTTTACGGCCTGACAACTCAAGACTTTTTTGAGTTGCAAATGATAGTTCCTCAGTAGAATAACTTTCCAACAATGGCATTATTCTCTGTTTTTTTCGTTTGTCGCCAAGGTTTGTGAAAGATTTAGAGGGTCTACCTTTACTTGGACCTGGTTCTTGTAGATCTTCTATGAAAAACTCTATAGATTCATTCAGCCAGTCTAGATGTCTATGTTCAAATACTGTCCGAGTGCGATTACTGTTTTTCCACATTTTAGCGACAGAACTATTAAAGGAATTCACCAATTTCTTTATTAAATTGTATCTAACATCCCGGGATTGGTCTATATTAAGCCTGTTCAAAACAAAATTCAATACGGAAGCGTTTTTGTCGTCCAGCGATAGTCTCTGAAAAAAAAAAATATTTCAAATCTTGGCAGTTCTTGGCAACAAAATCTAGCATGAGTCGAAAGGTAATAGACCAAATTAACGATAAAAAATATTGTTGGAACAAACATGCATAAACACCATGTTCTGCAGTATTTTAAAATATTTTTTTTGCGAAAAACACAAAAGATTTACAGCGACTTCGTTATATCGTTTATTTTACTGTACGTGCGTTCTTTAATAATATTGTTTTAAATAAAATAAGTACTTACCCTCTGATTTCGTACTGCACAATCACAATTTAAAAATTCTTTATAGGATTATCACAATGAACAAAGCAAATTCGCTAATAAAAGGTCACTGAACTGACATGTCACTCATATTAAATATTTTATGCACTTTTGTTTAAAGTCGTGGCCATAGTTGATAAGGTATAAAGTTAATTACGCAAAAAAAACGATTTCATGCAATGTTTTCTTTGAAATAAGGCTATTAGGGATATATTTTTCGATAAATATTTTCGTCATTTTTTTCCACCTAGAATTTCAAAAATGACTTCTGTGAGGCGGGTCAAGGGATACCTCGTTTGATAGGTTTTTAATTTCTATATAATTTGAGGGCTGTTGAAAATCTTTCAAACCAAAGTATCACTTGAACCTCTTTTCTGTTTAACACTTTTAACTGGGGGGGGAGGGCGTTTCCCCTATTTGAAAATAAAGAGTAATAAGTAAAATTTCGCAGAGCTATATGTTTACATGGTTAAAGTTTTCTCCTAATTTCTTAAAACCAGAACTAAACACCGGGTAGTTTTCATTTACTATATGAGCAAACGTATAATTGAGTAAGAAGTCACGTCCAGTAAGTTTTAAATATGTATAGGAAGAAAATTCACGAGCTTCTTGCACTACATTTTATTGCTAATTTTTTTTTAATTAATGCCGTCGTTTTGGTAGTTTTTTAAAATTTTAGACATATATACGAAACATACAAAACCAGACACAAACATTTTGTTTAAAAAATATTAATAATAAAATATAAACAAAACATATAACATTGAACATTTTTTACAACACTTATTTTGTAGTTAGAAAAAGAGAAAATAAAATCATCCAAAGGAGTGTAAATTGGTATCCAAATAAAAATAAGTACAAACTAAGAAACATACCTGAATTGAAAAATTAGCCAGAGTTGGGTACAGTTTTCATTAAAATCCATTAAAACACGCAGAACAAACAACTTTAAAATAGAATTGCACATTGTAAACATCAATATATCACTAAAACGAAGCCTTTTTATAAATTTTGTGTTGGCTAGCTCGCTTGTCAACTCAAGCTTGAAAGTCTATTTCAATTTTTTTTATTTATTGTAGCCCCGAGGAAGGTAGAAACCTAACTACCGAAACGTCGGCATTAATTGAAAAAATAATTAGCAATAAAAAGTAGTTCAAGAAGCTCATGAATTTTCTTCCTATATGTATTATGTATATTTAATTTTTTGATATTTACTTTTTTTTGAGAATTGTTTAAAAACTTTTGGAAAACTCTTTGTGATACACAGAAGAATTAAAATATTTATACATTATTTTTTTTAAATTTAGACGGGAGAAAATTAATAGATATATTGGCTAAAAGTAGTCTCTGCTTCGAATATTGAACGTTCAATATTCGAAGGTTCTCTCTTTTGGCAAGAAATAATCGAGGAAATAATGTATCTTTATATACTACGAATTATTTAATAAATAGGCGAGGAGAAAAGGTAAAAAAATAACACATTGCTTTTATATTATAGAAAATTCTTTTTAATTAAATCAATATGTATATTAAAAACAATGCTGTTCTACAACTAAAAATTATTGTACCACACAAAATAACCTATTTAATTGTGTAAACAAGCCAAAATATTAACCTACTACACCACAATCAAGCTAGATCTAATACTATATTCATCTAAAGTTTCACAAGCAGAATCAGTAATATAATAGTCACAAGATAAATTATCTCAATTAAAAATCACATTTCTTTTCTAAATATAAGAATTAAGAATTGTTAACCGCCATGTACTAATTACTAAAATGTTTAGTCCTTATTAGGCAGTAAACAGTATTTAATTCTCCTCAAAACCTCTAAACACTAAAAAACACATTAAAAGATGAAAAAACATCTCGTGAAAGGCGCTAATCGATATGACTGAAGTAAGTGGTTTTCAAACTGATCAGGAACACCTCGTTTATGCAAAGAATAAACAGAAAGTACTTTTTTTTGGGTTCTGGGTCGTTGGGGAGGAACCGATCTCTTAGTCACAGTTAATTGTTTTGTTTTGGTTGGCCATAGGCACGGATATGATTTACAAGCTACGATATATCATAAATTTTTTCGACCAATGCCGCGAACCTATTACGTGGATATAAAACCAGTGGCGCAGCCAGGGGCGCGGTGCTGGGCCCACCCAAGCCATATTAAAAACAACGGCTTTGTACTATTAAAAAAAACTTTCGGCAGTTGTTAATTAAAAGAATGCGATGGCACTGAAAAAATCGTCGATATCAATATATCATCCATCCATCCCTACGTCAACCACGCAATTTTTTTATTCTTAAACATCCTCACGAATCCCGCCGGTTGCCGAGTCTTGCTTTTAATGTTTTTTTGTTGGTACAGAAAAAAAACATGTTTTAAAAAGCGGATTGCGTTTAGGTTAGCAGCTCCGGTTAGGCCTTTTTTTGAGGCAATGTAAAAAAGTGTATCTATATAAAAAGTATCAGTTCAGTTTAGTTCTTTTTTATGGCGATGTCACTTGCTATGACAATTTGCCAGCTCTTCTCCTTTGGATCCAGGTCATCTGATTGTTAGATCATTCTGGTCCCATTTTTTGCTTATTATTGTACTTTCCTCTTTCTCGTTTTTTTTTATCCTCCAAGGAAGGTTAGTCTTTCACTCTCCACATTTCACCATGACACAAAACAATTATGACTGTGGATTTATACTATCAAACTACATATAATGCTGGTAGGTTTCATCTACCTGTTACTGTTAGTATATATTTCCAGTATATCCTGGGATGAGTAAAAATTTATTTGTTTTATCATGATGTATTTTAGTACTTATTATTATATATTCAAAATTTATAATTTAATACTATTTTTCTTTAAAAGGTGATCAGGGATTTCACTCTGGAGATATTTAAATTGTTTAAAACCGATATCATATTGCATGGGGTGTTCAACCCACTTTGTCTAAGATAATCGTACATATTTAGACCCGAATGCATTTATCAAATTCAAAAATTGCTTTATTGTCTCAAATACAGAGTATTTACTGACAAAGCTACTGAAAAGTAAAACTGGGAATACAAATAAATATAAACAAGTAAATATATAACTAAGCAAGTAAATATAAAACTAAATTTAATACACATAAAGGCAACAACAAAACATAGTCAAAAACAATCCAATATAAAAATGATTTTTTGATTAATTCCTTTCGAGGAATAGGCAGGTTAAGATAATGTGAATGCCGCGTATTATAATGTGAGGACAAATATAATTCATGCTTATATTTTTTATAAACAAGGGGCCGTCCCTTGAATCATGAATATTAACACTACACATATATCTTACTGCTCGTTTTTGTAGGACAAACACAGAATTAAATAGGTATTGTTAGCACGAACCCCAAAAGTAGATACCATGATGGGATTTCACTAGTGCAAAATAGGAATTCCTCGCTATAGCAATGTCTAAATTATTAGATATAACTCTCAGGGCATAACAGCCGGATGAAATCGGACACTCAAAGAAGACATGGTCAATGTTTTCGATTTGGTCAAGGTTTTCGATCTGTCCGCATTCGCGGAGTGGGGATTCTTTCACTTGAATACGATACAGATGTTCCGCAGTCATGCAGTGCCCTGTTCTCATTCTTATGTTCTCTCTCATTCTTATTATTGTATGTTATATTACGCTTATCTACATAAGTTATTGTTTCGAACCACGGTTTTCTGCGAATATTCCACTCATGTACAAATTTTCCCGTAAGACTGGTGGTGTTTTCGAAAAATTATAGCGGAAATACCACGTCGTCTAGGAAACATGGTGTTTCCACTTACCTGGTTAGGTGTGGTTACATACCTAACCAAAAAATGAAATCTTGACAATATGAAACCTGCTTTTGAGAGACGCTAGAGAGTCCCTAGAAACTGATTTTTTTTAAGTATCTTTCAAACATTTTTGAAAAGTTGTCAATATGAATAATCGCTTTGGGCTAGTTCAAGAAGAGGAAATTGATGAAAATATAATTGGAAGCGAACCAAGAAACACCATTAAATCCAAGAAGAGCATCTGGAGACAGTTTATGTCATTCTGCGATGAAAAAAACTATACGTTTGACCAAGATACTCCAGTATCCCAACTAGCAATGATTTTGAAAAGCTGGGCCTACAATATGCGAAAAATGAACGGAGAGGAATATAAAGAAGGCACGATAAAAATTATTTCGAATGTGACGGCGAAATTATTGATGGAAAGGTATTTCAATGAATACAAAATTAAAATAAATCCCTTCGAGCAGATTGAATTCAAATCGGCCCGAGACGCAAAAAATGCCAAAAGGAGACATTTGCAAGGTATTGAAGGCAAACGCAGAGAATCGGCCGTTTTTTTAACATACAATGAATTAAAAAATCTAATCTACATCAAATTTTGATGCCTTTCAAATTTTGATTCCTTCCGAAGATTAAGCAAAAATATGGATTGGACAAGGCTATATAGCTCTCTTGTTCCACTTAACCACTTTTGTGATCTTGTTAATAACATTTTTAATAAAAGTTTTCCAATCCAAAGAATTAAAATTAAACCTAAAAAGCCATGGATCACTAATGGCCTAAAAATATCATCAAAAAATTTAAAATCTTTGCATACCTTGAGAAAATATTCGACTGATCCACATTTTCATCATTACTTTAACACATATAGAAGAATCTATAGACAGGTTATAAAAAATGCCAAACAAAATTACTATAAAAATAGAATGGAGAAAGCACGCAATAAAACTAAAGAAAACTGGTCCATCATTAATGAACTCAGAGGCAATTTAACTGAGATTAAACATTATCCAATTGATGTTAATGTATTTAATCAATTTTATTGTACAGTAGCTGAAAAATTAACTAATAGCCTAAGACCTCAAATTAACCCACTATCTTACACTCAACATATTTCTGTTAGGGACTCCTTTTACCTTACTCTAACAGATCTACTTGAGGTTAAAAGAATTCTACAAGAAGTTAAGAACAAACATACTTACGGTATAGAGGGATTATCGGTCAAAATTCTTCAATGTTTGCCAGATGAGGCGCTCTCCTCCCTGGTATATGCAATTAATGACTGTTTTGAAACTGGAACTTTCCCAACAAATCTTAAAGTTTCCCTAGTAAAACCTCTATTTAAGCACGGAGATCCAAATGATCCAGCAAACTACCGGCCCATCTCACTTTTACCCTGCCTGTCTAAAATTATTGAGATACTGGTTAAAAAAAGAATGGTAACTTTTCTAACTAAACAGGGCATTTTAAGTAAATCTCAATTTGGTTTTCAAGAGCGAACAGGCACAAATGATGCATTGTTTTCCTTTCTGGAGGACCTTTATTTGAGGCTCAATGTGGGGGATGTAGCTGTTGCAGCGTTTTGTGATTTTAGCAAAGCGTTCGACTGCGTAAATCATGAGATACTGCTTGACAAGCTCTTTAATTATGGGTTTAGAGGTGTTGCTCTGCAGTGGTTTAAGTCTTTTCTGTCAGGTAGAAAACAGATTGTGGGGTCAATGGGCAGTTTATCTGATAGATGTTCCATAGACCACGGAGTTCCACAGGGTTCAGTACTTGGCTCTATTTTGTTTCTCCTCTACATAAACGACCTTGCATCTCTTGATATAGGTGGTCGCTTCACATGACCATATTTCAGCCTTAAGAAAGAAACTGGCTAGTGGGTGTTATGCTGTCAGGGTTATTGCAAATGAACTTGGTTCAGCAGCTGCAAAATTGGCATATTTCTCCCTTGTAGAAAGTCACATGCGTTATGGCATTGCTTTTTGGGGTTGTTGTAGTCAGTGTCTATTTCGTTCTGTATTTGTTTTACAAAAGAGAGCAGTTAGGTTTGTATGTCGTAGTGCCCCTAGAGAGACTTGTAGACCTTTATTTAAAAACTTAAAAATTTTGACTTGGAGTTGTCTTTTTATACTTGAGACAACTTGTTTAATTTATAAAAAGTTCGGAATACATCTTATTGACACTGCCTCTTCTAATAGACCTTATAATACTAGACAAAACTGCAACATTCCAATGCCAATTCCGCGAACTGAATTGACTAGGAACTCCATAGTATATTTAAGTATTAAGATCTTCAACCATCTACCAAATAATCTTAAAACAGCACGATCTCTAACATGCTTCAAAAAGTCAGTTGGATCACTTCTTAAAGACAAGGCATTTTATAATCTGAATGAATATTTTGAGTATTTTGAGTTCAACTGGGAGTAAAACTTAAGTTATCGATTTTTTTTTTTTGAGTCTGTTCTATTTTAATATTTTGACATAGTGTTATCTGTTATTTATCTTCTTTTGTTATTTTACTTATTTTATATTCTTTTTTCTTTATATATATATATTTTTTAATGTGTTCTTTTTTTTTGGAAAGTGTTTACTCATGATACTTCCATTAGCATTAGTCACAAATTGCTTTATTTTTTATCTATTTTTCTTTATATATATATATATATATATATATATTGTTTTATAGTATACTAAGCTTTGTCCACAAATACTATGTATTTACGATAATAAAGCATGTTTGAATTTGAATTTCAAGCTTGTGATGAATCAACTCCAGAGGGTTTACAAAAGAAGTGTTTTTTCCTGTTGTCCTATGAATTAGCCTGGAGAGGAGGAGAAGGTGCAAGAGAAGAAACAACTTTTTTCAAAGAAGAAACTGACAACTTCGGAGGAAAAACAGGTAGAATTCAATACAACCCTGTTTTTGCTAAAACATGTCAAGGTGGTGGCCGAAAACTCGCCGATTCGAAGTGGTTGGTGAGAAACGAGAGAAGTCCCAGCTTTTGCCCAGTAAGAATTTATAAAGAATTACAAGATAAAAGGAAAAGTATCTCCAACACTCGACTATTTTTGTCGCCAAACCCCATTGGAAAATTTCCGGAAAATGGTTCAAAAACAGTCCAGTAGGAGAAAACGAGATTTCAACTTGAACAAAAAAACAAGCACAGAAATCAGGCCTCAATACCACAAAAAAATTTACCAACCATTCCCTCAAAGCTACCGCCGTGTCCAAGCTGGCCAAAAGCGGAGTGTCGGAGCAAAACTTGATAAAAATTACAGGTCATTCGAATACGAAATCCCTATCAACTTCACACACAAATCACCACAAAAAAATTATTGAAGAAATAAGGGAACCTGGAAAAGAACCACCTCAACAGCACGTGCATCCAGCCCCTGTAGCAGCATCACCCAGCACATTTACAAGTAGTGGTCTTACGGCATCTTCTACGTCGTCGCAAAACAACAATGTGGTAAATAATTATCAGAACTGTACCTTTTATTATACAATCAATAATTAAAATTGAATATTTAGATTTATGTTAAGTACTTTTCAATATTTAGACAAATAATTTTATTAGTATATTATTATTCAATTTGTGTTCAATGTGTTACAAAATTCAAATTTCTGAACTTGAAATAGGTATGTATTTAATATTCAGTTAATAAAGCTTAGTTTCCCTGTATTTGATTCGTGGAATATTCCTCCTAAATACCATTCGTGCTTAAAAATTAACCAGATAATTTTCCACTCATGCGTGTTTTCTCTAAAAATTTCCTTCGTCCTCCGGACTCGGGAAATTATAAGAAAACACGCATTCGTGAAAAATTATCAGAAATTTTTAAGCACTCGTGGTATTATCTCCGAAAATATTTTTGAACCTGTGCGTAAAATTTAACTTTTTCTCTTCTGGTGGATTGCCAATAGTTCATAAATTCTTTTTTAATATTATTTGTACAAATGATGCTTATGTTTTCCTTGTTCAGCTGTAAGTCCCTGGGAATGTTAAGCATTATATTTATGTTTGTCAATTTATCCCCCGTTTCACTGCCAATGATGAACCATATCTCATATCCATGCTAATTGGATCAAAATACAAGAGTTCTAACCACACTACACCACAACTTGTTGCGTTCTGGACGCCCGTTTCGCTAACCAAGTTAGCATCATCAGCAGATGATATAAACTAAAGTAACTTATCCTAACCGAGACTATTTATAGGTAAATGTGATCAAACTTGGTTGCACCCGACTGCACCGTTGTCAAGTAAACAATAGAGCTAACTATAGGAAATAGGCCCTCTGTCTTTATTTAGTGCTTTCTTACCCCATTTAACTATTTCTATACTCTCAAAGGCATCCAATAATCTATTATTAGATACATTTTTAATCAACTTAAGATTATTTATTCCTATTTGGTGATTGTTTTCCCAAGCATGTTGGGCAACGCTTGACTTTTCTGTTCTTCCGTATCTTAAATGTGCCATGTGTTCTTTAAAACGAATGTTTATGGAACGTTTAGTTTATCCAATATATTTTAGTCGCAGTCATTACAGCTAATTTCATAGATGCCACTCCTCCTTCAAGTCGACTTTGTCTTTAAGGTTTCCTAGGAGATTTTTCAAACTGTTCTCCGTTTTGTAGGCTACTCTATAACTTACGTTTGAAATACTTTTTCTGAACCTCTCGTATATCTGGGACCATATGGGATTACTAAGAACTTATTGGGAGCCTCAGGTGCTTGAAGAGTAGTGGCATCTTTTAACATTTTCTTATGCTTATGTCTATTTACTAATTTATGTACAAAATCCGATTCATTTCATTGTTAAAACATTCTTTACTTAATGGAAAATTGACTAACCTGTGAGTTAAGAAATGAAATGGTGCCATTTTATGTTGACGGCAATGGAATGAGTCGGATGTTATATACCTATCAGTATTAGTAAATTTCCTATAAATATCAAATTCTAATTTATCGTTATTTCTAATAACTAACGTGTCGAGGAAAGGTTGAAACCACAAAAACAAATTTCTTCGGAAGTCGAGAACATTGTAGAAAACCTTTCTTCTCAGACCTTTGATAATAGAGAAATCGCTCTTTTGAATAAAGGTTTGAATTTTGCAGAGCCTCCGGTAAAAAAATAGTTTACCAACTATTATAGCGGATATCGAAAGTTCCATTCAATACGTGCTAGAGTCAACTAAGGGATTCATTAGAGAGGCTTGCAGAAATAAAATCTCAAAAAACGTTGTTAACAAGTCAAAATATGTTTCTCGTAAAAATACTGAAGTTATCCAGGGACCGAAGAAAAAAGAATGTTTTTATTTAAAAGCTGACAAAGGAAATAAGGTTGTTATACTAGACAAAACAGATTATCTTGAAAGAGTAGACAATTTGATTCGAACTGGTTCTTACGATTTAATTGAGAAAAACCCGTCATCAAAAATGATAACAGAAGTAAAAAATACCTTAAAACAGTCTAAAAACCTTGTGTCCGATAAACTAAAATTTAAACTAATACATAGTAACCGACAGTTATCTAAACTGTATTGCCTTCCCAAAATCCATAAACCTGGGAAGTCCATGAGACCTATTGTTTCAGCTGTTGGATCACCAACATACAATATTTCAAAATGGTTAATAGAAGAATTCAGCAATTAAATATCTCGTACGATAACTATGAGGTTACTAACTCGTTAGAATTCTTAGATAAAATTAAGAATGTTCACTTAAAAGAAGGTGAAATGTTAATATCTTTTGATGTAAGCTTATTGTTTCCTAGTGTACCCATACCACTAGCTTTAGAGTACCTAAAGGAACTACTTGAAATCAATAATTTCAAGAAAGAAATTATTGATGAATATTTGCTTCTCACAAAATTATGTATGAATCAAAATTTTTTTCAGTTCAACAATAAATATTATAAACAACTTGAGGGAACTGCGATGTGCAATTGCTTATCTCCATTCCTTGCAAATTTGTTTATGGGTAGATTAGAGACCCAATGCAAAAAAGAACTGAAGTATTTCCCAATGGTGTGGTATAGATACGTAGACGATATATTTGCTATTTTTGATGCTAAAACAGAAAATTTGGACACTTTCTTAGAAACATTAAACAATAAATATCCTTCCATTAATTTTGCGTACGAAAAGGAGAACAATGGGCAATTACCTTTTCTCGACACGTTAGTTATTAGAAATAGCGATAAATTAGAATTTGATATTTATAGGAAATTTACTAATACTGATAGGTATATAAGATCCAACTCTTTTCATTGCTGTCAACATAAAATGGCAGCATTGCATTTCTTAACTCACAGGTTAGTCAATTTTCCATTAAGTAAAGAACATTTTAACAATGAAATGAATCGGATTAAAAATATAGCTAAAAGTAATAGATATAATAATAATTTTGTACATAAATAAGTAAATAGACATAAGCATAAGAAAATGTTAAAAGATGTCACTACTCTTCAAGCACCCGAGGTTCCCAATAAGTTCATAGTAATCCCATATGATCTCAGATATACGAGAGGTCTAGAAAAAGTATTTTAAAATGGAGGTTTTAGAGTAGCCTACAAAACGGAGAACAGTTTGAAAAATCTCTTGGAAACCCTAAAGACAAAGTCGGCTTGAAGGAGAGGAGTGGCATCTATGAAATTAGCTGTAATGACTGCGATATAAAATATGTTGGGCAAACTAAACGCTCCATAAACATTCCTTTTAAAGAACACATGGCACATTTAAGATACGGAAGAACAGAAAAGTCAAGCGTTGCCCAACATGCTTTGGAAAACAATCACCAAATAGGAATAAATAATCTTAAGTTAATCAAAAATCTATCTAATAATAGATTATTAGATACCTTTGAGAGTATAGAAATAGTTAAATGTGGTAAGAAGGCACTAAATAAAGACAGAAGGCATATTCCCTATAGTCCCCTCTATTGTTTACTTGACAACGGTGCAGTCGGGTGCAACCAAGTGTGATCACATTTACCTATAAATAGTCTCGGTTAAGATAAGTTACTTTAGTTTATATCATCTGCTGTTGATGCTAACTTGGTTAGCGAAACGCGCGTCCAGAACGTAACAAGTTGTGGTGTAGTGTGGTTAGAACTCTTGTATTTTGGTCTATCTTCCACTACAGGTTCCACTGGGACTTAGCATGCTAATTGGATGTTCAATGCTGCCTCACAGCTCTCTAAGATCATTTTTTTGGTATATAGGGTGATATGGTTGTTATTTGAATCAAGGGTGATATGGTTGTTATTTAAATCAATGGAGGATTTGTTTAATTTTTGTATTGCACTTTTGGAGTCAGTAAAGATGATGAGCGATGTTTTTTATTAGGCATACTCTGATCCCTTCGTTGATTGCTACTATCTCTGCTGCACATATATTTACATTCCCTGTATCAATATTAAAACAAGGATTGTCAAACGAAAGACTCGGCAAGAGGCGGGACTCGTGCGGATGCTCAAGAACACAAAATGTGCGTCCGCCACGCGTAATCATTAGGATCTCGTTGGTCGTAGAGTAAATTTTTTGTTTTGTTTGTTTAGATAACTTTTTATATTTGGTATTTTTTTGTTTTAATAAAGGTAATTTAATAAAGAGTAGGATATTGATGCTTATTTTTCGGGGTTTTAGTTAAATTTGAAATTCATTTCTGTGTAATACTTGATTTTTGTGCAAAATTTTAAGTAAATTGGATAATTAATTTTATAGAAATGATTTTATAACCTTTCACTAGGCCTCCATCTTACCAAAATGATGAGGGTGATTTTTTTATGACAAACCACAGATCTATAATTAATAATAATATAATAATTTTTGTACTCTACAAGTTGGCACGCTCGACCTTTCATTTTAGCGGGCTTACCTTACGACAAAAAATAGTTCTTTAAAAGTGTTAGGATGCGACTATATAAATCTTACATTACTGGTTATGGATTAAAAAAACGGTAAATTTTCTTTACCCGGAACTTCCTTCGTTATAAATATCTTCTTTTATTAGGAATAATGAAGAGTGGCCCAATTTAGTTCAGTACAATAGTCATTCCACTTTTAAACATTTTTATTGGGTGCCACTTTTTTCCATCATATTGAATTCGTACCAATATTTTACTTGTTTCTACCTATGCCACATATGATTTTTGGGTATAATTAAAAATAAATTCAAGAAGTACTTTCATACACACCGCCGTTTTGTTACGTCATGTTGAATTCGTGTCAGCTTATCCCTATATCACATTTAATTTTTCTACAAAATTTAAAGTCAACTAAATAATTAAGTTGATTTTAAAAAAATATATTAGCCGCCATTTTGTTCCACCAACTTGAATTCGTGTCACAACTTTACCCGTTTATCGCTATCACACTTTGAGGCTGATTTTTTAAATATTTTATTAGGCCACCATTTTGTTTTGCTATATTATATTCATACCAAAATGTTACCAGTTCATTCCTAACGTTTTATTTTTGTGCAAAATTAGAGGAAAATGGATAATTTGTTTTTTAATAATAGTTTTTTTTAACGTTTCACTAGTCCGCCATCTTGTTCCGGCATATTGGATTTTTACCAAAATATTACCAGGTCATTCCCATATGACCTTTAATTTTTGCCTAAAATGGAAGCCAATCTGATGAGTAGCTTTTAAGCTATGTCACGAACTGACAGACCGGCAGAGAAACTGACAGACAGACTGACGGAATTGATGAAACATATTTTTTGGCACCTAGGGACGCTAAAACCTAAAAATATTTGAAACCCGAGAGAGTTATTTTTTTCACGCTTACAAATATTTTATTCGCCCGCCATTTTGTTCCGCCATCTTAAATTAGTAACACAAGTTTACTAGTTAATCTCTATACCACAATTAGTTTTTACGCTGAATTTTTAAATATTTTATTAAGCCGCTATTTTGTTCCGCCTTCGTGGATTAAAATTTTCAACAATTGATTTTCTTCTTTCCTTAATTTTTACAAGCAGTATTTTTTATCATTATATTAAGACCTATCAATTAAACAATTTAAAGTTTTCCCCTTTTTTCTTTTAATACATTCAAAGCAAAATAGGTTACAATAACAATTATGGCGAGATGATTTTAAATTCGTTTTTAAATCACCCCGGTAAGTGAACGTTTATTCGTTTTAATCGCTAGCGGTTTGCAAAAAGTAAAAGCACGGGCTGCGCAGCTTCATGCATTTCTCGGATTCGTCTGCGCGTTATTGTAAGCAAAACATAAAAGTTCCGACGGACTGTGCTCCTTCTTGTCTCGTTAATGTTAGGTGGTTCTGGTTAGTACTCGACACATGAATTGAGCACCATTGTTATATTGATTTTTCGATGACGTAATGGAGTTGATAATGATTAATTTATTTGATAATAACTTATAGATATTGTATAAATTGTAACATTACGAGAGTTTTAAGGTAAGTTCTGGGTACTTGGGTTTAAAAATAGTTAAAGCCCTTTTTTATCAAGAAAAGTGACACATATTAATGTAATATTTTTATAATGTGTAAAAAATTATTACCATATAACGATATGATATATAAACTGTGTTATATGTTTGTGGTGGAATCCGTTACGAGGAAAGTTCCGGTTAAAAGTTAATTTATCATTGTTTTTCTTTTATCGCTTTTATATTCAAAAATGTAAAAGATCGATAGCTATATATAGTTAGCTGTAAGCTGCCTTTCACCGATCGAATTTCAAGGGGATTTCAAAAAAATATCTAGGTATTTTATTTCATTTACGTTAAGAGACCTGAAACCATATGGAATTTAAAACAATGAACTGTCGTACTTACATTTTTTTCTAAATCTCGCATCGATTCTAAGATAAGGGGAGAGATTATCGTATCTTGTACATCCTGTACAACAACCTCTAATAGGGTAAGAGCGATCAATAATTTGTAATTAAAGTGATTGCGACAAGACCCCAATAAACACATCGAAAGGCCAAAGAGTAATTTATAGTCCTAAATACGCAATTCGCTTTTCATCGGCAGATTCTAATGGGTCCCTTCCGAATAGGACACGTCCCATCGGACCACCTTTGTGTGTTTATGTATTTTATTTAAACAGCAAGGGTTTACTCGTATTATCAGATTATACATTATCGATACTACATATTATGTCAAGAAGGTACTGGTGTAGTAGGGTTTTGCCTTAGGGTTGCATTGAACTAAGAAAAGGTTAGTAAAAAATGTGAGAAATATGCTCTTTGTAGGGCTTAGAGTATATGAGTAAAGAAATAAAAATTGATTTAAAAAATATTTAGTCTCGCTCGTAGACGTAGGTGCGCTCGTATCACTTTAATCACACTCGCGTCCGAATAGTCTTTATCTAGTTCTCTCTAGAAAAAGAAAGCTTCAAAAACAGCAAAACTGTTCTTTTCAGAGGGGCAGTAGTGAACGGGGGCCTAGGACTATTCTGTACAGTCGAAAAAACATTTTATATACAAAGGGATAAAAGAAATTTGACATGGTTCACCGTTTGCTCTAGGCTATTTTACCCGGAACTTCCATCGTTCTGAATATTTCCTTTTATTAGGAATAGCGAAGTGTGGCCCTATTTAGTTCAGTACATAGTTATTTAGGAACACTTATATACTGTCTTTTCAAACATTTTTCTTGGACGCCATTTTGTTCCAACATATGGGATTCCTACCAATATTTTACTACTTTTTATACATGCGATACTTGATTTTTGGGCATAATTTAAAATTAATCCAATGGGTAGTTTTTACATTGACACACACCGCGAATTTGTTACGTCAGGAATTCGTACCAGTTTATCCTTATAACATATTTACTTTTTCTCCAAAATTTCACTAGGCCACCATCTTGTTCCGGCATATTGATCTTTACCAAAATAATACCAGGTCATCTCCATTTGAGCCTTAATTTTGGACTCAAATTTGGAGTCAATCTGATGAGCAGCTATGCCGCGAACTGACAAGCAGACAGATAAACCGACAGACGGACCGACGGACTTGATAAAACATATTTTTTGGCATCTAGGGACGCTAAAACCTGATAACATGTAAAACCTTGATTTTGTGCGAAATTTTACGTAAATTAGGTAATTAGTTTTTTAGTAATAATTTTTTTAACATTTCACTAGGCTGCCATCTCGTTCCGGAATATTGGATTTTTACCAAAATATTACTAGGTCATTCCCATTTGAGCCTTAATTTTTGACTAAAATTTGAAGTCAATCTGATGAGTAGTTTTTAAGCCATGCCACGGACTGACAGGCAGACATACCGACAGACGGACCGATGGAATTGGTTATTTTGTAGGGTGTAAAAACAAAAAAAAAATCATATTTCGAAAACGCACAAACCGATAATAGACAAATAAAAAACAGAAATAGTTGTAATAAATGTTATGATATTGAAAAATTGTGGTAGATACTTGATTTTTTTTTTCGATTATATATATTTAAAATAGAACATACGCAATATTTCACGGCGAAACACGTCAATCAGACACATCCCGATTCCTAGGCGAACAGTGAAATACGTAAAACGTCTGTTATCATGCAGTATGCAAAAATATTCACGAAAGATTATATTTCTAGCTAGGCATTGTAAAATGCAAAAGGGAAATACTCGGGAACAATCAGTAAATTTCCTTTACCCGGAACTTCCCTGATCCCTCCTTACGAATATTTCCTTTTATTGGGAATAGTTCCGCATAGAGCCATATATATATTAAAATGTCTTTCATTTTTGTAGACAAAATGAAGAATTCCTTTTTAACGCAATTTCTGAATGACTAAATGTGAAACTAAATAGGATCTTAGTTACTATTCCTAGCAAAAGGAAGTTCCGGGTAATGGATATTTACCGTTATTTTTATATTGTTTTTTAAGCATTTCAATAGGCTACCATATTGATTCGTACCAATATTTTACCAGTTGATTAGGTTGATCGTTGTGAAATTTTTGAGGTAAATTTTATAAGTAAGTTTTTAGTAATATATTTATAACATTTTGTGATATAAGGATATATCACATCTAATTTTTGTGCAAAATTTTAGGTACCATGAATAGGAAGGTTTTTTTAAACATTTTATTTGGATTGAATTTGTACCAAAATATTACCCGTTTGTCTCTATCTATATCATTTTTAATTATTGCCCATTAACTGGAAAATAAATAATCGAATAAGTAGTTTTTCAGACTGTTTTTTTTACTTCCCTCGTAAAAGGGAAGTATTGTAATCGTGAAAAATTCACCTTCCCAGGTTTTTACAAATCTTCACGTTTTTGGGTCCCTAGATTCTGTTGGTCTGTCTGTACGCGTCATAGCTCAAAAACTACTTATGCGATGGACCTCAAATTTTGGTCAAACGGGGATGAAATGGTTACATTCTGGTAAAAATCCAATATAGCGGAACAAAATAGTAGTCTGGTGAAATGTTAAAAAAATTATTACCAAGAAACTACTTATTCAATTTACCTAAAATTTGTTACAAGAATAAAGTATTACGTAGAAATCATCTGGTAAAATTTAATAAAATATTTAAAAAACTAGCATGAAAAAACTACTAATTAGATTGATTCGAAATTTTGAAACTGTTAAAATTGTGGCACGAATTTAATATGGCGGAACAACATCGCGGCCAAATAAAATCTCCAAAATTTTTTCATAACTTCAAGTTTTAGCGTTTCTAGATGCCCAAAAATAGTTTTCTCAATTACGTCGATGTGTTTGTCGGTCTATCTGTCTGTCAAATTGAGACATGCCAAAAACTATTTTCCCAATTGACTTCAAATGTAGGTCATAAATTGAAGGTCTTATGGGGATAACTTTGTAACATCTGGGTAAATATCCAATATGGCGAAACAAAATGACGGCCTAATGATCTGTTAAAAAAAATTTTCACTAAGAAACCAATTATCCAAATTACCTCAAATTTGGCACAAGTCAAGTGTTGCATAGAAAAGAATTGGTAATATTTTGGTATGAATCCAAAATGGCGGCCTAATAAAATACTTAAAAAAATCTGCCTGAAAAAACTGTCTATTAGATTAATTTCAAATTTTGTGCAAGCATTAAATGTGATACAGGAATAAAGTGGTAAAATTGTGGTGCGAATTCAAAATGGCATAACAAAATGGAGTGTTTATTTAAGCCTATATTTCAAAATCCTTTAACTTATTCTCTCAGTTTGTATTAAGCTTACACAAGAAAATTCAAAACTATACTTATAAAAAATATGATAACATCTTAGATCAATTTTATTTAAATGAATAATAATATTTTATTAAAATGCTCTGGAGCCATTTTTTTTGCTCTGGGCGAAATATCCTCAGTATTGATTGATACCGTATAATAATATTTTATTAAAATGCTCTGGAGCCATTTTTTTTGCTCTGGGCGAAATATCTTCCAGATTCGGCTCCTAAAACAACTCATAGTGTAAAAAAGGCACCTACAGGACTTATCACGTAAATTATTATTCCACACTAGTGCAAAAATACATTTCTTTCACATCAAATTCTATGCAGGTGTCTTTCCGCGCGCTCATAGAAATCATAAAAAATGTTTATTAGTAACTGCCGGAGTTAACCTCTTCTGTATCTCAGAATATAAAAATAACTAACGAGACTTTTAATCCCTCTGGCGATTATACAAAATTCACCCTCAGGATTCAAGTGTCCACTCGGCCCCCTGCATTTATTTGTCTCTTTGCATAGAACATCGCTCGTTGTCGAGGAGCACGCCACTGACTACGTCAATTTAGGATGTAAACACAACTACCTGCAGCGAGAGTTTACATAAAACTCGGCAGAGAGGAAGTCTCTTACGGTTTGTTGCAATTTACTTTGTTTAAAATAGTCTCTCGGTGGGGCTTCGTAATTTTCTAATGACTGCACCGATTTAAACGGCGACACTCGAGTTTTCTACGTACATTCATAATTAGCACGCTTTATTGTTAATATTCACTTTTAAATCGTAAGTTCCCGAGGGACTGTAGCCTTACAAGATAATAAGCAAAGGTCAAGCATGTTGAGAAAGAAAATTACAAATTCAAAAACAGGATTTCGGCGAAACAGTAAGCCATTTTTGAACTGAAATAGTTAATTTATAAAACATTTTATGAACTTATATTATTTAGAAATTGGCGGAATCATTTGTTTATACCAGCTATGTATATGAGAATCTATTTGTTCCCATACTTTACGTCGAAAGAAAACTTAAATAGATGAGTACCAGTTGCAAATAATATTATATTTAAGTTAATATTCGTGTACATTTTTACTACTTATAAATACCTGTTTAAAACCAATATATGATATATTATAACTAATAAAGCTTAGATATGATGTCATGGCATAAAAACAATTTTTACTATTATTAAACTAGTGCTCAACTGAACGACCTCTAATTTTTTGGTATTTTTCAAATTGTTTTGAACAAAATAATACGATTTTTTGAATTAGACCATTTCTTCCAGAAAAGAGATATGGTATTTTTCCAAAATTTTTAAATTTGATATATACAGTTTGTAACAAAACTTTCTTTTTTATGAAAACAATATGTTTTTAATTTCTTTTTGAATTATATCAAATCGAGTATGAAATTAATTTGATGATATATACAAGAAATTAATTTCTTAACATTTTGATATTAGTCATATTTTAATTTTGTCGATCCTTCTGTGCTTAAGACCCACAATCTCTTGTTTGCACTCTGCAGAACTGTTTCTGTTCCCTTTTCTATTTTCCCTCGGGAGAATTTTGGTTTTAATTTAGATATACTTTGCGCGCGATCTTTATTCTTAATTATTTTTCGCATTCAGTTCAAATATTTTCAGTCCAGCGTCAAGCCAATACTTCAAAATAAAATCAGAATTTAAATACGAGATTTATTTTGATTTTTCAAACTGGCAAATTTTAGTAGTAATTTTAAATTTAATAAGCAAGTTTCCCTCTTAGAGGAGAGGAATTTTTCGTTTATATATATATATATATATATATATATATATATATATATATATATATATATATATATATATATATATATATATATATATATATATATATATATATATATATATATATATATATATATATATATATATATATATATTATATATATATATATATATATATATATATATATATATATATATATATATATATATATATATATATATATATATATATATATATATATATATATATATATATATATATATATATATATATATATATATATATATATATATATATATATATATATATATATATATATATATATATATATATATATATATATATATATATATATATATATATATATATAATATATATATATATATATATATATATATATATATAAATATATATATATATATATATATATATAT
>JAUTXW010002840.1:0-111886 GCA_030620095.1 Kuschelorhynchus macadamiae | reverse complement strand
GAAAATTACTATTATGTCACTGAAAAGAAATAACGACCTTGGAGTCAGTTTCGTAAGTAGTTGTTTGGCAGTAGGAATTATATAATTACTTTAGACAGGAAATTACTATAAAGTATTATTCGCAGTAACAAATGCATACATAATACATACATACGTGTAACCCAAAGTATTTATTGATATATGGTAGGATTATTAGTAAGAGCGGGGAGGGGGGGTGGAGTTGCAGCTTATGTAAATGTCAACTATAATATAAAAATTATTAATTTTAATTTTTTGAAATTTGAAATTTTGGTTGGAATACTTGATTTTTCAAGTTAAAATACGCAGCAAAAAATGTGCATTTTGTGTTTTTTATAAGCCTCCCTCACTGGGTTTCAATGCCATTTTAAGTGATCTAGATAATATATTTTCATATTTATATCCCATGTTTGATAGTATATATTGCTTGGGTGACTTTAATATCAACTTGTTGACTCTGCCTAATGCCTTAACTGATTTTTTTGAGAATTTTATTATGTTACAGATTATTAACGAACCCACAAGGGTGACTGGATCCACCAGTACTCTAATAGATTGAATTTTTGTTTCTGATTCTTCCGTGATTCGTAACTCTGGAGTTTTGTCAGCAGATATAATTTCTGATCATAAAATTATTTATTGTGAACTCAATCTCACTAAGAGTCCCATTGTACCAAGAGTTGTGGAATATAGGTGTTTTAGAAATTTTAATGTTAATATTTTTTTAAGTGATATGCATAGGCTTCCTTGGGATAATATTTTGTATGAGACGAGTATTGACTTAAAGATTCAGATATTAAATAATTTGTTATTAAAACTATTTGATATTCATGCTCCTAAACGAGAATGCCGTATTACTAAGCCAAAAGCACCGTGGTTAAACGAGAATGTCAAAATCTTTATGAAGCAGCGGGATGATGCATTGCGTTTATTTAAACAAACAAAAAATTTACAAGACTAAAACAATTATAAGAGGTTACGTAACTTTACATTAGACCAAGTAAGAAAGGCAAAAAGGCAATTTTTGGAGTCAGTATTTGAGAAAATAATTCAAAAAAAATGTGGTCTGCTCTTAAAAATCTGAATGTTTGTTCTACCAAAAATTAAACATTACCTAAAAATTTATCTGATCCCAATGAAATTAGTAAATATTTTGCCTCTTTCCTCCAGAATGTTTCCGACTGTAGCGAGAAGGTCGACTATTACAATAATTTGAAGTACTCCAAAATGGCTACTACTAATGACATTCATAATATATTGAATAACCTAAAATCTAATGCAACGGGCGCTGATGATATATCCCCCAGTATGTTGAAATATTGTAGCCCACATATAGACTTATACATTACACATATAATAAACTGTTGTTTGGAAATTGGTTACTTCCCAGATCTGTGGAAAATTTCTATCGGAAAACCTCTGGCTAAATTAGATAATCCAACAAATTTTAATGATTTACGTATTGTCAGTATCCTTCCAGCGCTATCAAAAATTTTCGAAAAAGTCTTATATGCCCAAATGTTTGACTATTTTATTTCAAATAATATTATTCATATTATGCAATGCGGGTTTAGAAAACATTTTGGGACATCAGTGGCACTGATTAACGTGGTTGATGATCTCATACGTGCTATGGATAAACAATTAAATGTTATATTAGTACTTTTAGATTTCACTAAGGCATTTGACACCATTAATCATTCCCTTCTCATCGCAAAACTGCAATATTACGGTTTTAGTGATATAGCTTTGAGTATATTACATTCTTACATGTCCAATCAAACTCAGAAAATATACTCTGATAACAAGTATTCTGAACTAAAACAAGTTTTGTCTGGAGTACCTCAGGGGTCGGTCTTGGGTCCGCTTTTATTTCTAGTTTATACTTCGGATATTTTGAAATCTTTACAAAATTGCAAAGTACAGGCTTTTGCAGACGATACACAGTTATACTTCTGTTTTGAACCTAACTTCTTCGTAAATGCACAGGAGCGTATTAACTTCGATTTACTTATAATTAACGAGCTTTCAAAGAAACATAATTTATTTTTAAATCTTGCTAAATCATTTGCAATGGTGTTCTCTAATAGGAATCAGAGTGACTTTTTGAAACAGAATATTAATATCTTAATTGACGGATGTAAAATTAATATTGTAGATAAATCAAAAAATTTGGGCATTATTTTGGATAATGACTTGCGTTTTAGGGACCACTTGAAGGTATTACTTCAGAGAGCATACTTTTGTCTAAAAACTCTATATAACTGCAAACAGTTTTTAAATCCTAAATTGAGAAAGAATTTGTGTGAATCATGATTATGTTTCACTTTGGTACAGGGAACTTAAGTGGTTAAAAATGGATCAACGCAGAAAATTACATTTTTGTTGTTTTTTAATAAATATTATTAACAACCCCTCAGCCCCATCCTCAATTAGAGAACGTATTATTTTTCGAAGTGAAATTCATAATAGAGTAGTAAGGAGTGTATCAAGACTGGATATGCCCATCCATCGGACAGCCTTGTTTCAGAGAAGTTTCTCATACAATGCTGTGAAATGTTATAATGCACTGCCAAGCGAATATCTTAACCTAACGTTAAAACAATTTAAGTTTAAATACAAGAACCACCTTATTAATGACCTCTAATTAAGCAATTGAATATATATTTTGTTAATTATATCGTATGTGACAGCAGTACTATGGACTTTTTTGGTGATTATCTGTTTTGCGTCATCGAATTTTGTTTAGTTTATTGTTATTATGTCTTTGTTTGGTTCAGTAGAGTAGCTTTTAGCTAGACTGCGCCAAGCACTGGCATGCTTTGTTTTTTTTTTTTTATTCTTTCCTTTTTGTATTATTTTTATTTTGTAATTTCACTTAAATAAAGGCTATTTATTATTATTATTATTATTATTATTAAAGGAACTATAAAGAACAATTTTAAAAGTTTAAACTTGTATATAAAGTATTAGAGTATGCAAGTATGTTTTTAGGAGAATTTTTACTTCTGAACTTTAAAATTAACGTAAAATGAAAAAGAACGTACTATAGAGCATAAAAGTAGGTTAAGAAGTAAACGTTCAAAGGGAATCGTTTTGAAATAATTTTCCATTGAAATTGTGGCAGAACACAGAAATTATATAAGAATATCATCCGATTTTTCTCAAAAAATATCCCAAGTCATGTGATATTCCGAAATAATAACAAGAAATGCTTTACTTGCCACACTAAAATTGGAAATCACTTTGATGTATTTAGCAACTGGGAATAGTTTCTGAAACGTATAACAACGCTGCCGCCCGAGATGCGTTCGAGAAACTCATTTTAGTTGTATTGTGCAACCTATCTTGAAGGTATTAGGCTTACTTCTGCATCTATTTTAATTTATATTGTTAGTGCAGTCGAGAACTTTAATGGTTTGGTTATGTATTCTATCACTGTTTGCAATTATTTCCAATTTGCATATCGTCATTTAGGGACGGGGAGATGAGGTCGCACGATTCTTTTGTAACTAAGCTCTGTTTCAGAATGTATAGAGTTAATAAAATAAAGATTATAAATAATATATCATAATATATATAGATAAAATAATAATTATTATATTACTATAAAACAATTAATTTGTAAGGACGTAGCCGATACACGCATCGGACAAGTGGCCCTTCAGAAACGTACACTACAGAATGCTAAACATTCCAAATGGTACGAATTTGCAAATAACGTCAAATAAATAAATCATGAAGTCAATAACTAGAAAAATGTGTGATTGTCTGGCTCTCCTAATAGAAACTAAAAACGGGACTGATTCTAGCAGCACTTCACAGTCCCATTGACCAATCTGTGCAAAAAGACCAGAAGTGCCTTCTTTCTTATAAATTCTAGGGTTTGAAGGCCGCAAAGAAGAGCTCTAGTTTTAGATGACAGACCTTTACATGGGAAATAAAATTTATGTAAGAGGTATTTTGAAAACCTATTTTACACCCTTTCAATTCTGTCGATGTGACACTGGTATGATGGACTCCATATTGTACAACAATATTTTAGAACGCTAAGAATGAATGAGTTATAGAGACACACAATTGCTTTGGTATCAGTTACGTGTTTCGAATATCGCTTTATAAAACCCAGTAGTCTAAAACCCTTTAGTACAATGTTATCAATATCTAGATTAAAAGTTAGATTTTCATCAAAGATAACTCCTAGGTCCGTGAAAGAACTAACAACTTGAAGACTTACGTTATCTATGAGGTAGGTGGAGGGTATTGGATTAATACGTTTGAGAAAATGGAGCACTTTACATTTCGAGATGTTAAGAGAAAGACAATTAGTGCTGTATTATTTCACGATCCTTTCAATGATAGACTGCAGAGGACTGGAGTCTGAGGAGACTTGTGAAAAGAATTTTAAGTCGTCTTCAAATAGAAGACATTCAGAAAATTCGAAACAAGATACTATATCATTTATAAGGAGCAGAAAAAGAACTGGGCCAACATGCGAACTCTGCGGGACACCCGATGTTACAAGAACCTCCCTGGAAACTGGTCCACATATACTGAACTGCAGGCGACGATTAAATAAGTACGATTTCATCCACTTAAGATATTTTCCACAAAAACCAATTTGCTGTAATTTCCGTAATAGAAGCTGATGGCAAACACTGTCAAAAGTCTTAGATATGTCAGTATAAATAACATCGATCTGTTTGCCAGCCTCAACCGATATCACTAAGTAGTTTTGAATTATTGCAAGATTAGTAGTTGTTGGACGACCACGATAAAAACCATGTTGGTTAGTCGTATATAGTGTTTTAAAGACTCAAATATATGATCGGTGATAATTGCCTCAAAGAGCTTTGGTATATGTGAAAGTAAAGAAATACCTCTGTAGTTCTTCACATCACTTTTATCGCCAGATTTGAAAATGGGCAGAAGGGTAGAAAACTTCCAAAATTCAGGAAAAAAACTAAGACTGAGGCTGAGACAATGACTAACAGCATCGTTGCAATAGGATAGTAAGAATTCTATCAGGGCCAGTCTTCTTGAAAGGATCAAGTTCCTTTATTTTATTAAAGATTTCTGCCTCTGTAAAACAATATGTTGATAGTAATTTTCCTGAATAACTTATTGGACCTATAAATTGTGGTGGTAAGAATAGCACGACTGAAAGTGAGTAGCAAAAGCGTTTGCAATGTTATTTGGACGAGTGATTTCTTGCCCATCGTAATTCATAACATTGGGCAGATTGCAGTCGTTTCTTATGTGTCATCATATAGTATTTAATGTTTTCTGGGATAAGTAGTTCAGTCTGTGTGACATATGTAAGATAACACATATCAATTCGAAGTTTAACCTCACGTCTTATATCAGAATAGGCCAAATAGTCAATAAATTTATCGGTCCTTTTATATTTTTTATATAGGCAATTCAATAAGCTTTCTTAATCAAAGGTAAAACCATATGGGATATCTACAGACAGCTACGATCTTGGGGACACAACCATTGATACCCTTAAGGCTTATATTCTTCGTCATCTGAGGAACTGTCATTACCTTTTGACATAATTAAAGGGACTGATCGATCAGGTTGTCAAGATTTCATATTTTTTGTTCTCTGGTTCACTTCCCTAATGGATCAGACAGTAGCCTAACATCTTTCATTTTAAATGCCGTGTTTTGTCTTCTTAAAATCCTTTAACGATTTTTTGTAAATTTGCTATGGCTAGTAGTTCTTTCTTTATCAAATTGGGTTCAAACTCAATACCTTTGGTAGTTAGGTGGCCGATAATTTCTTGTTTTCTGCATGATGAAGTTGGTGTCTTCTCTATGCGCCGTGAATAATAGCCCGCGTTATTAATAACCTGATCGTTTGGCAGCAGAGTTTACTATATTGATCGATTTATCGCTCTGGTAGGAATATAATTTTATCTAGTTTATCTGCTTAACATACACACACTTGAAGAATTTTTTTTCTTCCTTTTTTACCGTATCGGAATGTGAAACTCGGTTTACATTCCATCTCCATAAAAACAATTTATTATGTAGGGGAGACCGGGGCTAGTTGGCGCCCGGGTTAGTTGGCGCAACGTAGTTTTCACAACTTTATCATAAACATTGGCAACGCTGTTTGGGCCCTTTACACTTGTTGCGCATAATCAACATTACATACGAGAGTTCGCGTCTGTATCTCATGCGGTACGAGTGCCACGTCACGGTGTTTATTTTTTAATCATTTGAGTAACTTGTATATGTTTTAAAATCTTGTTTGTATCATAAAGGTAAGTAGAGCCAGCTAAGCAATAAATATTGCAAATTAAACTACAATTTATGTAGAATTATATACCATATTTACATTCACAAAATCTTTTGAGGTTATGCATTTTTGGCGCGAAATGAATAAAGGCGTGGTTTGGGGCAGGTTGTCTCAAAACAAATGGGGCAGGTTGGCGCTGCGCCAGCTTGCCCCGTTGCCAGATTGTTAGAATAATCCCTTATTTGTTTTAGTTTACCAATGAGAAATTATAAAAGAAAAACGGAACGTGCCAAATATTCTAATGAGGTGATGATAAGAGCAGCCAAAGAGGTACACACTTTACAACATTAATGTTTATAAACAATAAGTAAATCAGTTAAATGATTTTTTAGGTTTTGCTCAATGGACGCTCTAGAAGAAGCGTTGCCAAAGATTTCGGGATGCCTTCGAGATCGCTTATCCGATTTTGCGCCAAAACTAGTGTAGTTGAACTCGAAACTAACAATAATGCTCAACAGATACAAGTTGGATATGTCAAAAATCGCAAGGTATTTTCAACAGAACAAGAACAGCAATTAGAAAACTACATTACAAAATCATCTGACATTTATCACGGATTATCAGTTAAGGACGTCAAAAAGCTAGCCTATGATTACGCAACAGAATTACGTATTAATTGTCCCCCTTCCTGGCATAAAAATAAAATAGCAGGACCGGATTGGTTTTCCGCTTATCTTAAAAGGAACTCTGCACTATCAATTCGTCCTGAAGCCACTAGTATTGCTCGTTGTGTAAATTTTAATAAGAATACTGTCTCAGCCTTTTTTGACAATTTAAAAATAGTTCTCGATCGATTAGGAATAGGTGCTGCAGATGTGTGGAATATGGACGAGACCGGGGTTACGACTACGCAAAAGCCAAACAAGGTTGTTGCACGAAAAGGCTACAAGCAAATCGGAAGAATAACTTCGCAGGAGCGTGGCACATTGGTAACGTTGGCTGCGGCTGTTTCTGCGCAGGGAAACAGTATCCCACCCTTTTTTATATTCCCCAGGGTGAACTACAGAGAATATTTTTTAAATAACGCTCCCATTGGAAGTGCAGGCTGTTGTAACCCTTCAGGGTGGATGAAAGAACCCAACTTCGTAGACTTTATAAATCACTTTATTAAGTTTACAAAGTGTTAAAAAGACAAGCCGGTCTTATTGCTGCTAGATAACCATAGCTCTCATTTATCCATTGCGGCATTAAATTTATGTAAAGACAATGGAATAACAATGTTGACATTCCCGCCTCATACCTCTCACAAACTTAAGCTCTTAGACAGAGGGGTGTTTGGCCCCTTTAAAAAATATCTTAATTCTGCTTCTGATGCATGGATCACCAACAATCCGGGTAAAAGTATGACAATTTACGACATTCCAGGAATTGTTAAAGAGGCTTGGCCGCAGGCAATAAGCCCTAAAAACATAATGGCTGGCTTTAAAGTAAGCGGCATAAGCCCATTTAGAAAAGATGTATTTGATGAATCTGAATTTATGACCGGATACTCTTTGGATAAGCCAATGTCTATAGCCATCAAAAACACCACAGAAAATGTAAGCTTAGAACAACCTAATGTGACAAACAAAAAGATTGACAACGAAAGTGTACTGTCGCAAACACTGCAAAATAATAATGTTCAAGATTCTCTTCCAGGCTGTTCCCACTGGAGTGACACCGGTAATGAAAAGATGAAACGCGATAGTCCAAAGAAACTTAAAATTATTCAAAACATTATTTTAAAACCACCGGATTTGAAAACTGATATTTTAGAAAAAATTAGACCCCTACCCAGAGTTCAGTTATCTGAAGACACCTCTGCTAGAGCCACGTCTCACCGAAAAAGAAAATCAGCAATTATAACCGATACTCCAGAAAAAGAGGCACTTGAGGAAGAACAACGTAACAAGAAGGTGAGCACTAAAAACATAAAAAGAAACTTAACTCTGGAAACAAAAAAGTCTTTAAATAAGAAAAAGAATAAGGTTAAGAAAAATAACAAGATTGAAGAAGAGGATGATTCAGATTATTGCTTTTGTTTAATGTGTGGAGAAGACTTTAAACATAGCAAGCCGAAGGAAAAATGGATACGATGCACTGCCTGTTCAAGATGGGCTCACGAGATCTGCGCTTCTCCTGAAAACATTTTATTTTACCAGTGTATCAATTGTGATTCTGATGACGATTTATAATCTTTCCTTAATGTTTCTTAATTTCTACTTAAGTTTTAGTTTTGTTGCGTCTTATTATTCAAATTGTTTTTGTTTTTAGGTATATAATGTTGTGTTTTGTTTTGTTTAACATCTTGATAAGATGCTTTGACAGCTTGTTCAAGTTACCATTTCAAATAAATTATAATTTTAGTTCTCAATTTCGATTTTTTACTATATTTTGATAATGCGCCAATTTACCCCGCATGATGCGCCAATTAACCCCAACTACGGGGTGAATTGGCGCAGCTAACGTATGCAATGATGGATGTATTTTTAAATACATTCAGTAAGCAAACCCATTAATTAAGATAGAAATGTTGTAGACAAGGCTCTATACTATCAGAATACGCAAAAAAAATTTTTTTTTAATTATCTCAAACTTTGTAAAAAATTTAAAAGTGAAATGTGCGCCAACTAGCCCCGGTGTCCCCTACCTATAGAACATTTTATTCGTTTCTTTTTTGCTATTGGGAACATGATAAATAATTCAAGAACATTCTATATTTTATTATTAGTATAATTGTTACTATTGATATGGGAGTTTTTTTCAGGACTACTTTTTTTTCCTTTCATTTGTCTAACTCGACAAATATGAGTGTACTTGATTCAGATATATTCTTACTTGGCATTTTTTAATTTATCTGAAAAAGAATGAAATGAGTATAAATTCGTTATTAGGTTGCGAATAATATTTTCTGTTTAAGCGGAGTAAATTGTGTTTTGATTGATTGTATATTGATTATATATATATAGAATAACATAGTTATGAATTGTAGTAGTAAACTCAGTTTTTCTCATTTTAATGTGCGCTCTTTGTTGTCAATATTTGATAAATTTTCTGAATATATTGCGGACGAGCAATATAATGAAGTGGGTCTGTCGGAAACCTGGTTACGTTCCGATTTTCTTGAAGATTTTGTTTCTATTCCTGATTATCATTTATTTAGACATGACCGTGACCCCCGAGGAGGAGGGGTAGCTATTTATGCAAAAAGTTTTCTAAAACCTAAACTTGTAAATTTCCCTCTATCTCGAAATGGGCTGGAACAAATTGTGTATGGGATCATTATATAGACCGCCCTCGCTAAATTTAAATAATTGCATGGATAATCTGGAAAACATATTGGTTGAATTGTTGCCTCAGTTTGATTTTTTGGTCTGGATTTCAATGTTGATTTCTTGACCAAACCGGCAACGGCTGCAAACTTTTTTCTAAATTTCTTAATAAATTTGGTCTTACACAGGTTATAACTGAAATTACGCGTTTAACTAATACCTCCCGGACCTTATTATCACATCTGCACCCAGTTTAGTTGGCGATTGCCATGTTGTTGACATGGACAACATTTCTGACCATTGCCTCCTATCTTGTAACATAGAAATCATAAAACAACGAAGTGAAGTTAAGATTCGCACATATCGTGATTATAGTTCATTTAATTATGAGCTCTTTACTCTTGATCTAGAGAGTATAACATGGGATTTGATTTATCAGTATAGTGACGTTGATGATATGGTTAGTTTGTTTAAATGCTAAAATTAATACATTATGTGATACACATATCCCCTTAAGACATCCAGGTTTACTAAAGCACCTGCCCCTTGGTTGACACCCAATCTGAAATTGCTTATTAGACTGAGGAGAAGGGCTCTTAGTAGATATAAAAGAACCAAAACGGAGGCTGCAAAAGATTACTATAAAGCACTTAGAAATTACGTCACCACTGCAGTGCGAAATGAAAAGAGGGCTTTTTTAAACCATAAATTTTAGACTGACTCTAAGCGATTTTGGCAAAAGCTTTTGTATTTAAATATTAATTCTAAACCGAGCTACTCAGCCCATAATATAGGAAATGCTGAGGTCTTCAATAATTTCTTTATAAATAGTGTCCCAGATACCACGGTTGCTGATGGAAATGTCTTATCATAGTAATTTCAAGAAGGGTTGCATGTAGGCGTGCTTAATAGACTTTCTTTCACTGAAGTAACTGAACAACAAGTTGAGCAGATTATTTTACGGATCTAAAGCAATGCCAAGGGGGTGGATGGCTTTGACATAAAGATGCTGAGTCTTTTTATTCCCTGCCTTATACCTCACATTACTTTCATAATGAATCAATGTATTCTGCTACAAAACAGTTTCCTACTATCTGGAAGTATGCCAGTGTAATACCTGTTCCAAAAATCAGCAAACCGAATTCTACTTCCGATTTCGGACCAATAAGTATACTTTGTTGTTTGTCAAAAGTTCTGGAAAAAATTATTAACAATCAACGAAAAACACATTTACTTAGCTTCCACGTAATACCTACCACGCAGTCTGGATTTCGCTCCGACCACAGTACCGTTACTGCCCTTTTGAATGTGTCGGACGACTTGCTGAGAGTTCAAGATAGTTAGGAAAATAGTGGTTTAATTCTCTTGGATTATAGCAAGGCATTCGATACGCTGGATCATGGCTTATTAATAAAGAAACTGCGATATTTTGGCTTGGGTCCCAAGGCAATTCAATTTATGAATAGTTATTTAAACGGAAGAAGTCAGAGGGTGGTTTTGGGTGCTGAAGCCTCTAACTTTAGGTCAGTCAGTAGGGGTGTACTGCAAGGGAGCATTCTGGGTCCCTTGTTGTTTTCTGTGTACACTGCTGACTTTTCATCTCATCTGTATTATTGTCTCTCTCATCAATATGCCGACGACGTGCAACTTTATTGCTCAATTGCAAAGGAAGCTCTGCAAACAAAACGCGGTCACATTAATAATGACTTGGAAATCATTTCTGAAGTTTCTTTGGCACTTGGTCTACTTCTAAACAACAATAAAACCAAGTTTCTAATATCTTGTCTTGATAGAGAATCTATTGAGAATAATATTAATTTCTGTCTCTACCTGAATAATGTTAAACTAACTGCTACCAATGTTTGCAAGAACCTAGGGCTTTTAGTGGATACTAGTCTGCGATTTGATGACCACGTCGGCTCTTTGGTTCAAAAATCAATTGCTAAGTTGAAACTTTTTTATATTTACAGGGATATTCTTTCAAACAATGTAAGATTAAGATTTTGTGACAGCCTTATTCTGTCACATTTGGGTTATTCCTATGTAGTCTATTGGTCTTTTCTCACGTAAAGAAATAAAACCATCTTTCAAAGAATTCAAAACTCCTGCAGTAGATTTTGATACGGACTTCGTAAGTTTGACAACATATCAGATCATTTTGAGAGATCCAAATGGCTAAATCTTTCAGAAAGGTATTTATTTATTTATTTATTAGCACAGCCCAACAGGTGCTCTGAGCACCCAATAATAGAGCAGAAATTATAATTACATTTGACATTTGTTTGTCGTCTCAGCGACGTTCAATTAACCTACGTTTTAATAAGAAAATTAATTACCAAAAAAAACTTGTACACAAAAAATATCTAACGTTATCTAGAAGATGCGTGAAGCCAATGCCTCAAAATTACAATTACAAGTTCAGATTACTGCTGTTGACTAATAATAAATATAGAAAAATTTGTATATTGTAGAATCATATTATATTCTGAAGTTGAAGAATATGGATTTTTTAAATTTAGATAGACCATTATGAAAAATATCAATATCTGGGTTTTCAGCACACATATTATTTACTGTGTTCATGCATCTTGTTAACGGGGAATTATAAAAGTAGTTAGTAGTTGTTTGGGGTGCTTGCAAGGGATTCCTATGGCGCGTTACGTAAGGCTTACAATTTATACTAATATAATTTAAACAATATGGAGAGTCAACTAAATTATTTAGGATTTTAAATACAAAAACACTATCAAATATTTTCCTACGTACATATAAACTGTTCATTTTATAAAAAGAAAGATTTCTTTTATATGTATTAAAGTGTCTATGCCTGTGGAATCGAAAATTCAGGTTACTAACCAATTTCTTCTAAACAGCTTCGAGATTATGAATATATTTTTCATAATAAGGGTTCCACACTGTAGACGCGTAGTCGAGAACAGATCTTACAAGAGAGTTATATAATAACATAATAGATTGAGGATTTCGAAAGTGTCTAGTTGCCCTAAGAACAAAACCAAGGATCCCGAGCCCTCTCTGGCATATACTCATATCAGATCCCTGATGTCACTCTTAAGTTGCAACTCAGCATTGTTCAGAAAAAGAGCATGCATGGGGAGACTTGTTTTTTTAGAAAATAGCATAATGAAACACTTATTAATATTAAGAAACAATCGATTGACGTTACAGTAATGAGAGAAATTGTCAAGGTGACGCTGAAGAGTATTGTAATCTGATATATCATAAATGGTAAAATTACATATTTTTAGGGCGGCAGCATAAAGCAAGACCTTTGAATGTTCAAAGGAAGGAGTAACGTCATTTATAAATATACTGAATAGTAACGGCCCGAGGTGCGAGTCCTGGGGTACCCCAGAAGTTACAATTTTTTTTTCAGAAAACACACTATTTATTGCGACACACTGATATCTATCAGCCAAATATGATGTTAGGAGCCTCAGCAGGTTCCCGTGCACCCCGAAAGCCTCCAGTTTGGCAACGAGAGTACACGGCGCTTACAGATTCTCTGATCTCAATCACTTCCCATGTATCACAAAGGGAGTCAAGTTGGATAAGGTAGATCTTTTTCTAAAAAAACCGTGCTGTGAATTAGTTATTATTTCTTTACTCCAAAAGAATATTTCGTTAGTTAGTATGGATTCGAAAACCTTACCAAATAAATTCAAAAGTGAAATAGGTCTATAATTTGTGATATCCTCTTTTTTGCCTGATTTAAAGAATGGAATGACTTGTGCTACTTTCCACGCATCTGGAAATATTCCCTCGGATAAACACTTATTATACAAAATATGCAGAGGAGTTGAAGGGGAATTACAACATTGTTTTAGGAAAATAGCTGGAAACCCGTCAGGGCCTGCACCTTTTCGAGCATCCAAATTCCTGAGACACTGTAATATATCATTTATATCAATATTTTTTTATGTTTAAGTAATTTAGTGAGCATGGTGGATTTATAAGTACGGGTGTGTTATTAGATTCAAACACACTGCTGAAGTAATCAGAAAAAAGTTCACAAACCGATTGTGGATCCGAGGCAACTTTATCTCCAAAGTAAATTTTTTGAGGAATTGTTTAGCATTTACTGTTTTCTTTAATGTCGTTCTCAATTTTATTTACGTATTTTTGGTAATCTAAATTAATAGCTTTTTTTACTTTTTATCGACAACTAGAAAATTGATTATAGACGTTCGGATTTTGCGAGTATTTTCAATTCTTATGCTGCTTATCTTTCTGTTTTAATATGTTGTATGAACTACGTCTCGCATGTTTAGTGTTTAAAATTGAGTTGTCCCAAGAGCCCACGTATCTTCTTGATAGGTTGTCAAAGGGTTTAAATGTCCATAATATCATCACACGCCATCGAGGTCTGTATCAGATTCCCAGGCACAGCACCGCTGCTTTTCAGCATCCATTCACGTATAATGCGACCAAGGTATATAATGCGATACCCCATAGCATCAAGGCAAGTCCATCCGTAGATTCGTTTAAGTCAAAACTTAAAAAATTTTGATTTGATTTGATTTGGTTTGATTTATAACCACTACCGAATCAGCCGTAATCTTCCGTCCCGCACGGCTGAAAAGTTAGCAAACCTTTTTTTATAAAAAAATTCCTCTACTCTTCCAATGTGTACAATTTATTAGCCTCTTCCCTTTTCCCGAAGGCACTTTAATACCCGTTGACAGACCTTCGAAGGAAAGCTTGTCGGGCACTGGTTATATTTTTGTCTTGCCACATTTTTTGTACTATATAACTTTCGTTGATCCACGTCTCAACAAGATAAAAAAATTTCTTTTGCTCCCTGCGGTACTACTTTATACTCCTCAATTATTTTCGTCGCCAGCAAACATTTTCAGCGTTTCTCAGTAAAAGTGCTCTTCGGTTATGTTTTTCCCAAGCAAAATCCATAGTTTTTAAAGTTGTCCATAAGAGTTATCAAAGAAACACTGTCATCTTCGCCAAATCCAATTAAAATTTTGTCTAGTGTTAGTATTTCTTTTTTAAAATCTAAAGAATTTCAAAATCCACACATTTGGTGTCTTCATCAAGGACTTTTGCTGGTCTTTCTGGATTTTTTTTGGGAGATTCCACTTGACCTGCTACCTTTGTCTTCCGCGATAATTTAAAAACGGTGGACTTTCCAATTCAACTAATTCGGGAACATTGTTGCACTTGCAAAGTAACTTCATACTGCCAACGAATGGAAAACATATTCATATCCAAGCTCGTGCAAATTGTGTAAGCGAATGTTTTAATTTTAAAGAGAAAATAGCATAATTTTCTTGGCAAATACCTGTAGTTAGAATTTACAGTTCTAAATAATATCTAGCTGGCCCGGCAGACCTAGTTCTGCCCTTTCCGTGGGATGGCGCGATGAGCTTCCAGTGGAATTATAAGAATATGGGTCGCATTCACCATATCGTCTAGAAATGATTGAACAAAATCATATTGTTTTTATAGAAAAAATACGCAATAAAACAATACAAAAATAGTGTTTTAACGTCTCAATAACAAGATTAGTGTTTTAAATATATACAAGATGACGTTAGTTATAGTGGACGATTATCTAATTATTGAACTTTTAAAAAAAAATTGCGTGATAGTAGACTTTTTGTTGAAAACGATGATTTCCCGTTAAAATACTATTCATTAGAACTTTTTTAAAATCTCTTTTCGTGCACAAAAAATAGTGGAAAATTAATTTTAGTCAGCAGTTTTGCGTCTTATACAATGCGCTTTTTTAGTGGATACAATATTTAGAGCTTGCTTTCTATTCCTGTTTGAAAAGCACTTCACGAATTGATTTCGAATACTGAAATCTTTAAGGGCTAAAAACATTTTTCGAAATTGTAAAGAAAAGTATTGCAAAACCAATTATTTTGTATTTACCAATTAAAATTCCGGCATTCATTCAAAGGATGCAATCCCTCTGTCAACGTTTCCAAGAATCGCTATGTAAACGGTGGATGAATTACGAGCACGATTGACGTTTCATTGGTGCACGTAAGGGTGCAGAAGGCTCCAAAAATAAAAAAGAACCGGAAGTGAATTGATTTCTATCACATTAAACTAATAGAGGTTAAAAGATCAGAGTTTAAAATTGATTCTATCAATGTTAAAAGTATGTGAAGTTTTTCATATGTCGAAATTCACTATGTCCGCGGATGGACTGGGAATTAAAAGCTACGAATAAAAGTCACTCTTGACAAAAGTTTTTTCTTAGAAAATAATTAAGCTTCGCGTTATCAAAAAAATTAAATTTTTTACAGAGGGGGCATCAAAAAATACAAGTATTATTTTGCGTGAGAACAAAATATGAAAAAAGTCACCGTTTCAAAAATGTATTTTCTTATACAAGGGCATAGAATATAAACAATTATAAGTAAAAAGCATACCTCGTTTATAATTTTCTCGTAAAACTACAACTATGAAACATGTTTCCAATTAAACCCCAAGCAGAAATGGAATACTTACTAGTTTCTAAAATAATTATACTTATACACTTAACGACGGAATTGGCATTTTGGCGGGACACTGTAAACTAAACAGGTACCACTTTACAAACATACCGGAAACCTAAGTCACACTGTGGACATATTTAAGTGAAAATAAAGACACATTGTGGAGTAACCTTTGGGTATATTTAAAGCCAGGGGCGTGCAGTCCATGGAAGCAAGGAGAAGCAGTGCTTCCCCAAAAAAAAATTACAAAACATCTTCTAAAATGTAATTTTTGAAACAGGAAACCATTAATTTAGTTTATATTAAAAATGCTAAAATATTGTCTTAATTATCAAGCCCATAATAAATGCGACCTTGACTCCCTATGCGGGCCGCTAGCTTCTCTGCAGCCAAGTCCTGTATGCTTAATTTCCTGTGAATCGAGCCGGAAGTTAGTGAACTTTCCACTAGCTGTTTGCAATTTTTTGCATTTCAGTCACGTGCTTTAAGTGGTGGCGGAAGCTATCGTTGGAGTAGGTTCTTTGTTTGAACGGCTATCCGTGTGTTGTGTGATATGTACGTCGCGTCGTGCATGGTGCGATATGGAAGACAATAATACGGACGTAGATATGCAAATAATATCAGTTTCGGCTGTCGGTAATAACGTTGAAAATGTTGGAGAATTTAGTAAGAAGAGTGCTTAATAATAAAAGGATTTTCAACATAAAACTTCGCTGATAAGCTTCAAATAATTTTTAAAGAAAGCGCAAAACCGCCTATGAAAAATTTAACCACAAAAATGAAAAACTGTAATAGACATTTTTATCCGGAAAAACAATAAGAACAATTTAAATGGCTAACAGGGTGTGAAAATATAAGTAAATTATTTTGTTGGCCATGTTTACTTTTTGAAAATGAAAAATGTCTCTGGAATAAAATTGGCTTTTCCGATTTAAACAATTTCCATAAAGCTGTAAAAAGACACAAAGCAGTTGGAAATTAGTCACCGCCAACATAATGAACTAGTCGATAAAAATAGGCAAATATTAAGGACTTATCGATGTTGTTTGTTTTCTCGGACAGCACGAATTGGGATTTAGAGGTCGTGACGAAACAAGGGTTTCTTCAAATAGAGGAAATTTTCAAGATTTACTTAGTTTAATGGCTAAATATGATGATTGCTTAAAAAATCATTTAGAGCAGTCTAGCGTTTTTCGCGGAACGTCGAATCGAATCCATAATTATTTAATTTCCGCTGTTGCAACCATTATTCTAAAAAGAATTAAGCAGGAGATTGGCGAGGCGCGGTTCGTTGCTATTGTTCTGGACGAAACAACTGATATCAGTAATTTTAGCCAATTATCTATAGTAATACGCTACGTTAAAACAGACAGAAGTATTCAAGAGCGATTTTTAAGTTTTTAGAATGTGTCCGAAAATCATACAGCAGGTGCATTATATACCGCAGTTTATAACGTTACTAAAGAAATTAATGGAAAGAAAAAATTAGTTGCTCGAAGCTATGATGGAGCTGCAGTGATGGCAAGACAATTAGGGAGACTGCAAGCTAAAGTTCGAGAAACTTTACCAAGTGCTGTGTTTGTCCATTGTTTTGCTCATAAACTAAATTTAGTTTTATCCCAGTCCATCAATCACATTACAGAGTGTAAAGTATTTTTCGTTACTTTAAATGGCGTGGCTGCTTTTTTTTCCAAGTCAACAAAACGTACACAAGTTTTGTAATCCATTGTCCACAAACGATTGCCCAAAGTAGCTCCTACTAGGTGGAACCATAATGGAAGACTTGTGTTAACAGTACCTGAAAATCGTGAATCACTGATTGAACTATTTGAGAATATAATAGAAAATAATGAAACGTGAGACTCAGAAGCAATAAATAGTTCGAGGGAGTTTTTGGACTGTTTGATATGAGATTTTAATTTTAATTGTTTGTTGAACATATTATACTTCCATTCTCGGACAATGTTTTTAATATATTACAAACTAAAACAAATGATATTGCTTTTTGCCTAAAAAAAGTGGATGATTTTAAGTCCATGTTAAGCCAAAAAAGAGATGACTTTGACTTATTTTGGGAGAAAGCGATGACGTTAAATGTAGAGCTAGAAGCCAAGCGTCTTCGAACAGATAAGGTGGGAGATGTTCAAACATCATACAGACGCCTCTTTTATGAAAAAATCGATCAAATTTAGCAACAAATAAACTATAGATTTAACGGTTTAAATGATTTTTAATTCTTCGAGCTCTGCAATTTTGATGCATTTAAAGGAAAACTTTTCCAGAAGATACGTTTAAATCTCTTCTTCTTCATTATGGCCAGTTCCTCGACCGAGTGTTATTGCGATCTGAACTAAAAGTGATTTACGAAACTGATGACATTAGCGTAAAAAATAACGTTAAGGAACTAATGCAATTTTTAAAAGATCAGGAGCTGGAAGATGCCTACACTGAAGTGTCAAAATTGTGTGGATTAGTATTGACAATACCTGCCACAAGTTCATTAGTAGAACGCAATTTTTCAACACTTAAACGTATACAAAATTTCGTCACAAATTCAACGGGGCAGGAGAGTCTTTCGCATACATCGCTGTTGCCCATTGAAAATAAACTTCTCCAAAATATGTCGGAGCATCGACGTTTTTATGATGACGTCATTGACGAATTTGCAAAAAGTGATCGAAGACTCGAATTACATTACAAATAGGTAAGTTTCTAAAAATTGCTTTCCTTTCTTAAAATTTCACCGCACGCTCCTGTTTAGAGCACTATCTGGTATACATTTTGATCACCATTTCGGCCTCATTTTCCATTTAAAGTGGGGGAGTGTGTCGACACAGTAGCGTAAAAATGTGTTGTGTTCAAAACTACCTAGGTGTCGACACTTAAGTCGCCTATTGCTTCTTGGATAGATTTAGATTTGGAAAAGAAGTCCTACATTTTGCCATTCAGTGTCGCATGCACCGATAATTTTAAATCCAGGAACCTCGAAAATGGTTGCTTCTAGCGAGTTCTAGTAAAAAAAAGACAAAAATGATTGAGAAGTTCATTTCTTTGACCAAAGATGTAATACAAGGTCGAATAAAAATGTTACGAAACATTTGAAAGTGAGAAAATACATGTAGGTGGCGCCCCCTTTAATTAAGAGCTAAATTAAGATTAAATTCAAATGTCTACTTTCAAAAAAAAACCCAGGTACCAATTTTCAGCGAGAAATCGGAATTATTTAGGAAGTTATGCAGAAAAAACAAATAAAAATAAAACTTTGACACACTGCATCTCGAAAACGTTTTATTTTAGGCCACATGTTAATAATAACTTTTAACCTTGTGAAATATTAGATATTTATTCAGAAACACCCTGTATAGTTTGTTTTTAAGGAATGCTCTGTTTTTGAAATTTCCACGTAAGAATAATCATATAAAGGGGTCGAACGACCTAAAAAAATGAAAAAATGTTTACTGTCTGGTCTCGCTTTTTTAACGTACACCCACTAGATTTACTTAAACGCCCTTAAAATCGTTTTACTAAAATACATATTTTTTTATCTTATTTTATCGTTATAAAACACAGAATAATGGAAAACGTTCAACAATCAAATGACTCGTTTTTAGCCATAAACTTTTATTTTCCATTACGTTTAGATTGTAACATTTCAAAAATGTATTACAGCAAATGATTTTATGAGCTTAATAAAACCGTCTACCTGCCAAAAAATGTAGGGGAAGTTGGCTGAAAATGATATTGTAACAGGATTATAAATTCTAATGGAGCATTATAATTTTATAATATTTATATTTAATTATTTATTTTAATTGTTGCATCAGATTACTGAAGTTAAATAAGATATAATAAATAAAATCAGAGGTACTCTGTAGATTTCTTCTTATATTATAATTTAAATGTTATCAAATATATTTGTTAGTATAATTTAATGGATAATTATAATAATATATTTTCTTTCTCTTTAGTTTAAAAGAGTAAGAAAATAAATATCTTTAAATAAACCATACATTTAACTCCCGAAAATATGTAGAAATTACTCCCTAAATAAATACTAGAATCAAAATAAAATATCTTTGATAAACCCTCAACTTTGACAACCCGTTGTATATGTAAAGCCCCATAAACCACTACAACATTAGCCGTAACAACTAGAACTTTGACACAGACTAACTCTGGTTTTAGAAATAGAAAAAAAGGTCGAGACCTAATCTGACAAAAACTGCCCCCCTTAGAAGTCTCTTATTGGCTAGAACGCCAAGCAGAAGGTCAAAAAATCTAAAAAGAAGACTTAAATACCTAAAGTCGATTCAAATTCAAGATAGACTGCATGTAAACAAAAGTTATTGTGCGTGCAATAGGCCATTAAAAGTTTGCTATAAAGTTATCATAAATCGGCCACCTGTATTCAAAGGCGTATTGCATGCACACTAACTTTTGTTTACAAGCAGTATATATTGAATTTGAATAGGCCGTAGATGTACTTATAAACTAGACAATACAAAATAAGATATATTTACGTAAATTTCTGTATCGTAACAGCATTTTTCTAACAGCACATTTTTTAAGCGTTTATTAAAAATATTTATGTTGGCCGCATCTCTAATTTTTTTATTCAATTTATTAAATAGTGTACAGGGTGTTCCAGCGAGGACTGAACAGGGACCTATTTTCGACCTTCCTTGTATTTTGGAAAAATTCAAAATAGCCAATCGATGTATTTTTTCTTGTAGAATCCAAAAATGTCATCGAAAAAATATTTGAACCAGAAACAAAAGAGTTACGCTATGCATCAGGTGTTTTTTAAATGGAATGTATCGTTTTTTATACGATTTTTGGAAAGAGTGATTTTTTTTATGTCCGTTCTGATTAAAAGATTTGATTTTGCGATAGCTTTTTATATTACATTTTAATGTTTTACAAACTTAAATTTTAGCTTCACCTGTTTAAAATATACGATAGGTTGGTATAGGTGATCAAGGTAAAATGACGTTTGAATGCTTTGTCAATAAAAATTGACATTATTTTAATTATTGTCGAAGTCTTCACCTAAAAAATATATATTTGACTCTGATCGAAATGAAATACTCTTTGGACGAGAGACTACAGATTGTTATGCTATTTTACAAGTGCCAAGAAAATGCAAGAGAAGCAAGAAGAAGATTTATTGCAAATTTTCATAGAAATATATCCATCAATACAATTCTAAGGATAAAAAACCTATTTGAGGAAAATAAAACTTTACATGATAGAAAAAGAAATATACAAAGAAGAAGAAATCGAGACCAGGCCATTATAAATTATTTTCAAGTTAATCCAACCAAATCTATTTCGGATGCAGTTCGGGAAGTTCAGTACGGTGGCGGTGTAAGGCGCAGAAGAGTTACCCGAGGGACTGTTCACAGGACTCTGAAAATTTATAAATTTAGGCCTTTTCGTATCCTTCCACTTCACCACCTAACACCGGCACAAAAAGAACTTACCTTCCAATTTGTTTCTCAAATGGTAATTCGGCAAAAAAACGAAGACCCTGATTTATTCAAAAATATTGTGTGGACCGACGAAGCTACTTTCACAACATCGGGAGTATTCAACAGACATAATACTGGGCCGTTGAAAATCCAAAAAAGTTCCAGACTATTAAATTTCAAGGGAGGAATTCTATTCATGTTTGGTGTGGGATAAAAAACAATAAAATTTTGGGACCAATATTTTTTAACGAGACTTTAAATGGGCACAGATATTATGAGTTTTTAGAAAACGAAATTGAAAATTTTTTGGAAGACTTACCATTGGCAGAATATCAGAATTTAATTTGGCAACATGATGGGGCGCCTCCTCATGCCGTGCATGATGTGGTTCAATTTTTAAATCGGCGCCATAACGAATGGATAGGGCGAAATGGAACATATGCTTGGCCGCCCAATAGCCCCGACCTCTCAGTTTTGGATACATTTCTTTGGGGCCATTTGAAGAACGTCGTATACAGACAACGAAACGAAAATATTCAAGAGATCATGGGAAAAATTGTCGATGAAATAAACCGCCTTAACCAGGAAAATCATATTGTAACAGCAAGTTTAGAAAGGCTACAAAGGGGTTATCGATGTTGTTTCGAGAAAAACGGCGGTCACATTGAAAACTTATGTTATTAGTAGTTTTATTTTATTATTTAATAATTATTTTTTATTGAATTTCTTTTTCTATCATGTAAAGTTTTATTTTCCTCAAATAGGTTTTTTATCCTTAGAATTGTATTGATGGATATATTTCTATGAAAATTTGCAATAAATCTTCTTCTTGCTTCTCTTGCATTTTCTTGGCACTTGTAAAATAGCATAACAATCTGTAGTCTCTCGTCCAAAGAGTATTTCATTTCGATCAGAGTCAAATATATATTTTTTAGGTGAAGACTTCGACAATAATTAAAATAATGTCAATTTTTATTGACAAAGCATTCAAACGTCATTTTACCTTGATCACCTATACCAACCTATCGTATATTTTAAACAGGTGAAGCTAAAATTTTAGTTTGTAAAACATTAAAATGTAATATAAACAGCTATCGCAAAATCAAATCTTTTAATCAGAACGGACATAAAAAAAATCACTCTTTCCAAAAATCGTATAAAAAACGATACATTCCATTTAAAAAACACCTGATGCATAGCGTAACTCTTTTGTTTCTGGTTCAAATATTTTTTCGATGACATTTTGGGATTCTACAAGAAAAAATACATCGATTGGCTATTTTGAATTTTTCCAAAATACAAGGAAGGTCGAAAATAGGTCCCTATTCAGTCCTCGCTGGAACACCCTGTACACAGTACACAGTATGAGATGATCTTACTTCTTGAAACAAACGCTTGCTACGGTATACAAAACAACATACTTTATATATATAAATGCCTGCAACAGTCAAAACCTTTAAATTTTTAAAAGCATCGCAATATAACTTTACGCAATTAGACGTATTGCATATTTTTGTAAAATAAAAATCCTTTTAATATGAGAACCCATACACTTATTCACTATACCATACCTAATTCGGGAGTGTATATTGGCATAATAAAAGGTTAGAAGCACATATTTGCTGCAGTGCAAGGACTTAAAATTTAATGCCTAACAGCCACTGCGCAGTTTAGTAGTTTTATTTTTATTTATCTTTAGTTTGTTTTTTTTTATTAGTTTTTTATAAACATTTTCGGATTTTGTTTTTAGAGAAATAAAATTCTCACCAATAACCAATAATTACATTCTGTCTAAATAAGATAAAATTACCTTATATATAAATGTCTAAAACTTAAACTAACTTATCAGCATTTTGGATCAAAAAGGCCATGGCGAAAAAAAGAAAAGCCTTTCAGCCAATCCTTTCTGAAGCGAAGCAATGCTTTTTCAAAAAAAGACATCGCCTTTGTGAAAAACGTTTCTAATATAAAATATTCTACTGTATTTTTAACATGGTAAATTGACAATTTATTATAATTGAATCGATCCAAATTAAATGTTTCAACTATAATTAGTTTTAACTTAAATGAAAGCGGGCAAAGAAATCTTTTCACGAAAAGGGCAATATGTAACTATAAACTTTTAAGGGGAATGTATAGTCGAGTGCAAATTGACAGGTTTATCTTAAGTAGTTTGTATGTCCGCACAATCTAGAAGATACCGTTTGAGACACGAATTTAGTTAAGTGTTATTTATTATCTTGTTTATAGTTTATAGCTGTACTTTAACGACTTCTTTGAAATACTCGTTTTTACGATTTGTGATGAGAAACCGATTATCGCTTAAAAAATGTCGTTTTAAAATACATTAAGAATTTATATACTCTATTCCATTGCTATAGTCTACTCCGTTACAATAATCTAAGTTTAATATTTTGTAGCTAGGATGAATGTTATCAAAATAATGAGATAAGTATTATAAATAGTTTTGCTTTTATGCAAAATTAAACATAGCCTGATATGTCATTTTAAACTTACGCTTTGTATAAAATGACATACCCTTTATCATTTTGTTCATTAAAAAAAATTCGTTAGGAAAAAAAATCCGTCAATTCCTCTTTATCCAGCACTTAGTTATTACCATAACTGGATGGATTTATGTGTTATCTCTAGCTAATAGATTTCTGTAAAAGAAAAGTGGATAATTTTACCAGTTGAGCAAGACTTAAAATCAATTGTAGAAATAGTTTTTATCGAACATATACTAGCTATACTGTCATTATTGACATGCATATATACAGATTGATATTGTCAAGTCGTAACACACTCCTCATAATACACGCTCATAACTCACGCCTTTTTTAGAAACGTTTAAGCTTTAATTATAAATGTATACAACTTATTTATTTAAATCAACATTAACATTAAATGAGAACGAGATGCAGTTTGACCATTGAGAAACATCAAACCCTTGTAAGTTTCCAAAACTTCTATATATCTTCCTTCCTCCATGTCGATTTAATTTTGTGATTTTCTCGTATAATCACCAGTGTATAAATCAGGGTGTTGTAAGCCCAAGTAAAAAGTAATTTTGTTGTTTTTTTGACTAACTGTTTATGCCAACGTAATGTCTCGTACACTTGGCATTTGTATAACAGACGAAAAATCTTTTGTGGGGAGTATTATCTGCTCTTAAATTCATGTATTTTCTGCATAATTCTAGAGGATTGACTGGAAATTATTCCTACACTATTGTGAAACTACGAGTTTTCCTGCTATTTGTATCAGGTATAATTACATACAAGTAGTAATCGTTAACTTGAACATTTTCCACACTTAAATTAGTCATTCATCACATCTGCATGCTCCCGCAATTCCCATGAATAAAATGTTTTCATGAGCAAACATTCCCTGTCAAGTGCTACTTTTAAGAACTTGTTAATATCATTACGTTGAAGAGTTTTTCGTTTTTTTGGCTTATGATAATTTGCCTTGATCTTCGAAAAGATTAAAAGTCTCAGAAAATTAGAGATATCAATGTTTTTGTAAAGCTGGAGAGTTGAGTTAAGCATTGAATACTTGGTCCATAACGATGAGTGCAGAAATTTCTTCTGTAGTTCAAAAAAATAAGCATGTAAAACATTTTCGTTTATCATTTCGTTATCATTTTTGATAAAAACTGGTTTCTCGTACCAAAAATTCACTATTTTTTCGTCAGAAAATTAGGAAATTATTATTAAATGACCTCTCAATGTTTATTGTACTAGTTTTCAGCCATTTTGCGAAGACAATTTGTAACAACCTTTCCATGTTGTTACAACGAATTTGTAAATTTCAATATTTTAACTTAAATAGAAATCAATTTATCTACATATTCCTTAGTTCACTTGAGGCTTAACTACGGCTATGCTTATCTCAATTTTCATAGCAATTAAATTTATTGACTACTACACTGGTTCGAATAGATTTGAACAGGTATTTTGTTGAGATTTGTGCCTTCGAAAAATGCAGTTGAAAGAGTGAGAGAGTTGATGGGTCACTTCATTTTTTGTTAATCTAGAAGGGTGTTTATTTCGCCGGTTGGAAATGTTCACTCTCTTTCCTTGAAACTTCGCAGAAGGGCAAATTTGGCTGCCATGTTTAATTAGATAGTTTTTGTGAATTTGGTTTCACGCGAGTTTAAATGTCGGATTAGTTTTCACAAATTTAAAAAAAGTAAAAGCAGTACCTTAGCAGAAAGAAAAGCCAGTTCAACAGGTTTTTTTTTTATTTTAGCTCCTAAATCTTTTTTTATACACTACATCTTTTAATCTTATCTATATTAAATTTACTTGCTTTTACTTTTTTACACTTTTTTGAACATCTTTTAAAAATTGGAGCAAGTATTTAATTTTTGAAACAATAAGAAAATTTGAACCTATAATTGGAGAAGACTGACGAGACTACGGATTTTTTTTTGGTTGGCTGAAAACTCCGGAGAAGATTTTTGATGTTTAAGAGAAGCTGGAATAGTTTTCCTTTTGCCGTGTGGTGTTGGGACCCTTCCACTGGCTTGGCGCCGCTGCTGTTTGATGCATTGGAAGTACAGACGCTTTTGATTTCTCCGGGAAATGGCAGCATAAAAGATGAGTATTTTGATGTAGTGTAGTAAAATTATTATTTTGACTAATGATCTCCTTTTGATAAAATTATTAGAAATTTCTGAATCTTTTTGTAAAATTCGGCTATTTTTTTTGGAATATTATTGGAGGGTTGAGAATCATTCTTATGTTAATTAACACTATAATTGAGTGAAGAGTTAATTCAAGGAATGAAGCAACATTCAGCTCATTTAAACAGATTTTGAGAACTATTAAATTTATATTTCTTGTTTATAACTATGATCAATAGTGAGTTTTAATTCTTAATTGCTAGTTGTTCAACTAAATAGAATACAGAATTTCTTACAACCTAATTATTTATATTATTTTTAGTTCATAAACAACCGAACATATATTGGGTTTTTAGTTCTTATTAGCCAATGGCATTCACCTAATTAAAATATATATATCATTGCAGCTTAATTATTATAATATTTTTAGTTCAAAAACAACCGAACAGTTATTGGGTTTTCAGTTATTATTAGCCAATGGCATTCCACTAAATAAAGCATGTAATCGTCTTACAGCTTAAAAGTTTAATTAAATTTTAGTTCTTGAACAACTGAATATTTTTGCGTTATTTGAATGGCATTTCTACATATTGATCATAAGTTTCAAAAAGTTATATATTATATTCGGCCTCGTCTCATAAATAAAGACATATGTAGTACCTCCGCCTCTGGCCAATACGTCCACAATCTTGAAAGCTAAGCAAAAAAGAATCCCTTCGTACCCTTGCCTAACTCTGCCGATAGTATTCAGTCTTCGTTTTTGTGTTGATACGTTCACGTCGCAAGTGAATCATCGAAATCGATAGTGTAAATTCAGAATTTTTTTTTTGTAGAAAAGCGTAAAAATTATGCCGAAACATAGAAAAAGAAGTCGTAGTCAGTCGGTAGAACGGTCGGGCTTTTATAAATTGTTTAAGAAGTTAAATAATAGGCTTAATAGTCTTGAAGAAAAATGCAAGGTTAAGAAAAGTCGTGGTCGTAAAATATGGGCACCTGTACGTCGTGTTATTAGTGACAGTGAAAGTGAGATAGACCGTTCTCGGTCTCCGTCTCGATCTCGGTCTCGTTCTGTTTGTAGAGAGAGAGAGGTAGACAACTATACGTCTATGACTTCATCGGATGAGGATAGCAAAGATGATGGTGACACCGTACAGCCTGTGAGAGTTGTTGGTGTTGATTCCGATAGGGAAATAATCAATAATCCTGGTATTATCGCGACGGCGCCGCCGCCGGCGCCTGCGTCTGCTTCAGGGATAAGTGGAACAGCAATAATGACGGGCACAGGGAAAGTCAAAATAGTAAGTAAAATATATTTCAATTCCAATGTTTTGTGAAAGAGGATAAGTCCTAGAAGGGCGCATTGAGGGAGAAGAGTTGTTGCTACCCCCCCCCCCCAAAATTTTTGTTTAAAAGACACCTATTTTTTGGACAACATTTTTTTTTATTTTGTTTGTTGTCTAAAACCTACCTGCCTGTTTGTGATAACAGGTATAGGTACCCTCCAGTCTTTTAACAGATTCCCTATTATGTGTATATCGTTGTTGTACCTGTTTGTGATAGCAGGACGCATATCCACTTGTGGAAAATGGATTATGTGGCCTTTTCTTTCCCATTACTTGATAATAGTTTTTATTGGTTGTGATATCAATGAATACATTTAAAGAGAATTTAACTAAACTGGTTCATTCTCTTGCAGATGAATCCAGAAACAATTTAAATATGGAAATTTTATCCATTTTGGGAGAGGAAGGGGTAGCCAAGAACTCGTATGGAAAACCCATCCATGCAGATATAGCTTTGCGATGGAATAATATTTTAACTGGTGGCCTGGATGACAAAACCAGAAATTGTCTAATTGAAAAATATTTGCCTCCAGAAAATTGTACATAGGTGGCAGAGTTTATTTATAAATAGGACAGTGAGGTCTTATATTAATGGACTGTCAATTCCATTTACCAATAATCCCGTGCAAAAGTTCATTCCCACTGAGAATAAATGGTCTCAAAAAGAAAATTTAATTTTAAAAAAGTTATAAAGGCGCAATATCAGCTGTCAAGAAATGTAAAAAACAATTTATTTCAAAATTTTTTTTTTGTACCAAAACCTGATGGGACCTATAGATTAATATTAAATTTAAAAAAACTTAACTCCTTTGTGGAAAACAAACATTTTAAAATAGAAGATAATAAGGTAGTTGCCCGGCTAATAAGAAAACATTTTTTTATGTGTCGCATTGATTTAAAAGATGCTTATTATCTGGTCCCAGTACGAGAAGCACATCAAAAAATACCTAAGATTTATATTCCAGGATGTAATTTATGAATACAAGTGTCTACCTTTTGGACTCAGTTGTGCACCTTACATTTTCACAAAAATTTTAAAACCTGTAGTTAGTATGCTAAGAAAAAGGGGGATCCTTTTAGTAGTTTATCTGGATGATTTTTTGATTTTTGGAAAATCATATAATGAATGTAGCAGAAATACAAATTTAGCAATTAAGACTCTAACATATTTAGGTTTTTTAATTAATCATACAAAATGCAGTCTAATACCTAGCAAAATATGTAAATTTTTGGGTTTTATCTATAACTCTTTTTCAATGGAACTATCATTACCAACTGAAAAGCAAGTTAGAATATCTTGTATTTGCAAAAAATTTTTAAAATTAAAAATATTTAAGATTAGAGACTTTGCAGAATTTATTGGCATACTGGTTTCAGCATGCCGAGCGATAAAATATGAGTACTTTCATTTAAAATCCCTAGAACGTTGAAAACATATCGCTTTAAAACAGGCTAAGGGTTGCTATGATGTACAGATGAAAATACCAGAGACGTTATTTTTTGACATTAATTGGTTTATAAATAACATAAATACTTCCAATAATATTAGTTTGTCTAAATTTTGCTTAGAGATATTGCCATTTTTTAATGAAAACCCAAATATATGTGTTTCTAGGACTCTCCTAGAATATTTGGAAAAGACAAAGAAATTAAGAGGCTCTTGTAAATCCTTGTTTCTCACATATAAGAAACCATATCACAAAGCCACCTCGCAAAACAAAAAAAATAAAACACATTTTGAAAAAAAAGTGGTCTGGACATATCAAAATTTACAGCTCACAGCACACGGCATGCTGCAACATCAGCAGCAGCCAGAAAAGGTGTAAGTTTTGACTCCATAAGATTGGCAGCAGGTTGGACCCAAAACTCTAGGACATTTGCGAATTTTTACAATAGACCTTTGATATCCAAACAAGAGTTTGCCCAAACAATTCTTAGTTTGTAAATAAAATAATAATTAACATAAATATTAATTTGTTCGTTGGAAAGATGTTTGTTATTTGGTTTGTCTTGTTTTTTACCAAAACCTTTATATTATATGTTATGATATTAATTTTTATGTTTTCCTTGTTGTTGTAAGATTAAGTTATAAACTGTTGTGATAAATTACATATTTATTACATTATTATGCTTACATACCCATAAGAAAAATTTTCTTTTTTTTAGACTGTTGATTTGCATATGTTTTGTTTTATGTTCCTTAATGTTGCATATTAACTTAAAAAATAATAAATATATATATATATATTTTTTTTGAAGTAATTAGTTGTTGCAACTTCTTTAAACATCTACATATGTCTTTATTTATGAGACGAGGCCGAATATAATCATAAGATCAAACGAACTTACCAAGTGATGTTTGATCTTGATTATATGAAGGCCTCGTCGAAATAAATAAAGTCCCAACCCAATTTTTTATATTTAAAAAAAAAAAAACCCAAATTGTGTTGCAACAACGACTTTAAACTAGACTGAATACTATCGGCAGAGTTAGGCAAGGGTACGAAGGGATTCTTTTTTGCTTAGCTTTCAAGATTGTGGACGTATTGGCCAGAGGCGGAGGTACTACATATGTCTTTATTTATGAGACGAGGCCGAATATAATCAAGATCGAACATCACTTGGTAAGTTCGTTTGATCTTATGAAAATATCCTATTAACTTGTTTTTCTTGATACAGAGCTGAGTGTTTACAAAATTTTATATTTCAACTGTGGTTAATGGTTTTTAGTTATATTTTGCTGACATATTATGAAATGTCGTATTACATTTAAATAGTTACATAATTAACCTTAATGTAACTAGGTATTTTGTTATTATTGCGTACAAACTTTGTTTATTCCACTAATGTCACTCTACTTAACTTTTTGTTATTAATATAAGTGGCTAGATAAGGCTTTGTCCTTTACATCTATGTGAAAATTTGGGTAAAATTTAATAAAGTGCATAAATCACAGTGTTAAATTTAAATGTATATTTCGGTAAATTATTAACCAAGGATTGGCTATTTGCAAATTTAATTGGTACCTTTTATATTATAAGAAAATTGTTTTGGAAATTATAAATTGATTATTTGGTAAAATTAGCTAGGGTACAGCTAGAAAACTTTTGTGACTCTGTTTTGTGCTTGTTGAACTTAGATATTAGAATAAATCTGAATTGTTGTTTTTAAATATAATTTTTTTTATTAGTATAATTTCAGGTTAAATTATGGTGTTTTTGGTCAATATCTTCCTTTTTTTTCTTTATGTCCAACTCCTAAAGTCTGAAATCATCTCAAACCTACGAATCGCCTCCGACTAACCTAACTGAGTATTCGTGGTAACCAATGTAATAAATTAAATAACCAAATCTAACATCATATGATATAATAGAACAAATGTAACATCTCTATAATAGATCACACCACCATCTCAATAAATTAAAAATTATTTTTTTATTTTATTTTTTTAATTTATTACAAATTTTGTTGTTAGTTTTGATGATACAAACTTCCTAACACGTAAGATTTTTGAGTTATGATTTTTTCAGCAAAATTTAATAAATATTTTAATGACATTATTTTAAAAAACTCATGTTTGTTGGAATTAAAAAAAAAATCAAATTCGGGTTCCAAAGCCCCCGGCAAATTGGGAGGAACATTTACAAATGTATGATGATAAGGCATTTTTCCAAAAGTCAAGAAAAAGCACCCCATTTAATGGAACAAGCTGAAATAAATGATTTAGTTTAGGACCTCCATTTGTCCAAAGAGCATACTGAAGTATTCGTTGCAAGATTACAACAATGGAATTTACTAGACACTGGAACCAAAGTCACAATATTCACGAACCGTAACCAGGAGCTATCCTTGTTTTATAATATGCACAATAACATGAGTGTTTATGTTAATCCAAATAGTATTATGGAAAAATTACGCTTTGTACAGGGTGTTCCAGCGAGGACTGAACAGGGACCTATTTTCGACCTTCCTTGTATTTTGGAAAAATTCAAAATAGCCAATCGTTGTATTTTTTCTTGTAGAATCCAAAAATGTCATCGAAAAAATATTTGAACCAGAAACAAAAGAGTTACGCTATGCATCAGGTGTTTTTTAAATGGAATGTATCGTTTTTTATACGATTTTTGGAAAGAGTGATTTTTTTTATGTCCATTCTGATTAAAAGATTTGATTTTGCGATAGCTGTTTATATTACATTTTAATGTTTTACAAACTAAAATTTTAGCTTTACCTGTTTAAAATATACGATAGGTTGGTATAGGTGATCAAGGTAAAATGACGTTTGAATGCTTTGTCAATAAAAATTGACATTATTTTAATTATTGTCGAAGTCTTCACCTAAAAAATATATATTTGACTCTGATCGAAATGAAATACTCTTTGGACAAGAGACTACAGATTGTTATGCTATTTTAAAAGTGCCAAGAAAATGCAAGAGAAGCAAGAAGAAGATTTATTGCAAATTTTCATAGAAATATATCCATCAATACAATTCTAAGGATAAAAAACCTATTTGAGGAAAATAAAACTTTACATGATAGAAAAAGAAACTCAATAAAAAATAATTATTAAATAATAAAATAAAACTACTAGTAACATAAGTTTTCAATGTGACCGCCGTTTTTCTCGAAACAACATCGATAACCCCTTTGTAGCCTTTCTAAACTTGCTGTTACAATATGATTTTCCTGGTTAAGGCGGTTTATTTCATCGACAATTTTTCCCATGATCTCTTCAATATTTTCGTTTCGTTGTCTGTATACGACGTTCTTCAAATGGCCCCAAAGAAATGTATCCAAAACTGAGAGGTCGGGGCTATTGGGCGGCCAAGCATATGTTCCATTTCGCCCTATCCATTCGTTATGGCGCCGATTTAAAAATTGAACCACATCATGCACGGCATGAGGAGGCGCCCCATCATGCTGCCAAATTAAATTCTAATATTCTGCCAATGGTAAGTCTTCCAAAAAATTTTCAATTTCGTTTTCTAAAAACTCATAATATCTGTGCCCATTTAAAGTCCCGTTAAAAAATATTGGTCCCAAAATTTTATTGTTTTTTATCCCACACCAAACATGAATAGAATTCCTCCCTTGAAATTTAATAGTCTGGAACTTTTTTGGATTTTCAACGGCCCAGTGGTGACTATTATGTCTGTTGAATACTCCCGATGTTGTGAAAGTAGCTTCGTCGGTCCACACAATATTTTTGAATAAATCAGGGTCCTCGTTTTCTTGCCGAATTACCATTTGAGAAACAAATTGGAAGCGAAGTTCTTTTTGTGCCGGTGTAAGGTGCTGAAGTGAAAGGATACGAAAAGTCTTGTGAACAGTCCCTCGGGTAACTCTTCTGCGCCTTACACCGCCACCGTACTGAACTTCCCGAACTGCATCCGAAATAGATTTGGTTGGATTAACTTGAAAATAATTTATAATGGCCTGGTCTCGATTTCTTCTTCTTTGTATATTTCTTTTTCTATCATGTAAAGTTTTATTTTCCTCAAATAGGTTTTTTATCCTTAGAATTGTATTGATGGATATATTTCTATGAAAATTTGCAATAAATCTTCTTCTTGCTTCTCTTGCATTTTCTTGGCACTTGTAAAATAGCATAACAATCTGTAGTCTCTCGTCCAAAGAGTATTTCATTTCGATCAGAGCCAAATATATATTTTTTAGGTGAAGACTTCGACAATAATTAAAATAATGTCAATTTTTATTGACAAAGCATTCAAACGTCATTTTACCTTGATTACCTATACCAACCTATCGTATATTTTAAACAGGTGAAGCTAAAATTTTAGTTTGTAAAACATTAAAATGTAATACAAACAGCTATCGCAAAATCAAATCTTTTAATCAGACGGACAAAAATCACTCTTTCCAAAAATCGTATAAAAAATGATACATTCCATTTAAAAAACACCTAATGCATAGCGTAACTCTTTTGTTTCTGTTTCAAATATTTTTTCGATGATATTTTTGGATTCTACAAGAAAAAATACATCGATTGGCTATTTTGAATTTTTCCAAAATACAAGGAAGGTCGAAAATAGGTCCCTGTTCAGTCCTCGCTGGAACACCCTGTACATAACCCGGACGAATGACGCTTATTTATAGAATCTTCTAAAATAAGTTTAAACGCAGTTCTGTTCCACAATGGTAGCAAATAAGATCCTCTATTACTCTTGCGCATGAAGTTGACGTGAAGGAAACATACGAAAGTATATTACTTATTCTAAATGAAATAAGCTGATGGCACGTATAAGTGACAGATATGTGGTGACCTAAAAGTCATAGGACTGTTAACAGGGCTTCAGGGTGAGGTAGGATTTATTTCTATTTTCTTTGTCTTTGAGATATAGTCAAAAGCAGTGTTTCGTGCGGGTCATACGATTTATCAACGACAAATTAATAAAACGTATAAATACCAGCTGTTGCAAAAATCTTTGAGCGATGCCGCCTCAAAGTCACATCGACAAGTCAGTGACAAAATGAGTAATAGAAAACAATTTTCGGTATTTTTGCATCCACAACGAAAAAAATGTTATTAAATCTATTAAAATATTACGAAAATGAAAATTCACCGGCCAATATCCAGGAGACAGTAGCAAAAGCTCTGGAAATCGGTATAAGGACTGTGCAGAAAATTGTGCACGAAAAAAAGCATAATTTACTACCGAGGAAGATTAAGAAATGTACACGAAAAAAGCCAAAGACAGAAGACTTAAGTGACAATGTAAAAATGGATGTTCATAATGCAATTTACGATTTATACACATCAAAAACTAATATAACCCTTCAAGTTTTAAAGGAAGCTTTAAAAAATCGAGGCATATTGGAAATTGGACCAAAAACGTTGTCAAAATTAATAAAAATGTTAGGTTTTCGATATAAAAAGGACTGTAATCGAAGATTTTTATGCGTGTTGCCACATATAGCAAGTCAGCGTATCCAGTTTTTAAAGAAATACACGGAAAATGTTCATTTAAAATTTAGAAAAGAGGTGTTTTTAGACGAGACTTGGATATTTTCTAATGGAAGTGGTTCGAAATCTTGGCAGGACGAGTCTGTGAAAAGTGTCAAGAGAAAAATGCGATGTGGGACAGGAAAACGGCGCACAGTGGGGCAATTAAGCCAAAAAACGGAAAAAACCATATAGCTTGAGACTGGATAGTGGTATTAATTTCGAGTTGGTCTTATTTGTCTCAGAATGAAAAATTACATCGGATATTTACAAGAAAATAAACACAGCATGGTTCAAATGTACAGAGTGGTCATTTTATTAGGGGCCTATAACTTTTTTTAGAAACCACTGACTTCAGAAAAAAAAAGTTAATACAAGAGTTTTATGGTTTAAAATAAATTATTTAAGTACTTGAGTTTTATTAATACAGGGTGTCCAAAAAGTGTTGCACAGACTTTTAAATGAGACATCCTGTATATTATTATACATTTCTTGATTTCTCGAAAAATTAAAGAATCACGTTTCGTGTATAGTATCTTTACATATTTTCACCTGTTTTTGAAATATTGACAGTTAAAAATCGGCCAATATCACTGGCTGTAAAACATGAACGGTTTAATATAGAGCGAAACAGGTTGCACGTTTCTATCTTAACTTATATCATATTTTTATACTATAGGTACTACACTACTCAAAACAATTATCGCATATTTTCAAATCGGTACAAAGTTAGAAATCGCGTTATTTTGTAAATTTTGTTTAAATTCTGTGACACACCGTAAAATTCTTTGAAACATGATTCCTTATTCTATAAAAAATATTTAAATTCAAGATATTTATATCTGAAAATGAAATTTGGCAATTTGGGAAATATGCGATAATTGTTTTGAGTTTTATATTATGTCCTATACTTAAGTTCAAAAAACAATTGAAAATCGGTACTTTACTGACTTCATCTAATTAGAGTGATAAAACGATTAGGTCAAATAATAAAACGAATTTCACTTTCCTGTCTTGACTTTTTAAAAACTATCGAAATGAAGCAGTGATGTTGCCAAATTTGGTATTGTTAACTATACCACCTTATTTCGATAGGTCTTAAAAAGTTCGGATAGGACTCTTAAAACTATTAAACTAATAACTCTAAAATTTCACTATTTACAGGGCAATGTTTTTTTTTTGGTTCGGGTCTTAAACTTGAAATAAAAGGGTCGGATGTTTCTAAAATTTTGTGAAAAATGTCCTCCTTTGTCTTTAGTCGGGAGTGTTTTCTTGAATGGTTTAATCTAAATATTTTATAGTCCTTATTGCGGCTTTCTTGGGCTTCTTCGGAAAGCATACCGATGGGAAGAGCTGCAGAGGCTATAATTTCTGCACCGTGGATTAAAATTTTATGTAACGTCGAAGGCATGTAATACCAAGGGTAGAGACTAACTGCTAACTCGGCGGTCTCATTTGCGTAAGTTCCAAACTTATTTGGGTCAATATCATAGGTGCTGTTGATTACGTCAAGAATAACACCAAGACGCTGAATCAATGTTCTATCAATTTTTGTAATTTCAGATGTTAAATCTGGATTAGCAAAAAACCGGCGAGAAGTATTACCTGTAAACAAAATAATATAGGTAATTATAGGCAAATTAAACTATATAAATTATGTATTAACAACCTGTATTTGATGAACCGTACCCCTGCTTCACAAAATCTACCCGGATTCTTAGTCTATTAAGAAATTCTTGTTGTATCCGCTTCTTCTCTGCCTGCTTAATAAGTGCTGTTGTTTTTGATGTTCTCCATTTTCCAAAACTTTGATTATAGGCGAGGTGGAGTATGTATTCCATGCATTTTATCCGAGCATGTAAAGGGGAAAAACCTATTTTCAGAGCTTGTTCACTTGTCGGCTTCTGTCGAATTTTTATTAGGTCGTTCATTTCTTAAGGACGAGCTTGGCAAATGAAACAATTGCTTGATGAGGAAGTTCCCGTTATAGCTTGGGCTACCTTTCCATCAAGCATAGAAAAAATCAAAACATGTTTGACCCTAATTACGATTCCGTCTAATTCTACTCTTGATGGCTGGAGGTTTTTTTCAGCACGTGTCATTTCAAGGGTTTCTTTTTCGTAACGAAATCGTATTGCTCTGCAATATCTGGTCGATGACGGTCGAGGGTTTTGCCAAATAACATTGTTTTGATCTTCAGTTGATAACATTTTCAAAGGCACCATGGAAGTCATAAATAAATTAGAGTCAGACTTATTTTCATCTTCGGTTAAATAATTTTGGGAAAACTCATTCTGCCCAGAAGCTCCATCACAGCCCCACTTTGAAGTCAATACCAATTCTTGGCCATTCAATGTATCCAATTCTGTTTGATTTTTTGTTCTTAGTATTCTTTTTGCCGTATGATCTAATAAGTTTTGAAGTGGAACTTCAGCAGATGTGTCCGTAATATTAATGTTGTCAGGATAACATTCCTTCTTCGCCGTAGTAATTTTTTTATAACTAGGAAAAATATTATATCCTATATTTTTAGCAGCCTTCCTAATAACCTCGTATTGGTATTTACTTAATTTAGCTTGAATAAATAAAGACAATGCTGTATCGTTACTAAAAGCTTGACCCGAGGCTTGACATGTATTATTTACACTTGATAAGGTACTTGCTGCATTAATTAGATTCTGCGGATGTGTTGAGCGAAGATTTTGAATTTTTTGTCTCTTACTTCTTTTACCGCAATCATCGAAACTTTTTTTTGGCCTCCCTCCTTGATTAAAAAAAACCCCAGCATCTCCATCATCAGAAAAATTAATTGAAAACTCACCCTCCATCCAATTACTGAACTTTTTTCGGAACCTAGTTTTGTTTCGAGAGACCTCCTTAAACTTTTTGTAGAAATGTGGCAAGAAACGTTTTTGAAGTTGCTCGGACAGAATAGAAAAATGTGTGTCACTCAAGTGCCGAATGTTATCGCGAACATACCCTTGAATATCTCCATTATCAAGAAGCACTTCACATAAGGTGCGATATGATATGGACTCCATAATGTCACTAAATCAATGTCACAAAGTATTGGCGGCGTTTTTATGACTCTCAACACTTTTATTACTCTAAACACTACTAGAATAAATATAATTAAATAACAAAGTAGATTTACCTGAATTTGACGTTTGTCAAAATATTTACACGTGAGCAGTCAACGAACGCCTACTTCGATTAAGACATTTACAGAGTCTACTTATGCAGAAAGTTCCTCATCAAGTTTAAATAATAAAGTCAAGCTTTAAGTAACGTGTCTTTATTTATCCAAGCTAAATTAAGTATACCAATCCTATAAACCAATCCTATAAACCTAGATCTGGATACACTGAATGGCCACCAATTAGTAATAATGACTTTAAGGTGTTACTTAAGAGTGGAGAATCTGAAATCTCAAAATTATTTGACTAAAGATTAAAATAAATAATCTGACTTCTAATTATTAATTAATAACTTCCATGATGCCTTTACAAATATCATCAAGCCAAAGATCAAGGCAAAGTAATTTGGAAAAATCCTCGGACCTCATCTAGATACTTTAGAGCAGTAGAGACATGTTTTATTTTTTTCCATGCTTAATGAAAAATTAAGACAGAAACAGACAAAAATAATGAAGCGCTTAAAATAACAGGTTTATCCCCTATACACGTCCGTATAAAATGCATGAAATACAAACTCACCTTGGCAACAATCAGATTTTTGAAAATGGAGAACATCAAAAACCGGCACTATTTTTTCGAAACGGGTTACATTTTTAAAATAATAGGGGTGGGAGGTTTTTAAATTGACATCCTGTATAGTTAATTTGTCGGTGATTACCTATATTATTTTATTTATTCTGGACGTAATCAGTAGCATCTATGATATTGACCCAAATAAGTTTGGGACTCACGCAAATGAGAATATAGTTTAGTTCTACCCATGATATGTTTTAAATTTAACAGTTTTCTAGATAAAAAAAGGTTACAGAGGTCGCGGTTGCACATGGTTGCAGCTGAAATTAATAGGACTGTTTCTGGAATGTATGTAGGTGTAAATTACTACCAAATTGTGTTGGAGGCTAACGGAGCTTTTTTTGAATCGCCGACTTTAAAAACTATTTACCGAAGTAGTAGAGCGCTCCCAATTAAATTGCCCATCGGTATATTTTTTTGTCCAAACTATGTTGTCATAAACTTTTTGGGTTAATCTATGTAGGGAAAATGGGACAATATCTTATAAAAGTGCCTAACTGAAGACTGACGAATTTTATTTAAAAAAATAAATTTTACATAATTTAACCAAATGCCAACTTTGCGCATCGTTTATTAAGGTAACCTAATTTGTTTTGTTAAAAGTCAATTATAACTTAGTTTTACAGCAAATTTGTTATAAAAAATTAGTTTCAAATTAATTAAAATTTACAGTTTCAGTAACATAGTTTTTTCCGCATTTGCCCCAGTGTGCGGCGGTTCATCATTTTGCATGCAGGTTCTTCAACAGGATTTCTCCCAAGTGCAAGTTTACTGTTTTCTTCAAGCCTGTATTTTTCGCATGCAAGGCCCTTAATTTTAGACTGAAATTTGAAGAAATCGGATAAGTAGTTGTTTAGCAGCGAACAGACAGACTGACGGACAGACATACCTACAGACAGACGGAATTGAGAAAACATGTTTTCCGGCATCTAGGGACCCTTAAACGTAAAAATCTGAAAAAATCTTACTAGGGAAGTAATAATAACTAATTATCTTGTGTTTTCAACAAAAGTGTATAACATTTTTGCAAAATCAAATTTTTTTGTTATTACAATACAAAAAAAAAACAAGTTTTCTTTGCACAGGGATGGCCCGCATTTAAATAAATGACACTGTATAAGTGGTTAGATTTTTAGGTCAAGCGGGGCTTATAATTTTTGGTGATTGATAAAAAAGTCTCAGTTTCATTAAGTGGCTGTATAAACAGAACATATGCTAATTGTTCCGTTGATTCGAAGCGCCTTCCGACTTTATTAAGGCGCTTGCTATTTTGTGTATTTTTGTTTTTGCTAACCAAAACATTTTAACCAAATACATATTTAGCGAATTTTCTTATTTAGTCCCTCGGTATTTATTATATAAAATAATATTAAGTGGCTATCTTAATAATATTTGCCTAATATAATAAAAAAAACTATTTTCTTTCTCCCAAGAGAAGAAAGAAACATTTTGGTATTCACTGTGTTTTCTGATTTGATTCATAATGTTGGTTACCTTTGGACCCGCACGATAAAACCGCATTCAACTATAGTAGAGTAATACAAAAACATTACCAAGTAAAAGAATGGCTTCAGAGAGATCAATTTATTCCAGGCCAAGCTAAGGTAAATAATATACCTCTTGTAGATTCTAAAAAATTTTTTTACCTCCATTACATTGGGATTGATGAAAAATGAATAAAATGCTCAAGTCCATCTCTGCAATCTTTCATAAACACATGGTCAAAATTTTTATTGCCAAGTTGGTAAAAGCCAGGATCTTACATTTTAGAGATGTACTTTTTTCCTATATTTTTTGTTGCATAACTTTTTCGTTAAACGTTTATTCCACGTTTCTGCCCCTTTATTTGACACCCATTTTCATCTTTTAACATAAAAAAAAATTTATAACCGATATATATATAGGGAAAATTACTTATATTTTGAAAGCATCCTAAAACAATTACAATTTAAATACATTGTTAACCCTAAATTTTGAAAAACCGGACACTTAAATATGTTTATCCTTCTTCGGCAGCTTCTTCTTCTGCTGGCGGCGCCTCTTCCTCACCGCCTTCAGCTCCTCCTTCTCCTTCTTCTGGTGGTGGAGCTTCGTCACCTAAAAGATGATATGCTCTTAAGTAAAACGTACCGAATTAGTTTCCTACATTAAGATTTCGTAAGAAATTTTAAAGCAAACAATGGAGAAATTTTAGTACCAACTTCTGAAGGACTGCATTACGGGTCAATTTAAAATTTAAACCTCACTTAAAGTTCAAACCCGAGAATAGTTCTCTGTCATTGGTCAATTTAAAGTTTACACTTTAGGTTTGGTTTACACTAATTAGGTGGAAGACGAGGTCCGTAAAGAATTTTTACAAATTAGTATATCTTATCTCTTCAGTGCTTGAAGGGTAAAACCTCACAAAAATTAGAAACTTCTTTTTTCTAAGGTTGTTCTATTATTTTCTTATTGTGGCCCAGCTAGCACTAAAGTAGCTACAACTGTTTCCACTACTACTCTTTAAGAGTTTTTACGTATTTATTATTAATAATCCTCATCAACAAAAACTTTGGGTTACACGTTTTTAAGTATTATATATGTATTTGTTACTGCGAATAATACTTTATAGTAATTATATAATAACTACTGAGGGAATTGACTCCAAGGTCGTCATTTCTTTTCCGTTACATAATATTAATTATTCAAAGTTACTGTTTCCAATCTGTTTACTAAATTACAACTTTTAAGTATCAGCCACCTTCTTGAACTTTGCAGAGACTACTCCATTACGTTCAAATGTACTCCTATAATGTATTACTGTAAAGTGAAACGAGTCGTTGCAGAGTAGAAAAAGTTATCGTCTACTGCTACTTTAAACTGATTATTACCAGTCGTTATTCTTCTGTTGCAACATAGAATTAAGAATTACAGTAATTATTTACTACAAGTAAACTATTACCTCTTGTACTTGACGTTCGGAGATAGGGGGCGCTGGTACGAGATTCGGTCGGTGATTTTATAAGGACAGTGGCAACAATAGAGTAACCAATTTTTAATTGGTTCGGCCATATTGCTGTTAAAATCGTTTTGTTTACTTTTCACCTACGTGGATTTCTTATGAGGTTTGCTGTTTCAGTATCTCATTTTATTAGATTTTGTGATTGCTAAAATGAATATTGAAAAAGGCGTGTAGTTTTTTTACGACTATCGTCAGCATATTCACCAGATAAATTACCTGAGTTTTAATTTCATGAATCCTACCTCAAATAACAATAAAGTATTCTATATGATCTACACCATATTCCCAATATGAGTGTTTAGTCGCCGTAATAGTCCAGCAGGCAGTGAACATTTTTAGTACTTATTTTCCCAGTGAGCAAACATCGATAAAATTATTCGGTTAGTAATTCTAAGCAAAATTTATATATATATATATATATATATATATATATATAAATATATATATATATAAATATATATATATATATATACAGGGTGGCCCATCGAAAACGTACCGCAAGGCATAACGGCCAGGGTAATTTTTTTTTCAAAAAATCCAAAAACACGTCAATTTTGTTTGTGAGGGGGACAACTTTTGCCCTTAAAATGATCGCAAAATTTTCAACCCTCTAAGCGGGGGTGTCATCCCCCAAACTTTTTCAAATGGGAAGAGGGGTCAAGTGGTACCGCAATGAAAAGGGCTTTCTATTCTCTATACATTCCCGCTTTGGTTTTGAAAATCGGTCAAGTCATTTAGAAAATATGAAGGATTGAAATTTGAAAAATACATTTTTCAAAAAACGCATAAATTGAATTAAATAAAAAAAACTTACCGTATTAATGAAGCAAATGCTGAAAATGTTGCCCGTCGACCTCCATACAGTAATACAAATTAGCTTCAAATCGTTCTCGAACATTCTGAAGAACTTGAGGGGTCACTTCGCGACAAACGTCAATAATTCGTGTTCGCAGTCTAAAGGAGTCAAGTCGGGTGACCGGGGAGGCCACTCAATGGCACCCCTTCGTCCTATCCACCGCCCGGGAAAGTTAGTGTTTAAATAATTGCGCACATTTTGAAAGTAATGTGGAGGTGCACCGTCTTGTTGAAATATCAGTTCCGCTTCAACGTATCCAGGATTATTTTCGATGATGTCAGTTAGGGCTGGGTCGATGGTATTTTCCAGTAAATCTAAGTACATATCACCTGTTAGAGTTCCAGGAAGAAAAAAAAGGACCCACAATAGAATTTCCAAAAATACCAGCCCACACGTTCAATTTCTGAGGATGTTGTGTGTGCACCTTGTGAAATATCCTGGGGTTCTCAGCCCAGTACCGACAGTTATGCCGATTAACTACACCGTTCAAAAAGAAAGTGCACTCATCCGAAAAACACACATTGAATAGAAAATTATTATTATTGGCCACTCGTTCACTAATAGTTTCACAAAATTGCAAGCGGCGATCAAAATCGTCTTCGTTGAGTTCTTGTACCAACTGAATTTTATACGGGTGGAAATGGTGTTTTTTCAATATTCTTTGGACACTTGTACGATTCACGCCGGTCTCATTGGCTAATTTTCTTGTACTCAGCGTACTATCCATGGCAACTTGGCCCAATACAAAGACCTCCATAGCTTCATTTACTACAGGATTTTCCATCTGCCTCTTTTTATTCATAAGGGATCCAGTTTCGCGAAATTTTGCTACTAACTCGCGAACAATTTTGCCGGAAAGGTGTTTTTCAGGATGTCGTTCATTAAATATCTGCGCAACCCGATTGCCACATTCATTATTTTTAAAATAAAGTTCGATTATTTCCACTTTTTCTGCAAGTGAGTACACCATAATTATTGATAAAAAATTTAATGATATTGAGAAATTTAAACGCACAAGTTACAGAACAGCTATCTAGCAACTATCGCACCTGATCGTTGTGGCATGTCAAATCACTAAAATCAGCAGTAAACATCTAAAATAACAGGACAAAAATAGCGAATTGGTCGAAGGAATTTATCCTTATCATTTACTCTGATAATTTGTAAATAAACATTTTAAATTCAATCCTTCATATTTTCTAAATGACTTGACCGATTTTCAAAACCAAAGCGGGAATGTATAGAGAATAGAAAGCCCTTTTCATTGCGGTACCACTTGACCCCTCTTCCCATTTGAAAAAGTTTGGGGGATGACACCCCCGCTTAGAGGGTTGAAAATTTTGCGATCATTTTAAGGGCAAAAGTTGTCCCCCTCACAAACAAAATTGACGGGTTTTTGGATTTTTTGAAAAAAAAATTACCCTGGCCGTTATGCCTTGCGGTACGTTTTCGATGGGCCACCCTGTATATATATATATATATATATATATATATATATATATATATATATATATGGGGGTTTTCCAATGGGGTGAGTTGGAATTCGCGATACAACATACAAATACACTGCACTTATTTTTTCAGTGATAAAAATAGTTGTAGCTTCAAGAGTTGTATCGGAGTTAAGTAAAAAAAATAGTCTGTCTAATCTCTTAGCATGGATAGTATGTCTGGCAGGTGAAAAGCTAAAGAAAAATTACCAATCAATTTCCCTTATTTTCGCAGTCCTGAAAATTTATCAGATGGTAGTCTACAATGTAATAACAGTTAAAAATGCAGTCTGGTTAATGTGGAGTACTTCGAAAGGTGTGCCAGACTGTGCTGAATTCTGCGGTTCGGCTAAATATGTGATATACCTACATGTTTTTCATATCGATTGGTTTTAAAATTTGTAGACTTATTCGTGATGGTCTAACGATGATCCTTTTGGCTCATTGAACATGTTATCACTTCCGGTTTCACCGGAAGTGGAATATGGATATAGCCAAAAATAAAATTTTATACCGTGAGTAACTTTGTAATTATTGGAGATATAAATATTTTATTTTATTGTTTTTTATAGGATATTTAATTTTATACAAAATCGATCTCTTGACATTTTGTCGTATCTTCCTTAGTTCCTGTGATATAACGATAATAAGGAAATTTGGATAAAGGTTGAGTCTCGCACACCTTTAGACGTATATATCTCTGAAATCACATCAGATACGAGAGTACGAGTAAGTGATTTTTTAGTAGAAAATTTGCCTGTCTATAAAATAGGTCTCTTGACTTTTTTCCGTGAAAGCAAAAAAAAAATATATTAGAACGCCAAAGTCTATGAAAATTCGAGAAGATGACTGAGAACTAATTCTGTAGAGAATACAATTTGCAAAAAAACAATTGACGAAGAACGAACGAACGAGTAGAAATTCTGTTAAAACATCGAAGAATATCATCATCATCTGTCGAAAAGAAAGACCGAATGAACCTATATTTTTCGTCATCATGTCATGAAAAGTTTAAGACAAGCCCCTTGGCTAGATTTTTGTAAAAGTATTAAACAATGAAATACAGCTCTCTATAAAGTACAAAATTTTAATTGGCACATCGAAAAATATTTATTTACGAAGTGATAAATTTTTATGATTTTATTTGAATAGAGAGAAGTACTATATAATTAGTCAATTTCTTCTTCATCACTTTCTCCTTCAAACAAACAAACAAAAGTATGCTTTATTGCAGCAGAAAAATTTTACAATTTTATGGACAAAGCAAAATATACCTAAAAATAAGACATATCAAAACATTAATCGAAAATAATTTCGACAGGTCAGTGCTTTTTTTTTTAAAATGTAAATTATCAATTTACCAAATCGTAAAACACACGTTAGAATATAACATAACATTGCAAACAGTAAATGAATCATGATAACCTTATAAAAGTAAACAAACACACATGTACGAGGTGAATAATTTCGATGACATTGAAATCAAAATTGCAACTATGCGACCTTAAACTCTATGTTATTATAGTTATACAAATAATTGTGATGTTAAACAGAAGGTATATTGAACTAGTGTAGAATGTAGTATACAAAAAGAATTAAATTGTTTTTAATCCAATACCTAACAAAAATAATTAAGTTTTAAGTGAATGTTCGATAGTTCTTTTCCCTATATAATGATTTTTAAAATTCTATGCTACGAGTTAGGACATGACTCACAAAAGATTTAAGTAAACAAGCGAGTTTAGTGACAATTTAAAGAGACTTACTCACTGAAAAAAAAAATCATTAACGCTGTAAAATGGTCTCTCAATGAGGTATGCTTTGGTGTTTTTTCGAAATTGTGCAAGCATAGGGATAGATTTTAAATGTACTGGCAGATTGTTGTAAAGTTTTATGGCGTTGTAAATAATTGATTTTTTTATTAATTCTGTGGAAGGAATGGGAAGATAAATATCATGCCTAGAGTTTCTGGTAGGGTATACATGTTGTGGCCTTTCTGGGAGGGTGTTTATATGTTTTCTCAGCAAACATACCGTTTCCAAAATAAATAATGCAGGAAGTGTTAATATTTCATGTTTTTTGAAATAGTATTGGCAGTGAGCTCTATTATTTAGACCAAACAAATAACGAATGGCTCTCTTTTGAAGCATAAAAATACTACGAAATTGCTCGGTGGTACAGCAGCCCCAAAAGGGAAGGCCATAGCGGAGGTGGGATTCAAATAAAGAGAAATAAGTAAGTCTGGCAGAAGGAACGTCTAGTTCTTTTGAAACTGATCGAATGGCGAAGCAGGCGGTAGAAAGTTTTTTAGTTAAGGTGTCAATATGATTAGACCATTTTAGGTTGTTATTTATATTTAAACCCAGGAATTTAACCGACTCTACGTATTCAATATTGCTGTTATGTACCTGAAGTGGTTGTAAAGTTCCCTTATAAGATAACGCCACCGTTTTATCGACGTTAAAACAAAGCATATTGGAATCGGACCAAGCCTTAATTATAACCAAGTCTTTGGAGATACTAGAGTGTAAAAACGTTGTATCAAAATCACTCCATGTTATGCTTGTGTCATCAGCAAAAAGGGAAATTCTTCCAGTAATTTTAAGGTTCGTGATATCATTAATGTATAACAAAAAAAGAATAGGTCCCAAGACTGAACCTTGAGGGACTCCACTTGTAATCAACTTACAATCAGAATCGGAACCATTAGCCCTTACAAGTTGTTGCCTTTTCCCAAGATAAGATTTGAACCAATTTAAAGAAGCACCACGAATTCCATAAAAATTTAGTTTGTTTATCAGAATTTCATGACTAACACAATCAAAGGCTTTCGCATAGTCACAAAAAACTGAGGCAGTTGGGTGGTTGTTATTGAGAGATAAGTAGACGCCTCTAAGCAACGTGAACATGGCGTCACTGGTGCACTTGTTGGGTAGAAATCCGAACTGCTCCGGGGATATTATCTAATGTTTCAGGAGAAATGGCATAAGACGATTCTTCAGTAGCCTTTCGATGATTTTTGATAGCACTGGTAGTAGTGCAATTGGGCGATAATTGCAAGAGTTAGTTTTTTCGCCGCCTTTATGAAGTGGAATAATTATAGCTGTTTTAAGGCAATCAGGGAATACACCTTTTATAAAGGACTCATTTATTAATGTTGTAAGGGCCTCTATGACTGGGAGTGGCAAGTTCAGGAATATTCTATTTGATAGGCCATCAGTGCTACACGAAGATTTACTTTTGATATTATTTATTACCTTCAATAGTTCAGTGTTGCTAACGGGACTTAAGAAAAAGCTATCAGCTAAATTTTTTGAAGGAGGGAGAAACGAAAGAGGGTCCAAACTTGGCGAGATACTAGAGGTAACATTTTTGCTTACATTAATAAAATAATCATTTAGATCATTAGCCCCTGGCAAGATCTGAGTCACAGGGTTTGATTTGTTTCTGAGGTTATTGATGATGGACCAGGTTTCTTTTGAAACGTTATTAGAGTTTGTTAGACGTTTTCGGTAGTGTAATTTTTTTGCTGACTTAATAAGAGTAGTGTAGATCCTCCTATAATTAGAGATATAGTCGAGAATAAGAAATGAGTCGGTGAATTTTTTTATATATGAGAGCGAGCGCATATTTTTAGCAGAAGTTCGTATTCCTTTCGTGATCCACGGTTTATGCCGCTTAGGTTTGATATTCTTAAGCGGGAAGGCCTTGTTAAAAGCACTTAAAGTTTTATTTAAAAAAGTTCTGAAGTTTGTGTTGACATTATCAGATTCAAGATTCCAATTGGTGTTAAAGCAAATATTATGAAATACTGAGAAATTTGCGGCCCCGAAAATTCTGCCCCGATGGCGAGATCTTGGTAAGGGCCTAACAGGTAAACTAAACCTGGAAATTACCGCCTCATGATCGGAAAGACCTGAGTTATAGACCTGTGATTGCACCTCTGATGGAGAAAAATCAGACGCCATGTAATCGATGATAGAAGAAGAGTTTTTTGAAATTCTAGTTGGCGAGGATACATGCATTGAAAGACCGAGAAGAGTCGAATATAGAAATTAGATATTTCTGGATGGCATCGTAATCGCTATCACTTTCTTCATTGTACTCCTCATCAGTGTCATCTTTCTCGTATTTGTCATCGATCTCGTCAATGGTTATTTCCGGTTCCAAAACATTAGAATCAGAGTAATTATCATCTTCATCTGTGAACACATAAATATATACATTTAGTAAATTCAATTGTGCGTCAAAGTAACGATAAGCTTTACTCAAAGCAAAGAAACTATTCACCTTCATCTGGTTGAACGACGACTTCGTTTACAAACGTAGGTAGTTGATCGCCTTCAAACCATCGAAACTCGTACACTGCCGCTGGAATGCTCCCAGCCAGTTGCCCTTCGAAAATTACGCATCTAAAACCTAGTATACTACGGTTTACGTGGCCATGTGGCCCACAGGCCACAGCTGCTCAACTGTATATATAGCTATATCTCATATGGTATTACAAAACCAATGTAACTGACAGAGATGGGAAGACCAGGGACCAAGCCTTATACAAAGACTCCGACCGTAGTTAGGCAACGCGCATTCCACCGTCGTTATACCTGAATGCATAGGCACGCTGCTCTCTACCTACCCTTATTCCGCTATATGACTTGTGAGTCTGGCAAGGCTTTCGTGACTGTAAATGACAGTCAGACGCATATTTTCTGTCAAACTATAGTATAATCTACCATGTGACAAATTTTCAAACCTGGAAAAATGAGAGAAAATTTTTTTCTATTTTTGCAATTTTGAAGATGCCGCCAGACTCATTTGCCAATTCCGTAAATCAGCCAGACTTATTTTTAATGATAGCTTATAATTGTATTAATATATACGTTGAATTTCAAGCGTGGGAAAATAAGGGTTACGGATCCCAAAAATCAGTGCAATTTTTGAATCCGAAAAATTCCAGCCGGACTTACTTTCCTCCATCTGAGATAAGCCAGACTGCTATTTTTATAAATGGTATGCTCTATTTTAGTGCACGTGACATTTTTTTTACTGGGAAAATAAGTCAACTTACTGTAACTGGGAAAATAAGTACCAAAAAAATTCACTGCCTCCTGGACTATAACTGTTTTGTTTGTATTAAAACGAACCATACATATTTTTTAAACGGAGTAAATAAAGACAGAAATAAGGAAATGGCGAATAGGGTGAATTATTGCTCTTGGGCTGCTTAAATGGAACTACACAATTTCGCACTATCTACGTAGTAGTCAAAATCACAGTTACATGTTATTCACGAAATCGTTACCCTAAAATTGTTCCCCATTTTGACGATGACTACGTAGTATCAGCTTAAACAGAACGTGAAGGCACCAAGTTCCGGTTACTTCAATGAAAATACTTGTGATAACAATAACGTATTCATGACTAAAAGTGCTACTTGGGTGGTGTCTTATATTTGAAATCAAAGCGGAACCCAGGTCATCCCCATGTGACCCTTAATTTTTGACTAAAATTTGACGTTAATCTGATGAGTACTTTTTAAGCTATGCCACGAACTGACAGACGCAGATATAAACAAACCGACGGGCTGAACGACGGAGTTCATCAAACATATGTTTCGATATCTAGGGACGTTAAAGCGTAAAGATATGTAACACCTGAGAGGGTTATTTTTTGTTCAGGTTACAAAAATTTTATTTAGATGCCATTTTGTTCTGCCATCTTAAATTAATACTACTAGTTTACTAATTGATCCCTCTACCACAACTAGTTATGGCAAACTGAATTTTTAAATATTTTATTAAGTCGCCATTTTGTTCCGCCATCTTCGATTTTTTGTTTCAAATATTATCTCTTATAATTAAATCTAAAGAAAAATTGATTATCGTCGAAGGAAAATCAAATAATTAGAAAAGCCTATTTTTCAATAAAAAATATAAAAATATTTTTTTAACGCAATTATTTAATATTTAAATAAAATAAATAGATAAGTGGGAAATAAAATTTATTTAATTTAAAAATATAATATACTTTTTTTTCTTTGCTTTTAGAATTAGACGTTTTTTCTTTTGAGTTCAATCTCCATTTTCTCTACATTTGATTATAAAAACACCTTTTAAAAACAAAAACAAAAATGTTGAGAAAAACAGTTCAACTGTTATTACTGTGGTTCCCATTTGCTGCCGTGCGTTCCCCCGCCACTTGATTAATTTTCCGCGTCCGTCCATTTCATCACCATGTTTGCAAGTATTTTTCGCGTATATAGAATTTTAGCGTGAAATGAGCATATAACTTTTATATTATCTTCTACTTCCAATATGATTTTGCGGAAACCAACTTTTTCGATTTTATAAGTAAAAAAAAATGAATCTGATAGATTTGTTCTCCAGATTCATAAGTAATTATTTAAACTTTTACAGGTGAATATGTTCAGCGCCTAAAATATAAATTGTAATACGATAAAAAACATTTAGTCTTGATATTTTGCCATATCTCTCCATATTTACTTTACTAAAGTTGAGTAACAAATTAAACAAGTGTTATTAGGGAAGATGAGAACCAGTGCAAACTAAACTTTAACGAATGTATGTCTAGATCCTCCAGCAACCTAATTTTAATCGTCGTGTCTAAAGTAAACAGCTGTAAATGTCACATAACACATTAAGACATGAATTTATGAACACCATCATATGCCACCCTTATATAAATTAGCCGAAATGTGGTAGCACAGACTAATTTATATTGCTGGATCAAACAAGGGATAATAGCCTAACTTAAAACATGTACACAAAGACTATATTTTTTTCTCAAAATCCAGTTATTGCCCTTACAAGGAAAAAATATATTAATATGAATATTATATATGTACAATGAGGGCATAAAGTCTGGAAACCTGGAGATATGTCAAAAACTATACAAGTTGGGTAAAAAAGTTTCATATAAAAGTTGTATAGTTCCTTACGATTTATGATTCAAAAATGTCTTGAAATATACAGGGTGATTTAAAATCAAGTTACACGCCAAAACTTCATAATCTCTAATGGAACATTCAGTATATTATTTCATTTTAAAAATCTCCATGAAATTCTGATCATATTTTATTAAGCATACCCTATCCCTAGAGTTTTTGAGATAAAAAAATGAAAAAACTGTTTTACAAAATTTTTTTAATAACGATTAACAACGATAGTCTAAAATTCTAAATGATGCGTTTTAACGTAATAAATGCTGGAACTGTTGTCCGTTCACTTCCTGACAATATCCTAATCGATTGATGAAATCTTGTTATAGATTTCGAATGAAAGTAGGTGGGATTTGTCGGATTTCATCTCTTATACGATTTTTCAGCGCATCGATATTAGGAGGTCTGTTCAAATAAACTTTGCTCTTTAAATATCCCCACAGAAAATAATCTAAGGGAGTTAAGTCCGGGGACCTGGCCGGCCATTCGTAGGGACCACGACGTCCTATCCACCTGTTAGGAAATATTTCATTGAGATACTGCCGAACAGGTAGCGCGTAGTGAGGTGGTGCTCCATCTTGTTGGAACCACATTGCTGTAGTAGGCATATCGGGCTCATTACCTGGATACAATTGAGCTAAGGCAGGAATCAACTCGAGTTGTAAAAAATCAAGATAAATTTCGCCGGTTAAATTTACGTCTAAAAAGTAGGGACCTATAATTCTATCTTGAAATATTCCAGCCCAAACATTGATTTTCTCGGGATATTGCGTATGAGCCACTTGAGCCCAATGGGGATTCTCTGTAGACCAATATCTACAGTTTTGTCGGTTGACAGTACCATTAAGAAAAAAGGTGGCTCCATCGGAAAATAAAATATTTCTACAAAAGAATGGATCCAGGTTGCACTGCTCTTGCATACTTTCGCAAAACTCAAGTCGGCGGTCAAAATCGTCTTTATTTAATTCATGGGTTAATCTTATTTTGTAGGGATGATACTTTGCCGTGTGCAGAATATTTTTTACCGATGATTGACTAAGGTTTAAATCTAATGCTACTTGACTTGTAGGTAAATGTGGATTTTTGTTATAACTGAGTAAAACATTCAATTTCATATCATCATCTAGTTTTGGCCTACCTGTCCTGGGAAGATCTTTTACACAACCATCATCACGAAATTTTTTGATAATTTTGCTAACTGTGGATTTTGCAATTGCTTGTCCTCGCTCGGGATGCGTATTATTAAAAAGTTCACATACTTCGTCAAGATTTCTTTGGCGATCTCCCCATCCAAATATCATAAGAATCTCTATTCTTCCTCTTTCTGAAAGCATTTTTATCAGGAAAAAAGTAACTCTCCAACAATATGTTAAAAATTGACACAGTTTATTGTCAGTACATGACTGTTTCTATGGGAGTTCTAAAATAATCCACCAGGTTTCACTATGCATAGGGAAATGAGTTAATTTTGTTTAAAGCCAAATTTCCATTTTCTCATTTTTTTATCTCAAAAACAGTTGACTTTAGGGATAGGATATGCTTAATAAAATATGATCAGAATTACATGTAGATTCTTAAAATGAAATATTATACAGGGTGTTCCATTAGAGATTCTGAAGTTTTGGCATGTAACTTGATTTTAAAACACCCTGTATATTTCAAGACATTTTTGAATCATTAATCGTAAGGAACTATACAACTTTTATATGAAACTTTTTACCCAACTTGTATAGTTTTTGACATATCTCAAGGTTTCCAGACTTTATGCCCTCATTGTATCTAATATTGCTGTTTTGACAGATATGAAATTTATATTTGGAGGAGGGCTTTCTAAATCGCAGTATTTGATGGTTTCGTTTATAATCAAAGAAAGATTAAGGTGAACAAATTTGAGGGCAAAATTCTGAAATTTGATGATGGATAACTCGGGAAAGAAACGAGGACGGAAAAAATGGACTTTAGATTCGTAATCATCGCCCCAAGTTTTACTAGTATGCGAAATTTCGTGAAAATTGGCGACGGTGAGCAAAAGCAATTTGTCGCTTATATGGATGAACAACTCTTTCTATTAAGAAATCATGGGTTCTTGGGATTAGACCGTGTAAAATTGGAATTACTATACGACGTTCTGCCTTCGATTGCACGAGGCATCTTCAGGGATCTTTAGTCCACGAGATCTGAACACTGAATGAACTCGAAGAGATTCAGGAGGGCTTTTATACCCGACTTGTGCTCGCCGAACCGAGACTCTGTGTTAAGATCGGTTTCCACGTATGATGTAGACCGTAACACGTATCTCTATTGAAATTTTTTGTATGTTTAAATATTTCAATAGATTCTCTAACTTTTCGTTTATAAAAACCTGGAACCGATGCTACAACCTTGGTTTCCTTTACATTTATGAAATGGCCAGTGTTATGCTGGTGTTCAGCTACAGCAGATTGAACAATTTGTTTGAGCAACCTGTTTCTCCCACATACATTTCTCCACAGGAGCAAGGAATTTTATATACTCCTTCTGTTTGGAAAGGTACAAGACCTTTCGGGGATCGCAAACATTGTCCAATCTTCTTATGTGTATTGAAGATTGTACGTATGTTGGACCGCCGAAGTAATCGTCCTATTTTGTCTGTAGTGCCATGTATGTAAGGAAGAACAACACTACCTAATGGTAACTCTTTATCATTCTCATTTAAATATATTATATTCTTTTGTGCTGGATGGTGATGAGAATTTGCATTTAAGTATCTATTTGTATGCGTCGGTTTTCTATACACAGAATGTCCTAATGTACCATTTTCCATTCTTTGAACACATACATCTAGAAAGAAAATTAGATTCAATTTCCATCGTGAACTCGATATTATGATGTTGCTGATTAAGGTTGTCCAGGAATTTGAGGAGATTATCCTGTCCATGAGGCCAAACAACAAAAGTATCATCTACATATCTAAACCAGCGCTTTGGTTTTAGTGGAGCGGATGTTAGAGCAATATCCTCAAAGGCTTCCATAAAGATATTCGCTGCCACAGGTGATAGAGGAGATCCCATTGCTGCCCCTGAAGTTTATTCATAAAAGTTCCTTGAAAAATGAAATAAGTAGATGTAAGGCAAGCTTCCACTTTTATTTACCAGTATGTCTGATATAATGGAAATTGAGTCGTTGACAGGAACATTTGTGTAAAGTTATTCTACATCGAAACTGACCAAAATATCTTCGGGATCCAACTGGATTGTCTTAGGTTTTTCCACGAAATGTGCAGAGTTTTTAATAAACGAATATGTTTTTCCAGTAAATGAATTAAGAAAATTTAAAAGATATTTACCTAGTTTGTGTGTGGGCGAGTATATTGCACTGACGATCGGTCGAAGTGGTACGTTGTCCTTGTGTATCTTCGGAAGACCGTAGAACATGGGATCTTAGAGCTGCTTGGTTTTAATGATTTTTTCTCCGCTGGTGGTAGACTGGATGTGTTGATCAAATTGGTAATGGGTCTTTCTGTTCTACTTGTGTGGTCTGCCTTCGTAACCTTATAAGTGTTGTTGTCCAAAAGTTGAGTAACCTTTTCCACATATTCTGTTCTGTCCATGACGACGGTGGCGTTGCCTTTATCTGCTGGAAGTACCAGAATATTTGCGTCTTCCTTTAAGGTCTTCATTGCTGTTTTTTCGGCTGCGGAGAGGTTCGACTTCGGTGGTTTTGAGTTTTTAATGATCTTCGCTGTCTCATATCTGGCTTCATCGGCTTGTTCCACTGATAATCTTCTGATTGCTGCTTCAACAGAAGATACTTCTACGGGAATTCTACTCGGTGCTTGCGAAGTTTTGGCCCTTGGAAAGGACAGAAGAAAGTTCTGCTTCGGATAACGGCTTCGATGACAGGTTGATAACTGTGTTCTGCAAAAGTTTCACTGGATTTTTTCTGTTCAGGAGGGCTTCAAACTTTTTTGTTGCTTAGGTGTAACTCTTTGATGGATTTTTTTCTGCCTGTGCGTTGGTAATGTTGTCCAAAGTTGTAAATGTAGTTCTTTCTAGTCTAGAAGCTAATTTCAGATGAATATCTTATAGTTTCCCGGCATTTGTATCTAAATCACGACGTGTTGCCTTAATCTTTTCTCTAACTAATGCATTGCTAGCACGCTTATAATCACTCTTAACAGTTCTAGAAGTAATGTGATGTCTCACCTGTAGCGATTTCGGTACTACATCTTCATCTCGGCATCTAAGGAGAAAGGCCAACTGGCAGAGTAACTTCTTCTTGCTGTTCCGGAGATCGCCAAAAGTTTTGGCATCCTTCTTGGTTTCCTCCGGGGGTAATAATTATAATAAGAGTACCAAGCAAAACTATACTAAAATAATTTAACAGCGAAGAGAACCCGTAGACAAAATAAACCACTACCAAAAAAAAAAACATTTTTTTGGTCACAGTGAGCACTAAAAGGCAGAGGGCGCCGGAATGACAAAGGGAGCGTCCGCACCCCTTGCCTTCACCTGGCTACGCCACCCGAGCGCAAAGAAACTAGGCGAATTGAGACCATGTTAAGTGCCGTAGGCATGTGCATCAGAGGCGAGACTTTACCATTTGGCATCGACCCTCTGAGCCGATGCCGAATGTTAAAACTTCCGTGCACTTCGCTGTTGTTCGCCTTCCTGTTAAGGCTTTCACCTGTTAAGGCTTTATGCCTACGGCCACCTATGCATGTTACCAAAATGTCCATAATTAATTTGTATCAGTTAACGTTTCTCATTAAAGTTGTATATTGATGGATTTTCATAATGTCAAGATGCCAAAAAGACAAGTAAAAAGTATAGTACAGATCAAAAAAAATAAAATTTGCTGATGAAGCACTTTTGACCCAGAAAAAAAAAATAAAAACTGACCTAATTCCCTACAACAATGCTCAAAAACTCCTTAATGTAATATTAGAAATAAAAAGACTTACAAGTTGCCAAATTGCCTTACATTTCTTGATATATGATGGAAATCTTTTAAACTTAAATCTAGGTTGCCAGTGATTGAGTTAAACTAGTTTTTACCGTTAGTACGAATTTACCGGCTGTATAAACGTCGGATGGCAGCTCCACTGGTACCTTTTGGTTTGTACGGATTTTTATGTTAAGGTTTTAATGATTTTTCGGCGCCTAAACTGGTGCTAACCCTTTACTGTTGCACCTTGTGCCTAATGAGAGCTTTTCAACCAGGCGACAAAATATTATTAACCACCCTAATAAACAGTAATGAATTCTTCGCTGGCAAAATTAAATTAAATTTGGCAACATTGCTTCTTCAATAAAAGGAATTGGCTGATTAATCACGAAATGTCAAATGTCCCTTAATTTTCTGTTTAAGAATTTTTTAGTTTAATAACATCAACATGCACTGCGCAAAACAATTAACGCAACGCCTAAAATTTCGTCTAACTTTGAATGGAAATTTCTCAAGAATGGTTGATCCGATTTTGATGAAGTTTTTATCGAAATTTAGGTTAATTCCTCGTGAATATTCTTTTGATATTAAAATTCAATGTTACTTTGTTCTAGGCAATAATACAGGGTGAAAAAGAAAGACATGTTTTATTTACCAGAGTTTAAAACACCCTGTAGAATAAATCAGATGGATTCAAGAGATCTAACCAAAAGAATGTTGTAGCCCAGTTTGTTTCCAATAAATCGTTTTTTTATTCGCTGCAATAGCACAATTTTTGTCTGAGTTACAGGACTTATTGAAAAGTACAGCATTTTAAATGACTTTACCAGTTCATGTTTAAATTGATTCTGTTGAAGACGTTGCCCGGTAATAAGCGAACACAACTTATACCAGATTGACATTTAGGGGTCAGTTTCAGTTTGGTTTTAAATTTTTCTTCTTATTGTGCACAGTCATGCCAAGACAAACTAGAAATTTGACCCGCGACGAGTGTGTAATTGCAAGAACTCTTAGAGATGAAGGCTGGAGCTATAGCATAGCAGCTATAGCGGATACGGAACGATTGAATGTTCATAAATCAACTATACATAGAGTCATACAGAGACACATGGAGACCGATGATCATTCCAGACGGATTGGACAAGGTCGACAGCGTATTACCAGTGAGCGTGAAGACCGGTATCTGCGGTTGTCTGCTTTACGACAACGTTTCGTGACGGCAAGGTTTCTGAGGCAGGAAATTCAACACGCGAATGGTCCTCAGGTAAGCACTCAAACAGTGCGGAATCGTTTGAGGGAAGGAAATTTGAGACCACGTGTTCCTGCACGAGGTCCTCCGTTAACAGCAACACATCGGAGAGCCAGGCTAGAATGGGCTAACGAACGTATGAACTGGGCGGAAGCTGATTGGTCGAGAGTGCTGTAGACAGATGAATCGAGATTCTGTCTTTTTAATTGCGATAGACGGGTCCGTGTGTATCGTAGACCAAATGAACGCTATGTACAGGGGAATTTTGTTAATACCGTAATGTTTGGTGGAGGATCAGTAATGGTTTAGGGAGGGGTTTCTTTGAGGGGTCCTGATCGTACGGAGTTAGTTATTGTGGATGGGAATTTGAATGCGGATCGATATATCAACGAAATACTAGACAATCACGTGAGGCCATTTGCACATAATGTTGGAGCGGAGTTTTTATTAATGCATGACAACGTTCGTCCCCATACAGCACGTGTAGTGCAAAATTACGTTAATAATGTTGGGATCGATGTCATGCAATGGCCTGTACGTAGTCCGAACCTGAACCCAATTGAACATGTTTGGGACTTATTGGGCGGGAGATTATGGGCTAATGAAAGACAGCCAAATAACGTGGAAGAGCTGGGTGAGCTACTCATCGATACTTGGAATGGGCTGGATGAGGTACTCGTACGAAATTTGATATTTGATAGCATGAATAGAAGGTGCGAAGCAGTCATAAGAAACAGAGGGGGAAATACGAAATATTAGTTCAATAGTTATAAAGTTTATTTTTGTTCGTTTTAGTTCTTCGTGTTTTGTTTTTTTGACTGTCGTGTTCATATCTTTTAATCTTACCTATTAAAACATGTTTTTCTAACTCCCTGTATTATTGACAAAACTAAACCGATCCTGGCCCTTGATATCACGAAGAAATTTAACATGAACTGGTAAATTCATTTAAAACACAGTAAATGTCATACTTCAATAAGTCCTATTCAGGCAAAAATTGTGCTATTGAAGCGAATAAAAAAACGATTTGTTGGAAACATACTGGGATACAACATTCTTTTGATTAGATCTCTTGAATTCATCTGATTTATTCTACAGGGTGTTTTAAACTTTGGTAAATAAAACATGTCTTTCTTTTTCACCCTGTATTATTGCCTAGAACAAAGTAACATTGAATTTTAATATCAAAAGAATATTCACGAGGAATTAACCTAAATTTTGAAAAAAACTTCATCAAAATCGGATCAACCATTCTCGAGAAATTTCCATTCAAATTTAGACGAAATTTTAGGCGTTGCGTTAATTGTTTTGCGCAGTGTATTTTGTTGACACATTTTTAACATTAATTCTTTGAAAATTCAGGACTTACCAGTTAGAAAGATCACATTTCAAAAATAAAAACTGCGGAATATGCAAGAATTTTCTTAAAAAAAAATTATAAATCAAAATCGATCACAAATTGACAGCCTTAGAACGAAAAATTTAGCAACCTTGCCAGATTTTGGATTTACCAATTTGTTAAAGGAAATGAAATCACTAATTAAATTGAAAATTATTTAGATAACAGAATTGTAATGTTATTATTTATTGTTATTATTATAGTTTTAATGAAGGTTTTGTTTGTTAACAGTATAGGTTTTGTTACAGAAACATCATCCTTTTAATATAGACTTGTAATTCGGTTACAGCAAACCTAACCAATCCTTACCTAACCTAATCCGCATTTTTATTATAAGTTGTCATAAAAAAGTTTAAAATTTAGTTTTACGTGTATCATTACTTAAAGGTATTTCTTTGGTTATGAATATGGCAATGCCGCAAATCAAATTAAAAACAAGCATGACGATGGGAACAGTTGGCAATATGTTATTAAAATTACATTTAAGTTGTATAGTAATAACATTTTAAAGTAATTTTTGGGTGCTAATGAAAGTTTTCCACACATTCTCAATTTGAACTATAAAAACAAAAAGAAACAAAAATAAACGAGAATATAATTAAAGTAACAGTAGACGTTTATAACCATATAGTGCCTTACAAACTATTTATTATACTCTTTATATTTGTTTTTTTCGAGGTAAGCTCAACAGTGAATCCAAAAAAAGTTGCAAAATTAAAATTACCGGTTCTTGTGTCGTTAACGAACCCACGTATTTGAATAGTTTTTTCAAATTTCAAATGTACAGAATAGATTAAAGTGTAAACTCGTAATATGTCCCACTTTTTTACCCATAGTCACCGAAAAGAATTGTTTTAATGACTTAAAAATAACAATTTATTTCACATATAGAAGGGATGTGTCAAGTCTTAAATGTAAAATGCGACACATGTGGACACTGGACAGTGTTGCCATGTTGCAAGCAGATTTTCAAACAGTTTGTTTTTTGTGGTTATGTTAGGATTGGTTAGGTTTTACTGTAATGGATGTTAGCCCACGTTCGTCAATAAAGCCATCATTAAGACCTCAATAAGTTCCAGAAAATCAAGTGAGTTTGGCAACACTGCACATAACTTTGTTCCTTGATTTTGTAAATCCTCATAATAGAGAGTTTTTGTACGGAAAAGTAGTGAATTTTGCGAACTCTTTCTATTTGATTCAGGAATTTTTACTTTTAATCACGTCTATAAATTATAGCCTGTCATCTAAAATTTAAAAAATCGACAAATGCGTGGGTTTGTTAATGACGCAAGACCCGGACCCAAAAAATGGTAATCTTTCAAATATATATTTCAAACTTGTCAAATTCCGTGGCTATAATTTTTTTCCTATGAGCGTGTGGAAAGTAAACAAACACGCACGAATGTTAGTGCGGGAAATTAGTTTTTGCCGCACTGATGCGGAAAGTAAATAGCTTTCTATATACGTAAATATCCAAAATTGAGAGCATTTTTAAAATGGAAAAACGTAGGACACTGTCCAAAAAAATTCAAAGTTTTTCAAAAGTGGAAATTGCAAATTTTTTTTCCAAGGCATAACAAGAGGAATGGCGGATGGAAATCCGCTACGTGGCTGAGAGCTACTTGGAGGCTCAATCGAAAAACGAAAAAACAAATTGCAAATAAAATTTCATCTTCTTAAATGTAAACAATCCGGCAAACTGTACATTCAATATAAGTGTTTTAATGAACAATATTGTTGTTAATAAACAAATTGTTTAATAAAATAATAATTTAAAATATATATTTTTATTAGGGGGCTAAAACTGGTAACATGGGAGCAAGGGAAGCAGTGCTTCCCCAAAAAAATTTAATTTTTGAAATAGGAAACCATTAATTTAGTTTATATTAAAAATGCTAAAATATTATCTTAATTATGAAGCCCATAATAAATGCGGTCTTGACTCCGACCGAGCCACAATAGAAATCGAATAGAACCTATGCGGGCCGCTAGCTTCTCTGCAGCCAAGTCCTGTATGCTTGATTTCCTGTGAATCGAGCCAGAGGTTATTGAACTTTCCACCAGCTGTCTGCAATTTTTGCATTTCAGTCGCGTGCTTTAAGTGGGGGCGGAAGCTATCGTTGGAGTAGGTTCTTTGTTTCTTTGTAATAACGTTAAAAATGTTGGAAAATTTAGTAAGAAAAGTGTGCTGTGAATGTGTGGTGTGTGTCTTAATAATAAAGCGATTTTCAACATTAAACTTCGCTGATAAGCTTCAAATACTTTCCAAAGGAAGGGCAAAACCGCTTATGAAAAATTTAACCACAAAAATGAAAAACCGTATTAGCCATTCTTACCCGGAAAAACAATACAAACAATTTAAATGGCTAACAGGATGTAAAAAATATAAGTAAATTATTTTGTTGGCCATGTTTGCTTTTTGAAAATGAAGAAGGTATCTGGAATAAAACTGGTTTTTCCGATTTAAACAATTTTCATAAAGCTGTAAAAAGACACATTATGTCCAAAGCGCATTTACAGGCCGTCATAAAAGAAAAAGTCTTCGGCAAAACCAGAATTAAACACGCCCTTAATAAACAGTTGGAAATTAGTCGCCGCCAACACAATGAACTAGTCGAAAAAAATGGGCAAATATTAAGAAGACTTATCGATGTTGTTTGTTTTCTCGGACAGCACGAATTGGGATTTAGAGGTCATGACGAAACAAGGGTTTTTTTAAATAGAGGAAATTTTTAATATTTGCTTAGTTTAATGGCTAAATATGATAATTGCTTAAAAAATCATTTAGAGCAGTCTCACGTTTTTCTCGGAACGTCGAATCGAATCCAGAATGATTTAATTTCCGCTGTTGCAACCATTATTCTGAAAAGAATGAAGCAGGAGATTGGAGAGGCGCGGTTCATTGCTATTGTTCTGGACGAAACAACTCATATCACTAATTTTAGCCAATTATCTATCGTGGTATATTTGAAAACAGACGGAAGAATTCAAGAGCGATTTTTATGTTTTAAGAATATGTCCGAAATTCGTACAGCAGATGCATTATATACCGTAGTTTATAACGTTCGAAGAAATTGTCCATATTGCTCAAAGAGACCTAGTTTTAATAACAAACATAGAAAAAGACTCCAAGTCTCGGTCTCATTAAATTATAATTTTACAATTCACAACAAACATGACACGTGTTTCGCCCTTTCGAGCATCATCAGACCTACAAACAACAGAGAGAACCTTAGTAAATAATCACACTCACAAATCCTAAAACAATAACTTACAAATAGAATAAAACACACTAAAGCACAACAAAACAAACAACTACTTATACATATTTGATGGACATTAAAGTGAGGTTAAGTCTCACGAATAAACAAAATAAAATATTAAAAAAAGTATTGTCTCTAGACGGGATCGAACCCAGACCACCCGAGTGAGACACGAAGCAACCACCCACAGACCACTGGACTAACAAAGAAAAGAACCAAAAACTCTCACTCTATGAATTAGTGAATGAAATGAAGGTTGCCTACAATTATTATTACATTAAATTGTTAAATATTAGGGTTGGTTCAAAATTAAAAACATCGTTAACGCAAGTGAGAATGGGACTTTTATAGCTTTGGTTATTACCATTTTTTCTAGAAGGTCAAGCTTTTTCCCCTTCGGACATTCATGTAAAACATCAACGTCAGAAATGGAAAATTCATGACCTGACTCCAACAAATGACTGGCAAAAGCTGAAACAGTCTCAGTTACATCCGTATTTCTGAATTTGTTGACGAGGCTTAAATGTTCTCTCACCCCTATGGAGATTTTCGACCTGTTTGTCCCACATAGGTCGTGGAACATTCGCTACAATTTAGTGCATAAACCCCAGATCTGGACAATTTATCGAGTTATGTACTTTCTAGCCTACCAAAAGTCTCTTGAGAGTATTTACTGTTTTGAATGAAATATTGACATTTTTAATATTTTTAAAAAATTTTGCCAATTGGAGAGAAATACTTCCGAAAAAGTAATGCACTGGAAAAAAAATTTGTCTCATCCGCTAAGTTTTGAATTTATGACAGTATAGGACATTTTGTACTTGTTTATAAATTTTTAATATAATTTGGTGATGGACTCCAAAGGAAAACCGTTATTCACAGCAATCTGCATTATAATATCACGCTCCTTATTAAACGCTTCCCTTGACAATGGTAAATTACACAACCGATAGAAAAAGGAGTTGAACGCGGTGAATTTATGTGTGTAAGGAGAGTTTGAAGCATACTGAATAACATTATCCGTGGACGATGTTTTCCGGTAAACCTCAAACTCTATCCTACTGTGTTTCCGCGATAGTAAAAGGTAGTTTTTTTAATATTTTTATTTTGTTTATTCACATGAGACTTAACCTCATTTTAATGTCCATCAAATATGTATAAGTAGTTGTTTGTTTTGTTGTGCTTTAGTGTGTTTTATTCTATTTGTAAGTTATTGTTTTAGGATTTGTGAGTGTGATTATTTACTAAGGTTCTCTCTGTTGTTTGTAGGTCTGATGATGCTCGAAAGGGCGAAACACGTGTCATGTTTGTTGTGAATTGTAAAATTATAATTTAATGAGACCGAGACTTGGAGTCTTTTTCTATGTTTGTTTATAACGTTACTAAAGAAATTAATGGAGAAAAAAGTTAGTTGCTCAAAGCTATGATGGTGCTGCAGTGATGGCAGGACAATTAGGGGGTCTGCAAGCTAAAGTTCGAGAAACTTTCCCAAGTGCTGTGTTTGTCCATTGTTTTGCTCATAAACTAAATTTAGTTTTATCCCAGTCCTTCAATCACATTAAAGAGTATAAGGTAATTTTCGTTACTTTAAGTGGAATGGCTGCTTTTTTTTCCAAGTCAAAAAAAGTACACAAGCTTTGGACTCCATTGTCCACAAACGATTGCCCAAAGTAGCTCCTACTAGGTGGAACTATAATGGAAGACTTGCGTTAACAGTATCTGAAAATCGTGAATCACTGATTGAACTATTTGAGAATATAATAGAAAATAATGAAACGTGGGACTCAGAAGCAATAAATAGTTCGAGGGGGTTTTTGGACTGTGTGAAACGAGATTTTAATTTTAATTATTTTTTGAACATATTCTCAGAAATATTTCCATTCTCGGACAATGTTTTTAATATATTACAAATTAAAACAAATGATATTGCTTTTTGCCTAAAAAAAGTGGATGATTTTAAGTCCATGTTAAGCCAAAAAAGAGATGACTTTGACCTATTTTTGGAGAGAAAACGATGACGTTAAATGTAGAGCCACAAGCCAAGCGTCTTCGAATAGACTCTTATGAAATAATCGATCCAAAATCAGCAACACATAAACTATAGATTTAACGGTTTAAATGATTTAAATTCTTCGAGCTCTGCAATTTTGATGCATTTAAAGGAAAAACTTTTCCAGAAGATGCGTTTAAATCTCTCCTTCTTCATTATGGCCAGTTCTTAGACCTAGTGTTACTGCGATCTGAACTAAAATTGATTTACGAAACTGATGGCATTAGCGCAAAAAATAACGATAATGAACTAATGCAATTTTTAATAGACAAGTAGCTGGAAGATGCCTTCACCGAAATGACGAAATTGTGTGAATTAGTATTGACAATACTTGCCACAAGTTCATCAGTAGAACGCAATTTTTCAACACACTTAAACGTATAAAAAATTTCGTGAGAAATTCAACGGGACAGGAGAGACTTTCGCATACATCGCTGTTGTCCATTGAAAATAAACTTCTCCAAAATATGTCGGAGCATCGACGTTTTTATGATGACGTCATTGACGAATTTGCAAAAAATGATCGAATAATCGAATTACATTACAAATAGGTAAGTTTCTAAAAATTGCTTCCCTTTCTTAAATTTTCACCGCACGCCCCTGATTGTTTTTTTTTATTTGTGAATAAATGTAACATGTACCTGCGTTTTGTAACTATTTTTGAAAGTCGCAAAAGGTAAATGCAGCTTAGGAATTCTGAAAATCACATTTGACATAGTAGTCAATTCAAATATATAAAAATCAGGCTCTTGTAAAGATTCGGTATTTTTAATTTTCTCATTTTCTTTGGATTTACTGTAGAGCTTACCTCGAAATAAACATATTTCAGCAAAAAAAATTGAGGATGAGCCACTTTTTTATAAAAAAATGCATAACAAATATTTATAACTTTGTAAGGTTATAAATGTCTACTTTACTTTAATTATGTTAAAATTGCACACAGAATAGATAGGGTATATTATTATATAGTATACTCTTTTTAAATTAAGTTTTTAACCAATTGATGATAAAAGTAACAAAATATGTTGATGTTATTGAACTAAAAAAATCCTTAAACAGAAATTTAAAATTTCATGATTGATCGGTCATTTCCCTGTATTCAAGAAGCAATGTTGCCAAATTTACTTTAATTTTATCAGCGAAGAATACATTACTGTCTATTAGAGTGGTTAATAATATATTGTTGCATAGTTGAAACGTTGTCATTAGGAGCACAAGTTATCAAGGTGAAAGAGTAAAGGGTTAGCATCACGTTAGGCGCCGAAGATATCATCATTAAAGCCATAACATAAAAACCTGTATAGTACGATACGTTTATACATTCGGTAAATCGGTACCGGGTTAGCACCATATTAGGCGCCATAACGTACAAAATGGTACAGCTCAATCACTGGCATATTAATTATAATAAAAAATCAAGAAATTTAAGGCAATTTGGCAACACTGTAAGTGTCTCTTAGTTTGTAATAACATATTAAAGATTTTTTACACTGCAATGTTTTGAAAATTGTAGAAAATTTGGTCACTTTTTATTTTTTTTTCAGGGTCAAAAGTGTTTCATCCACAAATCTTATTTTTTTAACCTGTACTATAAGACATAGGCTTTCGTTTAAAATTTAAAAAAATCGTAAAATACGAAATATCTACTCTCAACATGAACCAAAAATTTAACATTCTTCATTTCACCCTTCTCACTAATCTGCATTTGCTAATGCATCGGTACGTAATTTAAGCACGCTCATGGGAAAAATTATGTACCTAAGTCGTGAGGAAACAGTTTTCCGCACTCGACTGCTGCAGTTGCGTGCGGAAAAGTATCACTTTCCCCTCTAGTTAGACAAATAACTATTGCAAGAACCACCATTATGTGTCGAAAATCAATACATTTTCCTGCATATACAGTATTAAATTTTATAATTTAACTTACCCTTTTCATCTCCTTTCCCGCCTTCATCTTTCTGCTTATCCTTTTCCTCTTTCTCCTTTTTGTCCTTTTCTTCCTGATCTTTTGCCCCTTGCATTAGTGCTTTGTTCTGGACTATCGCTACTATGGCACAACCGACGCATATTAAGACAATGCCAAAAGGGTGTATGGTAAAAGGTTTAATATTCTTCTTACACGGCATAATTTAGAAATATTTGCAGGTTTCATTAAAATGCAAAATGTTGAGACTAAATGCTCAACGAATGTAATGTAAAATCTGACAAAAATAAGTTGATGTGTAGTGTCATTGCTGACAGGTATGGTACTAAACCGTGAACGTTTAAAAGGTAATAGGTATAAGGTAGTTTTTTCGGGGGTAATATGACTAGAGCAAAGATTACAGAATTAACATACAACAGGGGTGCTCAAACTTGAACTGCTGGCGATCTACCTCAATATTTTTAGACTACTTACGATCGACTCTGAGAGGCTGCAAGTATGTGTGATGCAAGGTTGTCGTACATACACGATACATACACCCTACCTACCTACCTACCTACCTACCTACCTTAGGTAGGGTGTACCGTAGCATATATAGATATTAGCTTTCCGCACAATATACATTATTTTAGTCAAGGTTTAGTTAGGTTCTTCTGTACAATATCAATGAAAGAACTCATAGTTATTCAAAATTGCGAGTTTATCGGTTGCTACAAAACAAAAGAGTTACATATATGGTGTTAAACTTAACTAAGGAGTGACTTTGGATGTTGAAACGTGGCACTGCATGTCCTCAGCATACTTTTCATAAGATGGTACGTAACCACTGAATGCTAATCGCAAGCATGATGACATATGATCGTCAGTTAGTCGATTGCGATATTTTGACTTAATTATCTTCATTTCAGAAAATGCAGACTCGCACAAAAAGTTGACCCAAACATTGCTGTCAGTTGAAGGGCGATTTGCCTTAGATTCGGATATTTATCTTCAGATATAAAACACCAGAAATTTGTATCAGATGCTGTAGCTTTAAGACGTATATCTGATATATTCTGCACCTCATTTTTCAACAGAACATGAGTTCATATTAAACTGACTTGCTATTTCAGTAGCTAATTTCTCAATGTGTTTACATGAAAAAGGATAACTGATAAATGATGCTACATTTGCCAATTTACTACAATCATAAAAACGCATTTCGAATTGTCCCAAAATATTTGATAATTCAGCCTCATACGTATCATAATTCAACTGAGGAATCCTTGCTTTCAAAGACGGAAAATGTTTCAGATCCTTTCTTTTCAGTTGATCTATCAGAAGTTACAATTTACTTTTGAATGCGTTTACTGCGCTAATCATCTCAATAACAGTTTTTCCTTTACCTTGAAGCTCCAAGTTAATGGTGTTTAAGTGCATTGTGATGTCAGTCAAAAATGCCAAATCAGTCAGCCATTTTTCGTTTTTCAACATCTGAGTGTCATCATCTCTTTCGTCTAGAAAAGCTGTTATTTGGGGCAATAATTTTTGAAACCTTTCTAGGAATTTTCCGCGACTCAACCTCCTGACGTCCATGTGAAGAACTAAATCAGTGTGTTCAGCTGACTCCCTATCTTCCAACTGCAACTTAAAGAGCCGTCGTTGCAAGCTACGTGCACGGATGGAATTCACAATTTTTGTTGCAATGCCCATAATTTCCTCCGTGTTTAAAACTTTTGAACACAAAACTTGTTGATGTATAATGCAATGGATTGAAGAAAATGAAGGGAAATCTTCATTAGCTCGACACAGTGCCACAAAACCGTTTTTGTTTCCAGTCATTGCTGGTACTCCATCGGTTGTAATGCACACTAATTTATATATTGGTAGCTTGTAGTTTTTTACAAAATTGAAGAAAACGTCATATATATCTTCCCCTTCAGAGGAATGATTGTCAAAAATTCTTCCTTAGCCAACATGTCATTGAATACCATCCGAATAAAAATACACAGCTGGGCAGTCATATCGGTGGATTCGTCGAACTGTAAAGAAAAGTATGTACATTCTATGATATCATTTTTTAGTTTATCTGCCATGTCCTGACTTATAACTTCAATACGCCTTGTGACAGTCGGACGAGATAACTGAAGTTCTCTAATAGCAGACATGATTTCTGTTTTATTTTTAAAATCTCCAAATAAAGTCTCACCCACTTCACAACCGATCCATCTTAAAATGTTTTCTTGTGTTTCGCCAATATATGAGATATTTTAAATAACCCGATCGTAGCAGCTTTTGATTGTTTGGCTGGTCTTGTGAACATGGTTTGTTCTTTTTTCAAACAAGATATCAAATCACGTACTTTTCGTTTTCTTAATTCACTCTGTGGTAGAAAATCCTTTTCATAGTTTTTATGAACCGTTTTATGATGCCTCTCTAAGTTACCACGCTTAGGTATTGCAACTGACGCACGACAAATAAGACAAATGCACTTATCTTTCATCATACAAAACAAAAATTCTTCCTCCCAATCGTTATTAAAATGATACGTTTTAGATTTCTTCGCTGCACTCATTTTGTACTATTTAATAATAAACTTTGTATCGACGTAGTATTGCCTTCAAGTTGCAATTCAGAATGACTCCAATTCCTGCAGGCGCAACATTTATATCGGCGTGAACGAAAGTCTCGAATGTTCCCGTCAAACGCGCCGCCCGAAATTTCTAGAAAAGCGGCAAGAATAAAAAACGCGGCTTTTCTTTGACAAGTACCGCGCGTTCCTTTGATAAAGCCGCCTTTTTCCGCTAGCAGAGTGTTATTTTATTACGTAATAAATTTTTGTAGTTTAGTTAAGTACCTACTTATTAAACAAATTTTTCTTCTCGAGATCTACTCAAAAAGCACTCGCGATCGACCGTTTGAGCACCCCTGACATACAGGTTCTGTCAGCCGGCAAAACTACAATCAGATTTGGAGGTCAAAACCGTACCGCTCGCGCAAAGGGACCGCAAGCTATCGCAGGCGTTTCTCACAAAAAAAAGTATGGCAGTCAGGGTAATAGAAACCGTAATATTGTCGCCGCTGGTGTTTCAGTAACGCGCAGGGGAAGGTGGGGCATTTCATAAACGTTTAATAGAGAAAATGCAGAGAAAGAAAAATAGGTAGGCATGTGAGATATAAAATATCGGTCGGTTATTGTTGTAATAAAAAACGACAATTGAAAATATGGTTTTATTATAAATATAATATGTAACGGTTTGAATTGGGACAAAACGGCTTGCACTTCCCTATCTTAGTTTTTATTTTTAATTACCTATCACATTACCGCATGACATCAATTTCTGGTTTAACAGGGTGGATCATTTTAGCAATCCACACTGTATATAGTTATATTTCTGTTAAATCGGAAGTTGATGTCATGTGACAAAAACCGATGGGTATAACTAAGATAGGAAAATCCCAACCGTTTTGCACTAATTCTAACCGTTTATATTTTACAGCTATTTAAAATCAAAATTCAAACATCAATATTTCGAAGAGTAACATTTAGATATAGGACGTGCAAGATAAAATATAATGGGAATTCTGCGTTAAACCCGAAAATGCAATAACACGGGGTGATTTATAAGTTAAGGCAAACAATTTGACCCCGTATACCTGAGATTATAATATGACGATTCCCAACTTATTTCAAAAATTTCCCAAAGTTGATGGTGTATGATATACAAGATGTTAAAGTTACTTTGCTTCTGTAGTTTTTTTATTATACCTGGTACATTTCTGAAGATAAAACAGATAATTCAAATTTTGCACACAGTGTACTGAGACTAATATCTACAAACTGGCTGTAATAGAAAAAGAAATATCTACAGTGTGTTGTTTTTGGGAGCCATCTCCAGGTAAAAAGTTTGACAAGGTTAAAGGGATCGTTGCTTCGAAAAAATAACACTTTGTAGATCTGTTTAAAAATTATGATATCCATTTGATAGACATTGGTCCCAGTACACTGTATGCATATTTCAAATGAGGCATCTCTAGAAATGTACGAGGTATATCAAAAAAGGTAAATATATAAAGTAACTGTGACACTTTGTATATCGGACACCATCAACTATAGAACTAAGGTTAAAATTTTCCCTTTAACTGATATATCAACCTGTATAATCCATTAAAAAAAAACACACAAGTTGGGTTAGATACCTCGCGTTGTTGTGAACTACCTTGTCAGTCAATTATTTTGTTTTCTTGATTTTTTAAACTAAGATATCCGAACTTAGTTCGATTTTTATGAGACCATGTATGTTTCTCTAAAACTAGAAAAAACTTAGATTTCAATACTTATAATTTAAAATAAAACAAACGATAATTCTGACACGTGAACAAGGAAAAATAAATAAGTAACGAAATTATAAATATCTTGAAATAGTTAATTTTTGAACTGTTTGATTTTTATTACTCCCTTTGCTACATTTTATTTCTTGATTTAGAAATTTCAGTGTAAAATAAATACGAACTCTTGTATACAAAGAGATAAAATAATCATAAGGAAAGTCCTTGCAAGGTTGAAAAAATGTACAGTAGAGAATTTGTTTTTATATTGTGCCTCTATTTTATTTTGACCAGCCATATTTGAATATTAGTTAAGTCCTCTCCTAAATGTAGAAGAACTTCACTGATATCAACGATGCAGTTGGCATCTTCAGTTTGGTCCAAATGTCTCAACGCAAATAATTTTTTAAAAGCCCTACAAAACTGCACCGTAATTGGATTTCTAACATTCTCGCAACAGTTTCGAGCCTGACTAAAAAAATTTTTGATGCAATCTTGGTTTAAATTAGGAGTGAAAAGATATTTATACCCCCTTTCCTTTAGCATGTTCCATAAAACAAAAATAGAATTAAGGGTTAATCTCCATCCAAACATAAATTTCATTTCCTTTGTTATTCGTTTTCAGAATAAAATTAGCTGTGCATGTAACATCTTTTGGAAGAATTTAAAAATGCATATCTGCTGCCACTGAATGGCAAAAGACCTGCGTTACTCATTTAACTTTCATTTTCTGAAAGTTGTTTGAGTATATATGAGTATTGCTTAATCTTGGAGCGAGTTTAAATTGTTTTATTTTATCCGTATTGAACATTGTTTCTAGATAACATTTGTTTGTTTCCCCGTCAGAAAGCTTGAAAATGTAAGAAAAAAAATTGTTCCTAGTCGACTTAAGCAAATGAGGTACGTCAAATATATATACAAGTTTAATATTGTCCATAAAAAAATGGCATGGACTCTGTTAATTTTAAGTTACTTTTTACTAATATTAAAAAAAATTTGATCCTTGATCTGAAGTGATTCCGAAGACATTTAAGCCTATTGTAGTTAACTTTCGTGTACAGACTCAAAAATGATCGTTTTACTTAAACAACCATCTACGGAACAACAATACAGGTCTTTCTCGCCGATTTTCCTGATGTTTAGCTCATTGGTAGATTTCCGGTCGCTGATCAAGAATATAAACACAAGTCTATTCGACAACGTTTCGTTTCTAAGTTGTTCTTCTTCAAAATCTCAAAATTAATTTTTTAATGGGTTTACCATCATTCTTAAAAAACTATATTTTATTTTAGCAGTTTGATGCAGGTTGTTACAACCTGGGTAATTATTAGAAGATGATTATTCTATTGCGGTTTTTTGACTAAAAAATGTATGGCTTTTACAGTATTTTACACTACGTCGGCAGGGGCGATCAACAGTGTTACAATATACAAATCAGACACTAGCCAGAGATGTATTTAGAAAAATATGGACCCACAATAAAATAAAAAATATCGTTTGATCATCGGGTGAAAAATTGGAAATTGTGAAAACGGAATATTGTAAAAACCTTTCAAGTAAGCAATATTACTTCTGCATCTGCAAGATGAGAACAAATACGGCATAAATATTATTTTTTTTACATAAATCGTCTTAAATGTCTCAAGTTTCCTACAACGTATAAAATCCAATTTTTATCAAAGAATATCTCAATATATCTATTAGCTGACGATTTAACCGAACTGACTTTGGTCATAATCAATTTTGATGGAGGATTTAATTAAATAGAACATGAATTGGCTAAAACATATTTTTAGGGTAAAATCAAGTAGTATTTTCTATTACAAATTTTTAGGTATACACACTTTTAATTCTAAAATAACATACGTTTTCAAATGCATCCGGCGAACATAGAGTTATATATTCAGATAATTTAGAGATACAAACTCGTTAATTCTGACTTAAATAAGCATATACAATTAATTAAATTACGAATTTTGGGCACCTAAAAACAGATTTAAAGTTTGACACGTTAAATTTTCCATTTAAATAAAAAATAAGTTGCATAATTTATTTAACATTTCAATTTAGAAATTGAGTTGAGAGTTTAAAAAGAAAAAGATCAAAACTTTAGAATATCCTAAAAAATTAAATATTAATATGTTATTGTTTCAGATATTTTTTACTACCTATATGAATTTCAATATCCATTTAATGATTTATTTAATGTGTTTTTAGTAATATTCAGTTAAAAGAGATTCTTTTGATGTATAAATGTATGTCCATTTTTATAACCCATATGGTCATGAATACTTAGTGCACTGTTTTACATTTACGTTACGTTTAAGTGACGACAAAACAGGAATTTGTTCAAAATATTAAACAGAAACAATTTGTTTTTAAACTGTGAAATATATTTTAGAAATATTTATAATCAACAGCAAAAGTTATGGTACGATCGGAGATCGTTTTGATACTGGGGAGTTTGAATATGTACAAGTTTTAACGAATTGCTTATCACTGGTATGATAGCGCAATTGGTTAGATCAATGGACTAGTGATCCGGAGGAGCGGGTTCGATCCCCGCTCGTACCATAACTTTTGTTGCTGATTATAAATATTTCTAAAAATATTCGCAGCTCAAACGACGGATTTTAACTGAAGCGCTTTGCATGCTGCCAACAATCTGCCGAATTTTGTCGACAAGCAAAAAATATTTGAGAGATTGCGTCCATAATTAATTTGTATCAATTAATATGTCTCTTTAGAGTTGCAACTCGATGGTGTTTCATAACGTCAGCGTCATTTTCACATCACATGAAAGAAAGGTTACTAGTCCAAAAAATATGAAATACGGCAGTCTTTCTAGTTTTTTTTTAGATAAAAAGGCAATAAACCCAAAAAGAGAGTTTATTTTACGCCTTTCCATCATTGTTTGCGGTAGTTTCATTCAGATCGAGCTATTTTTCATAAAAAGAAAAAAGAAAGGAAAGTAAATTGGTTTTCGTATGTTAATTCACTTTGAATAAGATTAACTCAAAAACGAAATGTGACTTCAGATTCGGGATTAGGATTCAAAAAAACACCTATATACAAAAAACATCAAAATCCAGGATGGCGTAAAAAAGTTTTAGATATTTGTATCAAATCGAGCGGCGGCGTCAGTTTCAGTATACATCAAACATTACACTTTAAAAGCTTGTAACATTTTAATTTCGTCACTACATTTTAATGCATAAAAATCCGTAAATCTGGTACTGTAAGTCTCCTGTCGATGTAGTAAGGTGCTCGCGGTCTCTGCTTAGCGAAATCTTCCGCTTCATATTGAGGCAATTCACTAGTCTTCGTGTAGATGGCGTCTTAGTTTTGTTCAATTAGTAATTTTACTTTCTTCTTATTTAAATATTTTTTCTTTCTTGTGATCCAGCTCAGGGATTGGCTGATCTATTGTCCCGATTTGGTCAGTTTGTTTTTAGTAAAGTGGCACCACTGACGGATTGTCATCCCGCTACTGCTGCCTTGACCAGGTAGTGAGGTAGGTTGAGCTTCTTGTCTCTCTGGAAGGTAAAGGTTAAGTGTGAAAGTTAAATTGATCCTGTTTTAATCCAGGCCATCTTTTGGGATTTACGTCGGCAACTTAGTTAAAAAGACTCCTATGTGTATTTAATTACGTTGTACCTTAATATTTTTGGTTGAGGAACCTTTTATTACTCTCTTGTGAGGATTTAACTGCACTTGACCACCTACCATATCTTTTTAATGGGACAAACCAAACAAAACTTTACCATCAAATAAGGGTTTTTTTTCTTCTTCTCCCTCCTCTTCTACTTCTTGTTCCTGTTCTCCTAACCAGGGTTTGAACCCGGATGTGTCATTGTAAGTGGAGCAGAAGTCTGTTACCTAGTACTTCAGTGTGTACGTACCCAGTTTTCCTGCTGGAAATGTCTTCGGTGACACTTACATCATAGACTGCTGCTCTAAGTTACTGATGCTGATAGACACTTAGATAAGTATCTTGATTTTAACATCCCTTGTGCTGAATTGACGTTGTTGTTTATTGCTGATCAACTTTATGACTTTATCTGTTTCTTTTGAGTGTAGAGTATACTTTTTGATATAAAGTTCTAACTACTGCTGGTGTGCATAAACCATGATTATTGGTGTTGTCAATAAGATTATTTTTACTTTATAACTCATGCTGATACTCAAATATCACATCATAAGTTTAGGACACAATAATCTATAGGTTTTTGTCAACATTTGGTAGTAGGCTTTAAGATACAGAACATCACAGTATAAGTTTATGACACAATAGTCTACAGGTTTCTGCCAACATATAGTATAATATACTTTAAGATACAGTGTTGTTGTAAAGTGTGATCACATCTTGAAATTTTAACTTATAAGATCTAGTTAGTTTATACAAGGTGTATAATAAGTGTTATAGACAGGTAACACTACTGGAATATGTAATGATATTTATGATTTATTGTATTTGCTTGCTTTAGAAAGGTATTTTGATATAAAATAATGGTGTCAATTTGTTAGGTAATATTGGTGATTGGATTTGAAACTTAGTTATATAAATTTTTCTTGTTATTTGCTTGCTCTTAGATTCACAAAATACACTTTTCATTTATTCTATTATTGTTAATTGTATTTGAATTAATTGTTAAAAGTTAATTAATTGCTTGATTATTTTGCATCTTTTGATAAATTTTTACTGTTAGATCAAATTGTTCGGTAAATTAAAACAACTTAAAGATTTTTTATAAACATTTATAGATTTTGGAGTCTATTACTTTTACCTGTCATTAGCTGATTGAAAATTTCTTTTCTCATCCGTATTACTTAATTTTCAGGTTTTATTGAACATTTAGTTGGTTGTTTTGTGATTCTTTAGCTATTTTCATAAAACATTTTACACAGTTGATCTAATATTTGGATAGTGATCTTTATTTGAATATACTTTAGATTTTTCTCTCAGCATATGAGGTATGAAAACTGATTAACATAGGATCATTACACAGTCAATAGTCATTTAAAAAAAAAACTTTAATTAAGGCCAATTTCTTCATGTTATATAAAATAACCTACAGGAGATGCATATTTCTGGAAATATTTTGGGGAGCACTGAACTTGTTAATAAATGTTATTTGTTGAATATGCTTTTTTTTTTGTTTTGTTTTTACTATTAACTTTAATTAATTTTATCTTAGTGGTCTTGAGGAGTGGTACTCTTAACATCTACAGCGGTTAACAGTCAACTGGTATAAAACTGTTGGCGCCCTTATAAATAGAAAACGAACCAATCTCCCTGAGCAGTCGGTGATTTGCACACTAACTTTACTGCCTCTCTTTCAATCAACCACTTAGTTTAGATCTATATTATCTTAAACCAAATACATACTCTCTGCTATCAAACAGAGAAAGAGTGTGACAAGCTAGACGTTTTCCGGCCTGTTCATTTATTTGAAACTGATGTTTTCAAATTCAAATACGTAATTTTCAGTAGCACCAACCTTAAAAGAAAACTTATGTTTGACGTAGTATAAAAACCATAGATCTTGAAACGGTGTTTGTACTGCTCTATTATTGTGGTTTTTAGTCATAAAACCGCAATGAAATAAGTATTTTCTAATAACTACACAGTTTAATATCACTTCTGTAAAATGTATGCTAAAAGAAAAGACATTTCTGAAAGAAAGAAGGAAAATCTATTAAAAAGTGGCCTTTGAGATTTTGAAAAAGGATAACTCGAAAACGAAACGTTGCCGAATCGATTTGACTTTGGATTCACGATGAGCGTCCCAAAATCTACTAATGCGTTAAAAAATGACAAAAATTGGCGAGAAAGGGCTATAGTAAGAAATTACCAAATTCTCAACTTACGCGAATGCCATTTATTAACTTAGAAATGGTATTTTTAAACAATAGTAAGAACAATAATTATTAAACTAAAATGATAATAACCTCTTACCTCATACTTGTTTTAACTTACCTTGTTAAACTTGAATGATATTTGTGCGATATTTTTTTTTTGGAAAAATTGCTGACAGTTGTGTCAAGCAAATTTTTCCATTTGAAAATTTAATACGACGTCCGATTTTTTGGCAGTGGTTGGTCAAGATTGAAGAAAAGGAAGTAATTTTAAAAATAACGTATGAAAAACGTCTAGTGTACTCGTGTACCTAGAACTCATTCTGGAAAGCATTTCCCTGCCTCGGATCATATGACCCGTAAAAGATGCCGAAAATCAATTGTATTCTTCAGAAAGTTCTGTATAAATCTAAATATTTTATTATTTCTGTAAACATTTATATAGACAGAGATTTAATGGTTTTGAGAAAAATTGGAAGAATTGAAGAAAAAAAAACGAGTTTTTTTTTACACACATATAGGTAAAATTTTAAAAAGTGAAAAATTTAAATAAATTCATTTGTTTTTAAACGTAAATAACATTACCATATATATTCTCGCAATAATTTTGAATAGCCTAGAATAAATAATAAAGGCTCGGTAAGTTAAAACAAAACAAGTTTTTGTTTGTTTTTATACAAAATAATTTTTTCGTGTTTAAAATAGTTTTTAACATGTTTTTATTTTAAAAGTGACTCTTAAAATACTAAGTGTTTTAAACACTGTTTTCGTGATTTAACCAATATATTCTGCTTTGTTTGTTATTATTACTTTTACGAATTCGCTGTATAACTATACTTTTTTTTAGATTATTATCCTTTTATTAAAGATATGATTTTAAGCAGTTTAGATAAACAAGTTAAGGTGCTTAAAACTCCTATTTCAAATAAAAAAATGGTGAAAACAGAACAGTTTTTAACTCGTAATGGTGTATTAAACACGTCTTAAATACTGGATATTAAATAATTTGTTTAAAACATCACAACTCTGGTTTCCATATAAATAAATTACCGAAGAGATATAAAAAAATGACAATCTCTAAAAAACGTTTTGAGTATGTTTAGCGAAAATTATAACTGAACACACATTTATCGGTGAATTTCCTTTAGCCTGAACTTCCTTCGTTATCTATCATTTCTTTTATTATGATTAGTAATCTAATTTAGTTCGGCATATGGGCATTTTGTTCCACCATATTGGATTTATACACTAATTTTTTTAACATTACATTTTGTTCCTCATGTCGAATTCCTACCAGTTTAGTTCTATATTACATTTAATCTTTGTGAAAAATAAGTGAATTGAATAAGAAAATTTTTTTACGTCGAATTTTTAAAAATTTTATTCGGTCGTCATTTTGGTCCCCAATTTTGGATTAATACAATTATTTTGCTAGTTTATCTCAATATGATACTTAATACTTGAACAAAATTTGAAATTAATCTAATAAATAGTTTTTCAGGAAGATTTGTTAACTATTTTATTAGACCGCCATCTTGGATTCATTCCAAAATATTACTAGTACACTGTGTCCCAGATTGCTTGTAATCACAGGGTTTCTCGGAAACCAGCAGAGATATAACTTTGCGGTTTTCGCGACCCTGTGTCACTTTTTCGAGAAACTTTGAATGCCGCAAACAGAATTGTGCCACATCGTTTCGTTCCCGAGATACAGGGTGAAATAGAGATTTTGCGCTTTTGGGGGTGGTATCATATTTCGGACACCCTATCAGATAGAGAAAAGGTAAAAACTGCTATGGATAGATATTTTTACGTAGAATCCAGAGTTGTAGTCGCACAAATTTTTAGATAATCCGTTTTTGAGATATAGCCCAAACTTAGTATTTTTTAAATGGGACACCCTGTATTTTTTTATTCCAAAAAATTCGCCTTTTTTTCTCTTTAAAATGATGTATCACACTATGCACTTTTGACGTAAACTAAACCTTATAAACGCTATATTAAAAGAAAAACTTAAGTTGGTCATGGAAATATGGGTAGATATTAAAAGTGTCCAGAAGCAAAATTAAACAACATAAAAAATTAATAACCATTTTTATATATAATATTATATATTATTATATAATATATATTATTTATATAAATAATAATATATATATATATATATATAAATAAACTTAATCACAATACTAAACAAATTCTACATAACTAGAAAAACTGTTCAAAATGGCCGCCCACCTCACGAACACATAATTGCCACACAGTGCGAATTCTTCTTAGAGCATTCATCATTATTATAGGTCTATCTTCCAATGATCTAAATGCCTGAATGGTTGCATTTTGCAGCTGCTCAATCGTATTGACTGGATTCAGGTAAATTTTGTTTTTTAAGTAAGACCAAACGAAAAAATCTAATATTGAGAGGTCTGGCGAGCTAGCAGGCCACCTTACTGGTCCATTTGTACCAATCCAGCGATCGTGAAAATTTTCAAATAGAAATGGCCTTATAATTTGCGCATTGTGGGCAGGAACACCGTCCTGCTGAAAGTAAATGTTGTGCAGATTTGCTAGCGGCAAGTTATCCGATAAATCCGGTAGTATTTGATTTAAAATTGCTAGATATCTATCTGCTGTTAAATTATTATTGTAAATATGGAATGTAATCTTTATTCCCAATATAAAGCAAGCGACGCTAAACCCAAACCTTCCTTGCTGCTGACGTTCTCTTGATAAAAATTGGTTTTCCGTATACCAGTGCCTATTATTTTACCTGTTAAAAATACCACTACAACTTATATAGGCTTCGTCGGACCATATAACCTTGCTACCGAAATCAGGGTCATTTTGGGTTTTTTGAAGATACCAGTTACAAAAATTTAGACGCCTTTCTGCATCTCCAGGATGCAATTGTTGTACTACATTTACTTTATAAGGCTTATATTTATGTTTTCTTAATATCCTTTGCGTTTGTGATTTTGACACCCCCGCTGTTTCCTGAATATGCCTACATGAATTCGCGTGATTGGCCTGAATACTTGCTAATACAACAATCTCATTGTTCTCGTGATTTCGTTTATTATATGTTTTAGCCCCGTGCTTTGAAAATGATCCATCATTAATTAAATTTAATTTAATTCGGCGAAAAATTGCCTTGTGTGGCTGAGGCCTTGCTAGATATCTACGATATAAAAAAAGCTTTTGGAAACAGTCCATAACTCAAAGTGGAATTGAAAAAAAATTTTGAAAGGAGGTTCATAATAATTTAAGCGCTTGGTGCTTACCTGTTAAAATATAAATCAGATGCTTGATCACTGTTTTCATGACATTCAATAAAACAAACCATCATATCATACTTATGACTATTTTCAAAATTATTCATTTCTTCTTAATATCTATTAATTTACCTGTTAGAATTATTGGTAACTCGTTTGATGAGAGGATAAACACGGCAATATTTGATATATTTAAGAAACAAATAGTTTTGATTTTTGTTTCCATGCCATATTTCCAAGGCCAACTTACGTTTTTCTTTTAATATTGCGTTTATAAGGCTTAGTTTACGTTAAAAGTGCATAGCGTGATATATCATTTTAAAGAGAAAAAAGGCAAATTTTTTGGAACCAAAAAATACAGGGTGTCCCATTTAAAAAATACTAAGTTTGGGCTATATCTCAAAAACGGTTTGTCTAAAAAAAATTTCGACTACAGCACTGGAGTCTACGTAAAAATATCTATCCATAGCAGTTTTTATCTTTTCTTTATCTGACAGGGTGAAATGTGATACCACCCCCAAGAGCGCAAAATTTCTATTTCACTCTGTATCTCGGGAACGAAACGATCTGGCACAATTCTGTTTGCGGCATTCAAAGTTTCTCGAAAAATTGACACAGAGTCGCGAGAACCGCAAAGTTCTATCTCTGCTGATTACCGAGAAACCCTGTGATTACAAACAATCTGGGACACAGTGTACATTTCTATGTAACACTTTATTTTCGTGCCAAATTTGAGGTAATTTGGATAATTAGTTTTTAGCGATTCCGATAGTACCAAGCGGCCATTTTGTAGCGCCATATTGGATATTTGTCAGAACTTTAACAGGTCATCCCCATATGACTCCTAATTTTTGACCAAAATTTGAAGTCAATCGGGTAATTAGTTTAATTTTAGCTACGCCGCGAACTAACAGACAGACAGACCGACGGAATTAAGAAAATATATCTTTGGCATCTAGAAACCCTAAAACTTGAAGATATGTAAAACCCTAGATTTACAAATATTGTATTTGATCGCCATTTAGTTCTTCCATACTGGACTTTTACCAAAATGTAACTATATTATCCGAGGATTTTTGACCAAGCGGATCACCAAGTAGAAATCGAGAAAGCATTCTATGAGAGAAGTAATAACGGGTCTATACGTGTGACAACCGTCCCCATTATCCCCAACTATTAACATTTAAAATAACCAAGAATATTTTATACCTAACTTTATATTCTAGAATAACAAGATCATTCAGTATTTTTCTTTACTTTAAGGGCTGCTCAAACTAGGGCTTTAAACTGTCTCTTATGGAAAACAACAGATTCCCCAAAAACGACGAATATGATATCCCTGAAGCAGAGCCTTCAGAAGGAAGGATTTATTACCACTTTCTATAAAATGTGCGTAGGGATAAAACTGATCATGGAGACGAGTGTTATATCCCTTTCTCAGCGCGTTCAAAATAAAGTAATTTTAATTTCCTTTTATAATGTGAGTAGGGATAAATTTTGACAGTAGAAGAGATTTAACTTGAGTAATGGCTTACTTTAACTGGTGTTGTGTGTTTAACAGATTCACTTGGATATTATAGCATAAGCACTGTTCTTAGATTAGAACTTCGTCATTGGCAACGAATCTCTATAGACTTTTTTATATTAATTTATTCACATAAACTAACACGATAGAACTGTTAAATAGTTTGATCAAGGATAATAATCGAACATTACTATTATTATTAACCTCGACTAGCTAGTACTACCGACCTCTCATTAAAACGTACCGTAAGTTGAGAATCCACGACTTCGTGCTCTGTAATACAAAAAGTACTTGTGGTCCCTTGTAGTGGCTGTAAAGCCAGTAATTCCTTTGTCACTACAAATTCTTCGTCAGCACCTCCTATAGAAATAACTAACTGGGCTGTTTCAGATAAATCGGTACTCTCATCCAAAGAAATGAAAAATGCTTGAAAACCCGCCAATCTATTAGTCAATGTTTTTTTTAACAACGACTTAATTGCCCGATGGGAAAATGAAATGTATGTATCACCAAATACGGCTAAAAACTTAAAAAATAAAAAAGAAGGCACTCCATTAAAACTGATTGTTTCTTGTATCCAATCACCGTTTGAGAATTGGTCAAAATTTCTAAAAAATATTTTACAACATACTATTAGCAAAAACAAATATTATATTAACGATTCAGTAGATTTAAAAAATTAAATTAAGAACACAAACATACCTGACAACTTTATACTAATATATTTGGGCGTAATATCTCTTTATACTAATATACCTATAAATTTAGCAAAAGAAATTATTAGTAAAAAATGGAACCAGATAAAAATTTATACGTGCAGTCCATGGAAGCAAGGAAAGCAGTGCTTTAGCAAAAAAAATTACTAAACATCCTAAAATGTAATTTTTGAAATAGGGAACCATTAATTTAGTTTATATTAAAAATGCTAAAATATTATCTTAATTACCAAGCCCATAATAAATGCGGCCTTGACTCCGACTGAGCCACAATAGAAAATAGAATAGAACCTATGCAGGCCGCTAGCTTCTTTGCAGCCAAGTCCTGTATGCTTGATTTCCTGTGAATCGAGCCAGTGGTTATTGAACTTTCTACCGGCTGTTTGCTATTTTTGCAATTCAGTCGCGTGCTTTAAGTGGGGGCGGAAGCTATCGTTGGAGTAGGTTCTTTGTTTGAACGGCTATCCTTGTATTGTGTGATACGTACGTCGCGTCGTGCATGGTGCGATATGGAAGACAATAATACGGACGTGGATATGCAAATACCATCGGCTGTCGGTAATAACGTTGAAAATGTTGGAGAATTTAGTAAGAAGAGTGTGTGTGAATGTGTGGTGTGTGTCTTAATAATAAAGGGATTTTCAACATTAAACTTTGCTGATAAGCTTCAAATAATTTCCAAAGAAAGGGCAAAACCGCCTATGAAAAATTTAACCACAAAAATGAAAAAAAAAATTTTTATCCGGAAAAACAATACGAACAATTTAAATGGCTAAAAGGGTGTGAAAATATAAGTAAATTATTTTGTTGCCCATGTTTACTTTTTGAAAATGAAAAAGGTCTCTGGAATAAAACTGGTTTTTCCGATTTAAACGATTTCCATGAAGCTGTAAAAAGACACATTATGTCCAAAGCGCATTTGCAGGCTGTCATAAAAGAAAAAGTCTTCGGCAAAACTAGAATTGAACCCCCCCCTAATAAACAGTTGGAAATTAGTCACCGCCAACACAATGAACTAGTCGATAAAAATAGGCAAATATTAAGAAGACTTATCGATGTTGTTTGTTTTCTCAGACAGCACGAATTGGAATTTAGAGGTCATGATGAAACAAGGGTTTCTTCAAATAGAGGAAATTTTCAAGATTAACCTAGTTTAAAATGGCTAAATATGATGATTGCTTACAACATCATTTAGAGCAGTCTAGCCTTTTTCGCGGAACGTCGAATCGAATCCAGAATGATTTAATTTCCGCTGTTGCAACCATTATTCTAAAAATAATTAAGCAGGATATCACTAATTTTAGCCAATTATCTATTGTAATATATAGTAATATGCTACGTTAAAACAGACGGAAGTACTCAAAAGCGATTTTTAGGTTTTAAGAATGTGTCTGAAAATCGAACAGCAGATGCATTATATACCGTAGTTTATAACGTTACTAAAGAAATTAATGGAAAGAAAAAATTAGTTGCTCAAATCTATGATGGAGCTGCAGTGATGGCAGGGAAATTCGGGGGTCTGCAAGCTAAAGTTCGAAAACCTTTCCCAAGTGTCCATTGTTTTGCTCATAAATTAAATTAATTTAGTATTATCCCAGTCCATCAATCACATTAAAGAGTGTAAAGTATTTTTCGTTACTTTAAATGGCATAGCTGCTTTTTTTCTAAGTCAACAAAACGTACACAAGCTTTGGACTCCATTGTCCACAAACGATTGCCGAAAGTTGCTCCTACTAGGTGGAACTACAATGGAAGACTTGTGTTAACAGTATCTGAAAATCGTGAATCACTGATTTTTTCCATTCTCGGACAATGTGTTTAACCCTTTCCGGCATAGTGGTTTCACCAGAGAACCACTATATCAAAAGTCTGCCTTTTATCACACACTGGTTTCGGACGAAAACCAGGCTGTGTATTACTGCCATCTGTTATCGGGAAGCTATACTACCATTCTGAAGCACGTCAGATCAACCGAAATCTCTGTAACTGTCATTATTTTGGTGAATGTGTGCACACCGAGCGAAGTAGACGAATTTTTTACAAAATTTGTATTTTTGTTGGAGTTTTATTATAAAAAACAGGTGAGTACTGGTATATTTATTTATAAACATGGTAAAACTTGACAAAAACGTGAAATAAATATTTTTTTTCTCAAAATTATCAAGGCTAGGAGGTTTTAGTTGTTATGGTTTCGCTCTGAAACCACTATGATAAAACTCGTATTCATTCGATAATAACACTTATTTGTTTTGAGAGTGGTTCTATTCGATTATTTGTTTCTATTGAATAATTACTAATTATATAATATTACTAATTATAATTATTACTAATTATAATTACTAATTTTAATTATTATTATTATAGCCATACCAAATTGAAAATACTTATTCATTTTAGATATGGATAGAAGAAAAGTCTTGAATTTGGATAAAATGACATCGGCCGACTGTTTTGACTTACTGGGTGAACTTCCATCTGGAAGTGACTCAGAGCCAGACTTTCCAGAAATGTCCGATATGGAGGATGAGAATCTTGTGCAGGAAGTGCTGGCAGATCTTGGCAATTTTTCTGAGAGCGACACGGAAGTGATGGACAATGCTAATGAAGTAGCTGAGTCTGGTGATGAAGACGAGGACAACTTACCACTAGCGGTTTTCGCAAATCGAGCTAATCTTGATAGATGGAAAAAAGCACCATTCAAACCATTAGAGGCCAGGTTTCAAGAAGATGTCGGTCCTAAAAATGTACCCGAAGAACTAAAAGATCCTGTCGATTTTTTTTTACTGCTTTTTGATATGACTGATAAAATCGTTTTTCAAACCAACCTATATGCAGTACAACAAGGTCATAATAATTTTGCACCTACAGACCCAGTAGAAATAAAATATTTCATTGCAATAAATATGCTTATGGGCATAAAACAGTTACCAATTTATCGGGACTGTTGGTCATCCTATCCCTAGCTACGAGATGAATATATATCAAATATAATGAGCCTGAATAGATTCAGCTCACTCTTATCCCATCTCCACTTGAACGATAATTCTGTTATGCCAGTAAAAGGACATCTACTTCATGATAAATTGTATAAAATTCGGCCGTTTATCAGCAAATTACGAGAAAACTATAAAAAGTACTATGGTCCTTCAATGGAACAAGCAGTTGACGAAACAATGGTCAAGTTCAAAGGTCGCATATCCTTCAAGCAGTATCTTCCTCTCAAGCCAATAAAAAGAGGTTATAAAATTTGGTCTAGAGCTGATTTATCCGGATACATCTGCGATTTTGATATTTATACAGGTAAAGATGGAGACAGAGTGGAAGAAAATTTGGGAGCAACAGTTGTAAAAAAGCTGACTGAAGATCTTATTGGGAAAAACTACCACGTTTATTTTGACAATTTCTTCACGTCAGTCAAATTACTTGAGGAATTAGCGGAAAGAAAAATAAATGCATGTGGGACAGTTAGAGCGAATAGGAAAGGTCTACCTCAGCTGCTTCAAGATAAGGATCTATCTAGGGGACAAAAAGACTGGGCAGTGAATGGGCATAATATATCATGTGTGAAGTGGAAGGACAAGCGAGTAGTTCAAATACTATCTTCGATTCATGATCCATCGGAGGATGTTCCAGTAGGTAGAAGAGAAAAAGATGGGAGTTTGAAGGAAGTATATTGTCCAAAACCAGTCAAAGAATATAGGCGATCTATGGGGTGCGTTGACCGAGCGGACATGCTGAAATCTTTTTATGACATTGATCGAAAAGCTAAAAAATGGTGGCATAGGCTATTCTGGCATTTTGTCGATATAACTATTGTCAATTCTTTTATCTTGTACCGCAGCTCGCCGGCAAATACGGAAAATCTAACTTTGAAGTTTTTTCGTATTAGAGTTATTTCTGGGCTTATTGGTGCTTCAAAAAAAAGCACACCTGGTAAGAAGAAGGTCCTCAAAGAGAACAGGTTCAAGCCATACGTACCACCAGAAGTGAGGACAAGCAATGCACTTCACATGCCTGTTCATGGGACATCTAGACGGTGCGCCCACTGCAGTAACGCCGCACAACCACACCGTACCAGGTGGGCTTGTGGGTCCTGCAATGTAGGCCTCTGCTTGAGTGCCGATAAAAATTGTTTTAAAGACTATCATGGCAACTAACCTTTATAATATTATAATATAATAAATAAGTTTTAATAAACGTTGAAAAAAAAATGTTTTTTTTTGTGAAAATATTTTTCAGTTTACGTAGTATCTCATAGTGGTCACAAGATGAAACCATATCCTGAAGGACATTTAGCGTAACTTTTTTTCTGTAAATTTGATATACGATGATACTTTTATGCGTAAAATTTAATATTTTAAGGTTTGTTCTTGTTTTAAATGCAATTTTCTTTTCTGTGCCTGAAAGGGTTAATATATTACAAACTAATACAAATGATATTGCTTTTTGCCTAAAAAAAGTGGATGATTTTAAGTCCATGTTAAGCCAAAAAAGAGATGACTTTGACCTATTTTGGGAGAAAACAATGACGTTAAATGTAGAGCCACAAGCCAAGCGTCTTCGAACAGACAAGGTGGGAGATGTTCAAACATCATACAGACGCCCCTTTTATGAAATAATCGATCAAATTCAGCAACAAATAAATTATAGATTTAACGGTTTAAATGATTTTAAATTCCTCGAGCTCTGCAATTTTGATGCATTTAAAGGAAAAACTTTTCCAGAAGATGCGTTTAAATCTCGTCTTCTTCATTATGGCCAGTTCTTAGACCGAGTGTTACTGCGATCTGAACTAAAAGTAATTTACGAAACTGATAACATTAGCGCAAAAAATAACTCTAAGGAACTAATGCAATTTTTAAAAGACAAGGAGCTGGAAGACGCCTACACCGAAGTGACGAAATTGTGTGAATTAGTATTGACAATACCTTCCACAAGTTCATCAGTAGAAAGCAATTTTTCAACACTTAAACGTATAAAAAATTTTGTGAGGAATTTAATGGGACAGGAGAGACTTTCGCATACATCGTTGTTGTCCATTGAAAATAAACTTCTCCAAAATATGTCGGAGCATCGACGTTTTTATGATGACCTCGTTGACGAATTTGCGAAAAAAGATCGAAGAATACAAATTTCATTACAAATAGGTAAATTTCTAAAAATTGCTTCCCTTCCTTAAAATTTTACCGCACATTCCTATTGACGGTTGTGCTATGGGAGCAATCAATTTCTAGCATGATTGCACAATTAGTCCTGGAAGACCAGGAGGAAACAATTCTTAAAAATATTGACTTTCATATACCTTTTTTCTTCAGATACGTTGACGATTTTTTAACAACGATCCCAAAAAACAAATGTCAAGATATTTTAAGTAATTTTAATATCTATCACCCAAAACTTAAACTTAAATTAGAAGAAGAAACACAAAACAAAATTAATTTCTCACAATAATTCATATTAAAAATGTTATAAAAACTGAATGGTACACTAAAGACACCTAGTCTTCTGGATATTTACATTTCGATTCTCAACACCCACTATCTCAAAAATCTGTCGTAGTAGGGTTAGCGGATAGAGCTATAAAATTATCGGATCCAGAATACAGAAAAAAATCTATAGAAAAAGCAAAACAAGCTCTAAAAATCAAAAACTATTCAGAAACAATTATTAACAACATTTTTAAGAAGAGAACCCATAAATTTTACAACACAAGCCATCCATCAAACAAAAATTTAAATCTTAATAAAAGAAACACAAAATACATGTCACTTCCATATAAACCCAAAATATCGGAAAATTGTGAAAAAAAATAGTGTTCAGAATCAACATTCATTGGATTTTAATAATGTAAAAATTTTAAAGACAGAAAACCAACAAAAAAGGAGAGAATTCTATGAAATGATATAAATACAAAGGAATAAAAACTCAACCAATGCAAAAACAATTTAGTAAAATATACCATAACATTATTAAATAACATGTAAATTAAAAGAAAAATTTATAAAACTGAATTGGACTCCTTAACTCCTCTACTTTTCAAATTTGTGTTGTAAATGATAAGATATTTGATTGAACTTTAAATTGTAACTGTTATTTTCTGAAAATTTCCTTTATAGAATTTATAATGGTGAAGATCACGAGACGATCGAAACGTCAAATGATAACATGACTTAGCAAGAAATGTGTGGTTCGTTTTATAAGGACCCTAACCCAAGAAAATAAAAATTAAATATATATATATATAAATATATATATATATATATATATATATATATATATATATATATATATATATATATAGTGTATTCACTTCGGATGTACATCCGTCTACTACTGTAGTTGTGAAAAGAAGTTTTACTGACGTTTCGCTAAAATCATCATTCTAAAGAAACTACTAATGGAATGAACTTCAAGATTTACGCAAAAATGAAGTGTGATATAGAGATGAACTGGTTAAATTTTTGAGTAAATCCATCATGGCGGAACACAATGGCGGTCCAACAAATTCTTTTAATATTCGGTAGAATTTCATTTATTGGAATGAAACCTTATTAAAGGACATACTTTATTTTTTGTAGACTGCGTAAATAATATTATGAAAAATATAAAATAATATGTATAATAATAATAATAATTATATAAATTAAAACCTAAAAATTAAATAGATTACAGTTTATAGGATTTGCATAAAGTTATTATCAAATAATTATGCATATGTAGACTGTTTATTTTTCTTATATAATAGTATTGTTTTTTGAAAGATTCGTTTTGCTATAAGCGTGTATGGCAGATTCATTGTTTCCCGGCAACCGCTTCCCGATAATATAAATATTCCCTTTAGATTAAAAAAGTAAATACCTATATATACTTTTCTAAAATAAAAGCGACGGTAATGTTTATTAGAAAATAAATTTTTATTGTTTATGTCAGTAGCTAAATTCATACATATTCCGAATGTTTTCATGTTTTATTACTAAAATTCGGCAACCTCCCTTATTGCTCTCATAATCTAAATAAAAAGAGAATGGCCGTAAAAACTAGTTTGTCGTTCTTTTTTGGGTAATTCTTTTACGCAACACATACAAAAGCAATAAAACATTATGTCTATTTTTGGAGCCTTGAACGGAATAAAACGTTAAAACGTTCATATTTAGCTATAATATATACGTCTTTCTTTTACAAAAAACAGTCAAAGGTTGAAATTTGTGTTAATATTTCAGGCATTTGAAATAAATACTTTGGAGTACCACAATTGTAATGTTAATAAAAGAACTGAGCTTTTTAAGTACTCTTCATTAGATTCCGAACGAAAGTGATTTTTTTGGCAGTAGCACATGCGGAAGTCGAACACCAGGAGTCAACTTAACACTGTCAGGCAGGTTGTTATATATATATATATATATATATATATATATATATATATATATATATATATATATATATATATATATATATATATATATATATAAAAGAGAAACAGAAATTTCAATTTCTGTGCGGTTCTTGGTCGTAAAAGTTATACGAAACCAGTAACGGTAAGGATTACTCCTTCACCATTTTGTCGAGAATCGACCAAAGCATGACGCTATGTTTGTTTCCAGGGCCAAGGTGCCAATCTGCTACCGTGGTATCTGCCCCGGCAAGGCTCATCAGGCAGTTTCCTTGGGGGTATCGGTATTAAAACCGAAATACCCAAACCCTGAAACAAACAAGGTGTCATGTCATTCGACTTTGAAAGTCGACGAGGGAAATAGGCAACCAGTGGCGCCATCTGTAGGTACTATGGTGCAACTAAATCGCTTTAGATGCGACCTACTTTGGAGCACAAGGCGACACATCTGTGCAAAAATAAAAGAGAAACAGTTGGTCGATTCTCGACAAAATGGTGAAGGAGTAATCCTTACCGTTACTGGTTTCGTATATATATATATATATATATATATATATATATATATATATATATATATAACAGCCTGCCTGACAGTGTTAAGTTGGCTCCTAGTGTTCCTTCCTTTAGGAAACAATGCAAAATGTTTTTATTAAACAATCGAAATTTTATTGTTTAAAGGTTCATACAGTTTTTTTTCTCTTTTCTTTTAATACTGTTTCTTGCAGAAGGTTATGATTGTAGAAGACAAAATTTATTAAATATTTTTATTAGAACATAATATTTGTTTAACGATGTGTTGTATAAACTTTATCTCGATTATTAGCATAGTATATTAATTATATATATATATATATATATATATATATATATATATCTATATATACATAATGTGTTTTCATTCCGGGTGTACATCCGTTCACTACTGTCGTTCTGAAAAGAACAGTTTTGCTGACGTTTCGCCAAAATCGCATTTGGCGTTTTCGAACCTTTGTTTCCGAATAGAGGCTGAAGTGTTGGTGACCGCGACGCTTCCTTTTATACCCCCACCCGAGGCCGGTATTTATGTTTTCCGGATGGTGTTGTTGTTGTTGCGCTAATTGCGCTTGAGTTTTTGCGATTTTAGATTTGTCGAATATTGTTTTCCATACCGTTGGTAGTTTTAATGATTCGTCCCTTTTATTCAGATGTAGGAATAAAGCTGATGTTGTTTGTTTGTTTCTGATGCTGAGTTTATGTTTTTCCACTCTTGCTGATATTCGCCTGTTAGTCTGCCCAACGTATAACTTTTCACACTCCTTACACGGAATGCTGTATACTCCGTGGTTTTCCAGTTTGATTTTATCTTTTGGGTTTCCGAGTAGTTTACCTATAGTTGTTTGTGGCTTGTGTATTGTTTGTATGTTGTGTTTCCTAAGAATTCTTCCGATTCTGTCTGTTGTGCCTTTTACATATGGTAAGACTACTTGTTGCTTTCCCGTTCATAATTTTTGTTGTTCTTTGTTCGGGAACCCTGTGCGTTAATAGCTTTCTCTATGGTGCGATTTGTGTAGCCATTTTTCTTTAAAGCACTAGATATTACCTTAAGTTCGTTTTGTCTCGTCTGTGTTTCATTTAATCACACGGATCTGGATATTAGGGTATTTGCCACAGCTGGGTGATGTGTGATTTTGCATTTAAATATCTGTCTGTATGTGTTGGTTTTCTGTACACGGTATATTCGAAATGTCCGTTATGCAGTTTTGTGACCAGGACATCTAAAAATGGTAGTTTGTTGTTTTCCTCTAACTCTAGAGTAAATTGTATTCTGGGGTGAATTGAATACATATATATATATATATATATATATATATATATATATATATATATATAAAAGGAATAAAAATGAGGACATTTCTCCTTTACCAAGGTGTCAAAAAACCACCAAAACATGACGTTCTGTTTATTTCAGATTTGGGGGGTATCAGGATTAAAACCGAAATACCCGAACACTGAAATCAACACAGTGTTATGCCGTTAGACTTTGAAAGCCGATGCAGGGAATAAGCAACTAGTGGCGCCATTTGTAGATACTATGGTGCACTAAATGTGCAATCTAAAAGAGAATAGGAATATCAATTTCTATGCGGTTCTTGGCCGTAAAGAGTTATACGAAAGAACTAAAGATGAGGAAATTTCTCCTTAGGCACTGCATCAAGAAACGACCAAAACATGATGCTCTGTTTGGTTCACAACAGTAGGACGCATCTAACCAATTTAGTGCTCCATAGTACCTACAGATGGCGCCTCTGGTTGCTTATTTCCTTCATTGAAAGTCGAACGACATGACACTTTGTTTGTTTCAGTGTTGGGATATTTCTGCTACTGATTACAGTGAACCATAACGGAGACAGCCGAACAAATAGTACAGGGTGTCTGGATTTAGTTGCAAAAGCAGGGTATCTCGCTTATTTTTAAAGATAGAACCTTGCGGTTTTGACGAACCTGAGCTATATTTTATGAAACTCATGAAGCCGTAAACAAAATTTTCATAGCCTTCTTCGTTTATGAGATACAGGGCGAAATAGAAAATGTTGCATTTTGGGACCCCCCTCGTATCTCGGTTATCCTTTAACTTAACGCAAAGGAAAAATTGCTGCTTATGCAGTTTTTTACGCTGGATCCAGTGGCGTAGTCATATTTTTCATTTGAGTTGTTATTTTTTAGATATGACTCAAAGTTGTGTTTTTTAAATGGGACACCCTGCATATTTGTCCAGAAATTGATTTGTCATTTTAAGAGCTTCTCAGAAATATATAATAGTATATGTCTATTTTAATAAACAACAACAAAAATCCTAATTTTTATAATTATTATCCCAAATTTTGCAGTAGGCCATGCAAAACGATGCCGTTTTCTTTTGTTTTCTTGGAAGCAAATGACATTTCCCAATTTTGTACGTGTATATAAAATATAGCGCTAGTTTTTTGTATTTATTTATTGTGTAAAAATATATTTGTATTATTATGGAAGAAAACTAAACTTTCAAACATTTAGGTATGTTGAAATACTATTGCTTAATTTTTATTTAGATATCCAGAAAGGAGGCAACCTAATATATCCACTTTTTATCGGATAAAAAAGAATTTACTTAATCACGGATCATTTATCAAACCTCGTACGAAAACATATAATAAAGAAAATCGGGAGGCTGAGGAAATTACGGTTTTGGCTAATGCAGAAGCTTATCCTACAAACTCTTGTAGGGCCAGTGAAAAGAGCATAGGGATTCCAAAAACTAGAGTTCAAAAAATTCTAAAAAAGCGCAAATACCACCCATACAAATTTAGGCTCGTGCAGCACTTACAGCCAGGGGATGCAGAGCATCGGGTAGTCTTCTGCAATTGGTTTCGAGAAAGATGCGATATGGTTAGAGATTTTGAAAGGAAGGTTATATGGTCAGACGAAGCACATTTCAGTAATTCTGGTATACTCAATAGGCACAATAGTAGATTCTGGTCCCAGGAAAATCAACACCAAATATTTCCTAGAAGACAGCAGGGCAGGTTTGGTCTAAATGGGTCCTGCTTCGTATTAGGAACACATATAAAATTTTATATATTTGAGGGAAATCTAACAGCCAATCACTATATAGAAATTTTAGAGGCAGCTATACCTGAATTACTTGACGATGTTCCTCTAGCGCAAATTAACGAAATTTATTTTCAACAGGACGGTGCTCCTGCACAGAATTCTGGAATGTCGAGATTATTTCTGGACAATAATTTTACCAATCAATGGATCGGAACAAATGGACCTATGAGATGGCTCCCTAGGTCCCCAGATTTGTCGATTTTAGATTTCTTTCTATGGGGATATCTGGAAAATAGAATTTACAAAGATCACTATGATAATGTCCAAGATTTAGGAAATGCAATAAGAGAAAATTTTCGCTATTTACAAAATCATCCCGTTATTTTGCTTAATTCCCTAAAACGAATACGAAAATTGTGCGAAGCATGCATAGAACAAATAGGAAATCAGTTTGAACAGTTCTTTTGATTTCCTTGGTTACTGTAGTTCTTATACGACAGTTGATTTTTGCTGAAAGGCTTGTTACATAATAATTTATTACTGTTTTGTTCTTGTGTTACATAAATCTAGGTAGGTGCTACTTTTTTGGTGCGAAATTATCAATACATATTTTGATAAATAGATTTAATTACATATTTATTTTGATTTATTGTTAGGATGTAGATATTGTTAACGACTTTAAATAAAAGGCGGCATTATTTTGCATGGCCTACTGCAAAATTTGGGATGATAATTATAAAAATTAGGATTTTTGTTGTTGTTTATTAAAATAGACCCATACTATTATCTATTTTTGAGAAGCTTTTAAAAGGACAAATCAATTTCTGGACAAATATACAGGGTGTCCCATTTAAAAAAACACAACTTTGGGTCATATCTAAAAAATAACAACTCAAATGAAAAATATGACTACGCCACTGGATCCAGCGTAAAAAACTGCATAAGCACCAATTTTTTCCTTTGCGTTAAGTTAAAGGATAACCGAGATACGAGGGGGGTCCCAAAATACAAAATTTTCTATTTCGCCCTGTATCTCATAAACGAAGAAGGCTATGAAAATTTTGTTTATGGCTTCATGAGTTTCACAAAAAATTAGCTTAGGCTCGTGAAAACCGCAAGGTTCTATCTTTAAAAATAAGCGAGATACCCTGCTTTTGCAACCAAATCCGGACACCCTGTACAAGTAAATAGGTTTATTTACATTTAAAACTATGTGATTTTATGGTTCTGAGCTAACCTAACACTAACGGGACAGATCCACCTAAGAGTGCGGGTTTGGTTAAAAAAAATCCTTGTTTTAATGTAGCCTTGGAATTTTGTAGGCCCGTTACCGCACGCTTTCTTTATAGTAAACCAAAGCAATCCTAACCTAACCTAATCCACATTTTTACTAATCTAATGCTAAACAAAAACTTAAAGAATGCTATCTACGTGAACGGGAATTCGAAAACTATTGCTCCACATCCAAGCCAAGTAATTCTTACCGCAGAGCTAGGAAGCCCATGCCAAATATTCAAGAAAATTTCTTTATACTTCAACCAAATAAACGATGAACCAATAGGAAGCTAGATGATGACAGAACGTAGTATATTAGTTTACTACTCGTCGTCAGGAGCTGTCCTTGATAACCCAACACTTTTTCGATGGAGACCATGTAAAATCGAATATATAGTTAAAATTCTTTATAAGGAAATATTTTGTTAAAAAAAAGAAATATACTTAATTAACAAAATTAATATAAAGATTTATTAGCAATGAATTGTCAGAAAGTAGAAAAATAATTGGAAACTCTGTTCAAAGTTTTATTTTTAAAGAAAAATGCGGAGCTGATGGAATAAGACATTTGACGGGTAGAAATAAACATAATTAGTCGATTCCGGTGTCTGGTGCTTTTACCCTTCTAGAAGCTTTTATCGTTAGATCGTTTTTTAAACTAATTATTTTCCATTCTTCTTTAAGATATTCAGTTCTAGCATCATCCTTAATTTAAGCTTCAGGTAATTTGATTAAACGGCTACAGTTTTAAAAGGTAATTAAACCAAAGCGAATGCATATTGACCCTTTCTTTTAAAAGAATAAAATTAGCATAAACGCCAAATCACGTACAGAATCGTGGAGCAGAGACGTTTCTTTATGCCTTTAAGAAAATTTCAGACTTCGTCACGTTACTATAACCACGAATAAATAACAATTTTATTCTTGTACTAGAAGTAAATGAATAAAGTATGGTATGTGCATCGAGAAAAATTGTTGAAACGACCAATAAAGGGTCCATTCAAAAGTTTTACACGCGCTAAATACAAGCAACGGTTTTTTAGAGACCAATAAAACGAAAATAATGTGTCAAATTACTTTGCTTGATTTAGCAGTCTGGTACACATAAGTGATAGTCACAATTTTTAATTTGACGCACAGGGTGTTTCAAAAAACATGCGCCAACATTTATCAGAAGAAGACGGAAAGTTCATATGATCATCGGTCCGCAGATGTTTGGTTTGCAGATACAGGGTGTTAAAGGTTAAAAAAAAACATGTTTTTTTGTTGTAATTCCAAACAGTTAAAGCTATTTGATTAAGATTTGGCCCAACCTCATAGGTATTTAAATGATATATTTTGAGAGTATTTAGTAGTTTTTATTTTAAGCATGAGCGTAGGTATAAGTTATGCTCTCTAACTTCTTTAATAAAAAAATGGTACGTCACTGATTAAAAAAAACTACTAGCATTATGGTTTAGGACAAGTATTTTGTGATACGACAAGTCGTTTTCGAGAAAAAGAAACAAAGTCTGTTTTGATACACGCCTCTGGTACCGCATTAGTTAGAGTCGTAATTGTTAAAAACTCTAAAAGTGATTTGTTGGGTCATTTTATGAAAAAAAGTTTTTACAAATAAACGTCCTATTAACAACCTGTATCCCAGAAATAGAGCATTTGAGGATATTATTTATTAAAACTTTTTTTCTTAACAATGTATAATATTTTTGATCAATTCTGATTCCAACCCAAACTGGACCAAAGGTGCCAGAGATGTGCATCAAAATAGAATATGTTTTTATTTGTCCTAAATGACGAAGCTAGTATTTTTTTTAAATCAGTGGCGTATTATTTTTTTAATAGAAAGTGAAGAATGGTTATCCATACCTAAACCTATGTTTAAAAAACTCTTGAATAGTGTCAAAATATATCCTTTAAATACTTATGAGGTTGTGTCAGATATTAATTAAATAGCTCGTACTGTTCTAGAATTACTAAAAAAAATCATATTTTTTTTTTAATTTTAACACCCTGTATCTTGAAAACCAAACATCTGCCGACCCATGATCTTATGAATTTTTCGTCTCAATTTCTTACAAAGAATCTCCCGTTAAAGGTTGGTGCATGTTTTTTAAAACACTCTGTATAAACATGCCTCTAAATTAAAGGAAACGCCATAAATCGCATGATATCTGCATTCTGCCAGGTCGATGTAAGCATAGATAGAGTGCTTCATTAGCCTAGTGAACGAGATGGATGTTCAGTTTAATACAAAATTCGCCAACTGACCTTGGAGACCATTAATCGTTTAAAAAAAATGCAGTTTAAAAAAAAGCAGTTAAATAAATCCTAAATCAAAATTTTATAAGAAAAAATTGAGTATAGAGCTTAATAAGAAACAAACACACTTGTTTAAATTAGAAAAAATAAAATATAAAATAATACTGCCTTTCCGATAGTCTAAATGAAAAAACAACATACTTTTCTTGTGAACCTTTTTTTTTCTTCATCGGTAAAAGTCGTTAAAAAGTAAACGAGTTTTAAAGTTGCTTTGATAACCTCTGACGGTGCAAATTGCTTTCCAAACTTTTTTACAGATTTACGTGCGGTAGACTGAGAACCTTCAACTAAATTTGAAAGGTTTCAGTTGCGTAAATACATAATAAAGAATATTTTACGATGTGTTTTGTTTGTTCGAATTTAGCTAAATCGATTAATTAAAATAAATTTCAAGCATTGGCTTATTATAACCGAAATCAATTTCTGAAATTCTTACTAGTAATTAAACATGTCAAATCTTTCAAGAGCAATTCAGGGTATTTTATTCAATAAACGCTTTTTCAAATTGACATCAAAATCGGATATTTCCATTGCAAATCAAAAAAAAATTAAAAATATATTTAAGGTAAATTTCCTGTATCCGGAACTTCCCTCGTTTTGAATATTTTCTTTCCTTAGGAATACTGTGATTCAATTTAGTTCCGCACTAATCATTTGGTAACACATCATTCAGGTCAATTGGTTTTGGAAATATTGGCGATATTCCAATCATGTACAAATTTTCCCGTAAGGCTGGTGGTGTTTTCGAAAAATTATAGCGGAAATACCACGTCGTCTAGGAAACATGGTGTTTCCACTTACCTGGTTAGGTGTGGTTACATACCTAACCAAAAAATGAAATCTTGACAATATGAAACCCGCTTTTGAGAGACGCTAGAGTCCCTAGAAACTGATTTTTTTTAAGTATCTTTCAAACATTTTTGAAAAGTTGTCAATATGAATAATCGCTTTGGGCTAGTTCAAGAAGAGGAAATTGATGAAAATATAATTGGAAGCGAACCAAGAAACACCGTTAAGTCCAAGAAGAGCATCTGGAGACAGTTTATGTCATTCTGCAATGAAAAAAACTATACGTTTGACCAAGATACCCCAGTATCCCAACTAGCAATGATTTTGAAAAGCTGGGCCTACAATATGCGAAAAATGAACGGGGAGGAATATAAAGAAGGCACGGTAAAAATTATTTGGAATGTGACGGTGAAATTATTGATGGAAAGGTATTTCAATGAATACAAAATTAAAATAAATCCCTTCGAGCAGATCGAATTCAAATCGGCCCGAGACGCAAAAAATGCCAAAAGGAGAAATTTACAAGGTATTAAAGGCAAACGCAGAGAATCGGCCGTTTTTTTAACATACAATGAATTAAAAAATCTAATCGAAGCTTGTGATCAATCAACTCCAGAGGGTTTACAAAAGAAATGTTTTTTTTCTGTTGTCCTATGAATTAGCCTGGAGAGGAGGAGAAGGTGCAAGGGCCGAAACAACTTTTTTCAAAGAAGAAACTGACAACTTCGGAGGAAAAACAGGTAGAATTCAATACAACCCTGTTTTTTCTAAAACATGTCAAGGTGGTGGCCGAAAACTCGCCGATTTGAAGTGGTTGGTGAGAAACGAGAGAAGTCCCAGCTTTTGCCCAGTAAGAATTTATAAAGAATTACAAGATAAAAGGAAAAGTATCTCCAACACTAGACTATTTTTGACGTCAAACCCCCCATTGGAAAATTTCCGGAAAATGGTTCAAAAACAGCCCAGTAGGAGAAAACGAGATTTCAATTTGGACAAAAAGCAAGCACAGAAATCAGGCCTCAATACCACAAAAAAAATTACCAACCATTCCCCCAGAGCTACTGCCGTGTCCAAGCTGGCCAAAAGCGGAGTGTCGGAGTAAAACTTGATAAAAATTACAGATCATTCGAATGCGAAATTCCTATTAAGTTATTTGCAAATGGATCCAGATCACCACAAAAAAATTATCGAAAAAATGACGAAACCTGGAAAAGAACCACCTCAACAGCACGTGCATCCAGTCCCTGTAACAGCATCACCCAGCACAAGTACAAGTAGTGGTCTGACGGCATCTTCTACGTCGTCGCAAAACAACAATGTGGTTAATAATTATCAGAACTGTACGCGGTGATCATTTATAATGTCCCCCCTCTAACTTTTTTATTTGACGTTTGGTAGAAAAACGTCAAATATAAAAGTTTCACAAAAAACAATAAGCTATTTGCAGCATACATTTTTATATATACAGGGTGTTGCCGAAATCACCCACAGATTAAAGTTATATTTTTTTAAATGGAACACCCTGTATATTATACGCTATATTAAATCCTATGAAAATTCTGCATATTTTTTGTATAACATGTCCTATACTTATAATTTAGCTTAGGTGGCTGTGAAGTAGATCGATACCAACAAACAAAATGTTTGTTTATAACTGACAGTGACAGTTACACATTTAGCAACATTATACGTTCTTTTTATTGTAAAATGCCCTATTCGGAAAGAGAAAAACGATTCATTTTGGAAACTTTTATCAAAGCAAATAAGAGTGCTAAATTGGCTCAAAGAGAATTACGTGTAATTAACCCCGGATGCACATTCCGGACAAAAAAACCTTTCATCGAATTTATGAAAAATTTCAACAAACATCCAGCCTAACGAGAAAGAAGAGAACAATGGAAATTGATGAAGGTAGTGATTTAAACATTTTACTAAAAGTGGAAGAAAATCCCAATATTTCCATAAGAAAAATATCGGGAAGCCTGAGAGAAGAGCTTATTGATCCAACAAATACATCTTATGGGAGGATTCAAACCACTCTCAAAAATGCAGGATCAAAGGCATTCAAAATTAGGCCTACCACAAAATTAACGCCCAGGCATCGAGAAAAAAGGGTTGAATTTTGCCATGCAATGTTGGAAAAAGTTAATGAAAATGAAGATTATTTAAAAAATGTTTTTTGGACCGACGAGTCATCGTTTTCTACTAGTGGAATGATAAATCGAAAAAATAGCAGACAGTGGGCCACAGTAAATCCCCATTGCTACAGGGAATTTCAATTTCAGGGACGTCAAACTGTTAATGTGTGGTGTGCTATTTTAAACAATAAAATAATAGGCCCTCATTTTTTCGAAGATACTTTAAACGGTAATGGTTATATGAATTTTCTCCGGAACGAATTAGAAAACTACATGGATGAGCTCCCATTGGAGCAACTGAGAAACCTCGTCTTTAAAGACTATTTAAACCAACAGTTCACGGAATGGATTGGAAAAAATGGTACGATAAACTGGCCACCTAACAGTCCTGACTTGACGCCGATGGATGCATTTTTATGGGGAACTCTAAAAGATCGTATGAATGCAAATAACATCGAAAATAGAGAACACCTAAAAGTCTTGATTAGAACGGAAATTCAAATTCTAAATCAAGAATATTCTCAGTCTATCACTGCCGCTTTGGATCGATTACGAAGAACATACATCAAATGTATTGAAGAAAACGGGGGACCAGTTGAACAATTCCATTTGTAAGAATAAATGTATTATATTATTATCTAAATTATTAATTAAGTTTTAGAAGTTTTTTTTGTTTTTGAAGCTTTCAGGCTTCCCGATATTTTTCTTATGGAAATATTGGGCTTTTCTTCCACTTTTAGTAAAATGTTTAAATCACTGCCTTCATCAATTTCCAATGTTTTCTTTTTTCTCGCTAGTCTGGATGTTTGTTGTAATAAAAATTTCCAAAATTAATTGTTTTTCTCTTTCCGAATAAGGCATTTTACAATAAAAAGAACGTATAATGTTGCTAAATGTGTAACTGTCACTGTCACTTATAAACAAATATTTTGTTTGTTGGTATCGATCTACTTCACAGCCACCTAAGCTAAATTATAAGCTTTAGAATAATGTTTTTATTTCTGAATGATAAAATCGCAGATATTTCGAAAACTATTGTATTTGGGTATAGGACATGTTATACAAAAAATATGCAGAATTTTCATAGGATTTAATATAGCGTATAATATACAGGGTGTTCCATTTAAAAAAATATAACTTTAATCTGTGGGTGATTTCGGCAACACCCTGTATATATAAAAATGTATGCTGCAAATAGCTTATTGTTTTTTGTGAAACTTTTATATTTGACGTTTTTCTACCAAACGTCAAATAAAAAAGTTAGAGGGGGGACATTATAAATGATCACCCTGTACCTTTTATTACAAAATCAATAATTAAAATTGAGTATTTAGATTTATATTAAGTACTTTTCAATATCTAGACAAATAATTTTATTAGTATATTATTATTCAATTTGTGTTCAATTTGTTACAAAATTCAAATTTCTGAACTTGAAATAGGTATGTATTTAATATTCAGTTAATAAAGCTTAGTTTCCCTGTATTTGATTCGTGGAATATTCCTCCTAAATACCATTCGTGCTTAAAAATTAACCAGATAATTTTCCACTCATGCGTGTTTTCTATACAAATTTCCCTCGTCCTTCTGACTCGGGAAATTATAAAAAAACACGCATTCGTGAAAAATTATCGGAAATTTTTAAGCACTGGTGGTATTATCCCCGAAAAACCGAAAATGGCGGATTTCTTTTTACGCCAGTAAATCTAAAACGGTAAATTTGACAACTGTCAAAATGTGATATTATTCGAACCCTTTTTTAAGACGAATAAGATGGGGTGTACGACATTTTTCCGTCGTCTTTTGTTAACCCGCAACACGCCTCAACTGTCATTTTTTTTATAGCCCTCATATTGGATTTTTCGATTTTTGGAAAGAGCGTAAAATTTCCAGTCTAGTGATGTTTTACAAGCGCGTAAAAGATTTGAGTGTCATCGAAATATCACACTTCCTAAAGTTAGGTCTCAATTCTTTCTAAAGAGGCCATGATTTATTTGGCGCAAGATTACATTCTTAAGTAATGTATTAAACCCATTGAATTTTCAATACATGAACGTAAATGACGAATGAACAAAACTTAAATAAGTTCTTCTTAACTACTTCGTACCTGGGTTATATTAAATTACAGATTTGCAAAATGACGTCCATTTGCATTCAGACACTTTTAACATAATTGGTACCTGTTTTTCGTACAACCCTGGAATGTATATTTCCGTTAATATCTCTAAATGTGTCCAAAAATCTTTATCTCAGGACTTCTATGGTCGCAGGTAGATCAAATTCATAGACCTCATTCTTCGTTTGACTTCAGAAGTAGAAATCTAAGGGTGAGGGGTCAGGGGATCTAGGAGGCCAAGATATTGGATCATTTAAGGAAATAATTCTTTCGTCAAACTGCTCTCTCAAGAAGTTTCTGACTTGAATGGTGTTGTGAGCTGGACATCCATCCTGTTGAAATCACGTTCTTGTACACTTATCTTTCGTTCAGGTTGTAGTCAAACAAAAATGGTCCTAGAAATCGATTTCCTGAAATAATTAATAATTTATAAATAGGTGCCCAATTAAAAAAGGTAAGTTAGATTAAATTACCAATTACCCCACACCAAACGTTCCAAATCTGGTCTGTAGACGTCCCTTTGACATTTTGAGGATTTTCCATAGCCCGATGATAACTGTTGTGCCTATCAAAAACTTCATAATTCGTAAACCTACTCTCATCGGACTACAAGACATGATTTACAAAATCGGGATTTTCATTACACTTTCTAGTATACCCCACACAGAAGCGTAGTCCTCTTGGAAAATCAGTTTCCTTAAGTTCTTTAACTATTATGGGTTTGTATGAATGGTATTTTTTCTTTTTCACACTCTGTACCGTTGATTTTGGCACATAAATTTCCTGTTGTACAGTTCTTACCGAGGCACTAGGGTTTTCGTTAATAGTTTTTAAAATGTTCGCGATTTCCATTGTCAATATTGTATTCGTTTCTAGGTTGTTCGAAGCCCATGGTTAATTAAATTAACTACGATTTTTCTGAATTGGGTTTTATGAGGTTGCCGTCGTTCGGGTAAAACTCCGGCTACCTTCAAGTACCGTTTTTTGTTAGTTTTCGGTTGTGTTTTTCTTATTTCCTCCCCCGTCCCAATATTTTCCCGTCATTTTGTTCTGTCATGATGAATTTGAACCAGTTTATTTCTATATCAAACATTTGTGAAAAATTTGTAGTCAATTGAATATGACATTTTTTAGTTTGATTTTTTAAACCTTTTGTTTGGACTCCATTTTGTTCCGCCATTTAGAATTCGTACGACAATTATACTAGTCACACTTAATGCAAACAAAATTTTAAATTAACTATTAAACAGTTTTTTCAGACTGATTCTTTATTAGGCCGCCATTTTGGATTCATACCAAAATGTTAGCAACTCATTTTCATGTAACGCTTGACTTTTGTACTAAATTTGAGGTAATTTGGACAATCATTTTCTTGGCGATAATTTTTTTACCACTTCACCATGTCGACATTTTGTTTCGCTAAATTGGATGTTTATTAAAATGTTACCAGTTGATCCCCATAAAACCATTTGACCAACATTTGAAGTCAATCAGGTAAGTAGTTCTTTAGCTGTGCCCCAATATGATAGACATCTAGACCGGCGGAATTTATAAAACACGTTTTTGGGCATCTAGAATCGCTAAAAATTTTTTTTCACGATAACGAACATTTTATTTGGCAGCCATTTTGTCCCGCCATCTTGAATTCGTACCATAATTTTATCAGTTCATCTCTATATCACGGTTAATTCTTGCACAAAATTTTAACTCAATCTATTAAGTAGTTTTTTCGTGCTGGTTTTTTGAATATTTTACCAAGCCGTCATTTTATTTCGCCATCTTTGATTCGAACCAGTATTTTACGAGTTGATTTCTACACAATACTTAATTTTCATGCAAAATTTCAGGTAAATTGTGTAAGTAGTTTTTTAATAATAATATTTTATCATTTCACCAGGCCACCATTTTGTTTTGCCATCTTGGATTCGTACCAACATTTTACCAGATGATTAATACGTAATTGGAAAAAATCGTCCATATTTCTCAAAGAGACCTGTTTATAATCCTATTAAATAAAACACAAATTCTTGGTTTCAGTCAAATATGTTAAAAAACCTAAGGTGAGATGGGTTTCGCTCTTGCGAGCATCATCGAACCTACAATATTGGAAAGCCTAATATACTAATTATACAATTAAAAATAATATTAAGTATAGATACCTTAACACGTTTAAAACAACAAATCCAGATACAAAATAAGATCAAATATAAACAACAAATCACAACAATAATAAGGAGAGGCTGCATCCTTGAGTATTGATGGTTGCATAAACTCACAAAACTTAAAACACCAGCTCATGTAGTTAATTGTGTTAATAAAACTATAAAAGAAGAATACATGTCAGTGTCAATTGCCACATGACTGGTCCGTAAATAAGGTTAAAATTAAATAAACAATAAGGCACTCCAACGATCTGTCACTGTCATCTCATTTTTGGGTTGTCGTAGGGCAAACAAACTGATTTAGCCAATGAGGCTTAAATATTGGTTTGATAAGTCCTACAATATTGGTTAAATAGCTGTCGTAGGACAAGCAGCTGTTTTGTTGGACTGCCTAGTTAGGCACACCAATGATATGTCACTGTCATGTCATTTTTGGGTTGTCGTAGGGCAAACAAACTGGTTTAGCCAATGAGGCTTAAATATTGGTTTGATAAGTCCCACAATATTGGACAAGCAGCTGTTTTGTTGGACTGCCTAATGCTAATTATTCTTTATATTATTAAAAATGAGATGGGGTTCGAAACTAAATATGTCATTAACACAGGTGAGAACTGGACTTTTCTTGGCTTTAGTTATTTCCATTTTTTCTAATAAATCTAATTTCGTTCCCTTGGAACACTCATGTAATATATTTATAAACTCAGGGACAGCAAAGGTGTGTCCTGAAGCTAATAGGTGGTAGTCTCCGTTATTTCAGAATTTTTATATTTATTAAAGAGATTTACATGTTCTTGTACTCTGGTAGCAATTTTCCTCCCGGACTGGCCAACATACACAGCAGGACAGTCGCTACAACTCAACGAATACACTCCAGATTTTGACAATCTATCATTCTTATCCTTAATTTTAACTAAATGTTTTTTAAGAGTGTTTACAGTTTTAAATGCAATAGGTATGTTAAAATGTCTACAGAATTTTGCCATTTGTAGGGAAATATTACCAAAAAATGTTATACATCTATATTGGTTGTTATTTTTGTCAGACTTAGGAACATATAGAAAAACCGTTATTAGCTGCTATCTGTTTTATTGTGTTGAGTTCTTTATAAAAAGCATTTTTAGAAAGGGGAAGTTTAAATAACCTAAAAAACAAAAAATTGAATGCTGCGAATTATGTGAGTAGGGTGAATTAGAAGTAAATTGAATTATATTATCAATAGCTGACTGTTTTCTGTAAATTTCAAAATGTATTTTATTATTTTTTCTAATAAGTAACAAATCTAAAAAAGGTAACCTATTTTGTGTTTCTTTTTCTAACGTAAAATAATATTGACGAAATTTAAAAAATTGACCAGTTCCTCTTCACTATTATTCCATGTTATAAATACATCGTCCACGTACCTTTTATTTTTTTTGGATAAAAATTTGGCTAAGGAAGGAAGAAAGGCAAGAACCCATAGTTAAACCTGTTTTTTTGTCGAACAAGCTGCCCATTAAACATAGAAAAGTTTTGATTTAGCACTGTTGATAGAAGTAAAATAAGGTTGTCTGTAATTAAAGTAGGGATATTTTTATGTTTCAATAACTTTCTCACCAAGTCAATACATTCCAAAGGTGGTATACTGGGAAAAAGATTTTTATCATCTAGTAAAATAAGAATTGCATGATTAGGAATATTAATATTTTCGATAGAATCAGCAAATTCGAATAATAGTGAAAAGAAACTGGCCAATTTTTTAAATTTGGTCAATATTTTACATAATAAAATTTATTTTACAATAAAAAAAGAAACACAAAATAAGTTACCTTTTTTAGACTTCTTACTTATTAGAAAAAACAATAAAATACATTTTGAAATTAACAGAAAACAGTCAGCTATTGATAATATAATTCAATTTGCTTCTAGTTCACCCTACTCACATAATTCGCAGCATTCAATTCTTTGTTTTTTAGGTTATTTAAGCTACCACTTTCTAAAATTGTTTTTAATAAAGAACTCAACACAATAAAACAGATAGCAGCTAATAATGGTTATTTCCATCAATAAGCTTTATTTTTAATTTGTCAACAAATATAAATTCTCTTATAATATAATACACCCTAAGTCTAACAAAAATAACAACCAATATAGATGTATAACATCTTTTGTTAATATTTCCTTATAAATGTCAAAATTCTTTAGACATTTAAACATATCTATTGCATTTAAAACTGTAAACACTCCTAAAAAACATTTAGTTATAATTAAGGATAAGATAGATAGATTCTCAAAGTCTGGAGTGTATTCGTTGAGTTGTAGCGACTGTCCTGCTGTGTATGTTGGCCAGTCCGAAAGGAAGATATCTACCAGAGTACAAGAACATGTAAATCTCTTTAATAAATATAAAAATTCAGAAATAACGGAGACTACCACCTATTAGCTTCAGGACACACCTTTGCTGTACCTGAATATATAAATATATTACATGAGTGTTCCAAGGGAACGAAATTAGATTTATTAGAAAAAATGGAAATAACTAAAGCCAAGAAAAGTTCAGTTCTCACCTGTGTTAATGACGTATTTAATTTCGAACCCCATCTCATCTTTAATAATATAAAAAAAAAATTAGCATTGTTTATTTAATTTTAACCTTACTTATGGACCAGTCATGTGCCAATTGACACTGACATGTATTCTTCTTTTATAGTTTTATTAACAAACTTAACTACATGGGCTCGTTTTAAGTTTTGTGAGCATATGCAACCACCAGTACTCAAGGATTCAGCCTCTCCTTATTATTGTTGTACGTCTAAGATGTAACGTGTGATTTGTTGTTTATATCTATTCTTATTTTGTATCTGGATTTGTTGTTTTAAATGTGTTAAGGTAGTTATACTTAATATTATTTTTTAATTGTATAATTAGTATATTTATATAATTATATTAGAGGTTTTTTCCGATATTGTAGGTCCGATGTTGCTCGCAAGAGCGTAGCACGTGTCACCTTAGGTTTTTTAAAATATTTGACTGAGACCAAGAATTTGTGTTTTATTTAATAGACTAATACGTAATACTTTATTCGTATGCAAAATTTCAGTTAAATTGGATACGCAGTAATGCTGCAACATATGTAACAATAAAAATTTATTTTACTAAATATGTACCTGTAAAAATGTAATGTTTATTAAAGAAAAGAAAGTCAACTTTCTACAGGAATATTTTTTTGTTTATTGTCGTTAATCAAATCTGATTATCTTTGCTTCTTCTTCCGGGGTACATAACTTTTAATATCTGAAACAGAGTTGAAAATTCTCCTAATAAAAGAAAACTCAGTTCAAATTTGATAAAGAAAACTTTATAATTTTATATTAACGTCAGCAAGCTTTTGAAATATAACAATCCATAGAATATTTTACCTCAAGGATTAAAAAAAAACTGCTTTAGTTTGAATAATTTATTTCGGTCCTTAGGTCTATTCCTGATTATAATCTGGTCTAGTTCAGTTATTATTTGTTTCACTCTTCGCAATTTGAAAAATTAACATAACACACAGTTTTATTTATTATAAATGGCTAATATTAAAGTAAGATAAGGTTCAAATTTCAACAAAAACATCAGTTCCTGTTTTAGTCTAAATAGTTTACAAACAGTATGTCAACAGAAATCAGTCGCAAAGCACATGTGTTCGAGTAAGGCATGGGCATTTTTACATTTTAAGGCATTTTAATGTTAAATTTGGATTTTTTTTGACCGTATGTTAACACATAGAAGGTGAGTTATTTTAAAATACCTATTAACGGTGTTTATTAGCATTATAATTTTCAATATTCACGGGGGAACAATGAGACCCTTTTCTTGAAAAATGTTTTAAAAAATAAACGGAAAACCCCCGTTTATTTAAATTTGGTATAACACATATAAAGTATGAATATAGAAAACTTGGTTTAATTTCGACTTTTGTTACGAAGGATGAATAATTTGAACACATTCTTCCTAGTATGGAGAACAACGAGATAAATTAATAACTAGAAATAAGGGAATTCTAGTCCAGGTGCAAATTCTGGAAAACCGTATGGCTAATTCATATATTACATTTAGGAGTTTTAAGGGGAAGGAAAACATTTTTTTAATGCATATAAAATAACGTTAACGGGACAGTTACCTCCATCTGGAAATACAGGTTTAGTTTAGTTTAGGTTAGGTTAGTTGGGATTAACCCCCCTCAACAGCCTACTTTTACAAGAAGAAACTACGGTTTCCATATAGACGTCACTTTCGCTTCGGAGAGAATAATAAGGAGTGTGAAATCCTGGATAGTTTTAGATAAAGAATCCCTGTCCCCTCATGGCAATATTATGGTAGCCTTAGTGCACAAGACGAAAAAAAAACAAATATTAGAGCCAAGCTAGAACTAAATGGAGAGGTTTTCATTAATACGCTAAACAAACAAAGGTCCAAACTTACAATAGAACTATAAAAAATCCTTAGTAAAATGATTGAGACATCATGTGATCTCGAAGATTTCACAGCTACCGAGGGGCAGCCGAACGTGATAGCAAATGGAATATTAAATCGCAATTTGGGTCATCAGCCGGTCTCTTCTCATAATTCGATCAATCGGTCGCGGCACCATGTCGGCATGCGGAAGTTCAATTGTTTAGAGGCCGCGCGGTCGATATTCTAACTCGATATTGTTTTGGACGTTTTTAATCGATGAAAATTGATTTATATCAATAAGTTGTGAATGTAGATGAAATAAAATGTTGATAGTGCAAAAAATTAAACAACTAAAGAGTGCTAACGAACTTCATTTTGAGAAAATAGCTGAATTCAAGGTAGGTGGTCGCAATTTGTCATTTGGATATAAAATCGTAATAAGACCCAATTAAAGCAAAAGGCTTAGATCTGGAAATCCCCATCCAAAAAAAAAGAGTAGCTAAAATCCTATTCCCAACCAGCCCGAGAGAAGACCTCGAACAGTTCGGAACGAGTTTCACCGTTCACAACAGATGAACCAAAAAAGGCAGATGCTGATGATGAATATCCTAAACGATCTATTAAGAAGAGAGACATTCCCCGATGATGATGGAAAGTCGCAAGACTGGTGCTAATAGATAAACGCGGAAAACTAACAATCAAAACGAGATTGGAAAAGGAAATAGAGGAAAGCGGTGCAATTTGGTTTCACAAAGGGAAAATCAATCATCAACGCCATCGAGATGGTGCTCGAAGTCAAGAGAAGAACCAGATTCGAGGGAGAGGGACAGAGGTGTAGCGCATTGATTAAAATAGATCTAAAAAATGCGTTCAATTCAGCACCTTGGCCTATTATACCAAGATAAAAAATATCCCAAGTTACCTCACAAAAATATTCATAGACTACTTTAGATGTAGGTAAGCTTTTTAGAAAGCAAGGAATATATCGAGATGACATCCGGCATCTCAAAAGGGTTCCGTACTGGGCCCTACTATGAAACATCATGTATGACCCGCTGCTAAGTACTGAAAACGAGAAAGGAGTATATAAGATCGGTTTTGCCGACGGTCTGGCCATGATCATCACAGCTGATGGACAGAGAGAACAGTGCGCTTTAGAAATAGAACCGAATAAAACCCGAAAGAGAAGAGAGAGACAGAGAGAGAGAGAGAGAGAGAGAGAGAGAGAGAGAGAGAGAGAGAGAGAGAGAGAGAGAGAGAGAGGGAGACAGAGAGGGAGAGAGAGAAAGAGATATGTTATTCTGTCAAGAGAGAGAGAGAGATAGGAAACATCATTTTTGTACACGGAGAAAAGAATCCGCGCTAAAAAAATTGTAGCATACCTAGGAATAAAAGTAAGAGAAAGCATTGATTATAGAGGTCACATAGTCTCAGCAATCAACAAAACAACTGAGAAATGGACACCGCAAAACACACGATATTCGAATGCGTCAAATATGACCGAATAAAAATAGAAACAAACATAGGACTATACCAGTATAATGAAATCGGAAGAATAGGAAGAACGTAACTCTAAAACAAATAAATAAGGAGCTAGCTGCGATGTGATTTCAGACTCTGATAATTCCGTAGCTATGAGTCTATTCCCACAAGGGGGTTTGTGATCGGTAGGCGGACCCTTAGAAGGGCTGAATCCGACATATCAATCAGACAACAACCTGATTTTGAATCTTTTGAAGATTTCCCCTAAAAAAAAGTTAGGTTAGCTTAGCTCAGTTTAGGTTGAATTAAGTTAGGTTAGGTTAGGTTTACTAAGGTTAAGTTGGGTTAACCTGATACTTTTGTCTATTTTTTAATAATAATTTGCCTGTTCTGATAAAAGTGTTCGATAGGGTTTAGGTCAAGTTCCTCAGTGTTTTCATTTAAAACTCACTTCCATCTTCTACTGTAGGGACATTCCATGGTAACTCGAGATACAATCAGAATTATTATTTGGCAATAAAATGACAATTCTTTACTCTAACAGTTCAATTAACGCCAACATTTTAAATTAAAAACCTATATTGTTGCCATACAGTTACTTTATTACTCCAATAAAGGAAATGTTTTGAGATTCTTCATTTTTATTAATTAAAACTCATCAGTCACTCACGTTAGATCTTAAGGACATAAGGTTTATCTTTTCATAATCTTTTCAATTTTTCTACGAATATAACAGTTAAACTTCTATTAGAAAACAACATTAGTAAGATGAAATATAAACAAAATTATAGTACAATTTGTAATTTTTCAAATCTTTGCTTTCAAGAGCAAACGGCAAAAAATGTGGTAACTCGCGTTACATTAAATTGGTAACTCGTGTTTCAATTAAATAATGAATACATTTCGAACAAAAAGTATAGTGTGGATCAATTTTAAATTGTTTGTATTCTCCTCTTGAGAACAGCCAGAGGAATATCATCATCCTCATCACTATAAACAACATTTTCATCTAATACTCTAATGCCGATCTTCAAGTCTGACGTAATGTTGCTTGTTTTTAAAGTACCGTTTTGATAATAAATTATATGAGCCTTAGATATGCCTGGAATTAAAGCAGCTTGATCAAAAATGGCATGGAGATTCATTTCTTTAGCAACATCTTCTATTTCTTTTGGAGTGACATTAATAAACTTCACTTTGGAACCCTCAGCAGCTTTGGCAAATTGTTCTGCATTAAACACAACTGCCTCTCTTCGCATAACCTTGTTTCGCACCAATCTTTTCAACGCGCCACCTATACCATCAACGGGACCTTTTCCATGTGATGTAGCAAAATAGTTCCAAAATATGTTCTTTTCATTTCGTTGCTGAATGATTTTAATAGTTTCCACAATGTACCTGTTCTTAAATTGTGATGCAGGTCCATCTGACCAAATGTAGACTTTGGTAACGGATGCTGGCAATTCTCTTATTACCCGATCCATGTAAACTGCTACCGTTTCTTTATTGTGGTTTCGATTATCAGATACAATAACCATTGGATGCTGTGTGGCCATATACCAAGCCGATATCGTAAACAAAGTTACTTGTGGTTGAGCCCAATGAAAGCTTTGAATTTCGTCTTGTGCTACACATGTGAAATTTTCAGAAAAATCCACTTGCACCAAAGCAGCTGATGGATCGAAGTTAGTAGCCGCTATATTCTTCCTGTCATTCTGATATGAATCAGCTTGATGCCTTTTCACATAAAAATGTTCAAAAAACGTTTTAGACATATCGATGATGTGTTTTCGCAATTCTGAAGCTGATCCTGAATGTAAACCTTTACACAATTTTCCTTCACTGTCTTGCCATACCAACCATGTGACTTTCGGAATTATTGCAAGCACCTACATACTGTTCTAAGTTTGTATCTAAAGTGTCTTTACAAGCACCACAAGTAAATCTCCAACACTCTTTAGTAGGGTTTTCACACATGACGGACTTGAGAAAATCCTGGTTATAGCGAGGACATTCCGGTAAAATGGTATGCATGGCATTTAAAGCTAAAATGAAGTTTTCGTGGTATCTACATAGGCACACGTTATGAGGAAGTTGGCTACTTAGGAAAACATTTTTTGGTCTATATTCAGCAAACTTGCTCTTACCCACAACTTCCCCGTATTCCTTAACAAACAAAGCATGTGTTTCAGAAATGGAAGTACATAGATGTCTGATTTGGATTTTTTCTTTGGGTTTGCCTTGTTCGCGAACTGTAATAAAGTCTTTTAGTCCAGGGGCTTTAGCGATTTATGTCCTCCCTTGTATAAAAATCTTTTATGGCTGTGACGACCTCGTTACTGAGTGATCTGCGATGTTGGTTAATGAGGTTTGAAAAATCGGACGCTTCATCTTTTTCTTCAACTTCTAACAATAGTTTCTTTAAAACAATCTGGCGCGCGCGCGCGCGCGCAGTAGGTAACGATCTGCGGGCCCGTGCTGCTGCTTTTCCCAAAGATTGAACTGATGTATAAGGAGGAGAAACTTTTTTACTTGTATCACTTTCAAGTTTAGATTTTTTCATAGACCGATATTTTTTTACTCTTTCGTTAACTTTTTTCCTTATTTCGTTTTGTAACTGCTTTCTTTTTGAAGACGGCAAATTGGAAAAGGCACTTTCTTTTTTTGCCCTACTTTTTCTGCATATTTCTGCATGCTTTTTTTTTATATTCATCATACACTCCTAGCTTTTTTAACTTTTCCCGTCGTCTTTTCATTTTTTCAACACCGGATAAGCCCATACTTTCTAAAAGAAAATTGTTCGACTTTTTTACTTGCCCAACGTTACTTATATCACGCTTAACAAGTTTTAATATACGTGTGCGGTAATTTGCTGAATATGGCACTTTTTTTATTTATAGGTTCAAATCAGTAACTCGCGTTTCAATGAAAAACCCAAAAAAATTTATCATTTGCGGAAAATTTATCTTCAATGTTACTGAACCATGCTTTGAAATGAATCTAGGCAACAGAAATATAAGATTCTGCCCTTAAAACACGATAAAAAAGTATTAAAACGGTATATTCCTTTAAATTATACTTTTAGGTAACCTTGCGCTAGAATTATTTCCATATACTTATTATTTACTTTTTTATGATAATACTGTTAAAGCTCGGTCAACAAAATCGCAAGATAAGTACTCAAATGCTAAATTAA